>JAUBOD010000286.1:373634-398764 GCA_032353885.1 Nothura maculosa | reverse complement strand
TCCTCTCCCCAGCTCTCTTGTGTCCCGAGGGCCTGGGATTCTAGAGGGCTGCCCCTGACAAACACTGAAGCAAAGGCGGCATTGAGCAGCTCTGCTTTCTCCGTGTTTTTCTTAACCAGGGCACCCACCCCATTCAGTATTGGACCCACGTTCTCCCTGACCTTCTTTTTGTTGTTTATGTATTTGAAGAAGTTCTTGTTATTCTTAATATCCCTTGCCAGATTTAATTCCAGCTGAGCCTTAGCTTTCCTTGTAGCATCCCTGCATTCTCGGATAGCGTTCCTGTATTTCTCCCAAGGGACCTGTCCTTTCTTCCACATTCTGTATAATGCTTTTTTCTGCTGTAGTTTTGCCAGGAGCTCCCTGCTCATCCACGCAGGCCTCCTGCCCCCTCTGCCTGACTTCTTACATACAGGGATTCACTGTTGCTGGGCATGGACGAAATGCCGCTTGAAAACTAACCAATATAGAGGTTCTCTATTGAGGCTTCTGCTGCTGAATAGAAAAATCAGGCAATCAACTTGAGTTGAATTAAGTAATGCAAACATTTATATCTCAATAATTAAAGAAAGGAAGCCCTTTCAAGATGTTCCAAATAAAGGTTTCAACTTTCACCCAATATTGAGCAACAATGTTGTTCTGTCCTACTTCTATCCTAACTTCCTTAATGCACTACTTGCCCTGCCTCATTCTGGAGTCTCACAGACTACTCCTAGAATTATTGTTTTTCCAATAGTTTTCCTACAAATCTGCTTTCAGTAACCATTACTCGTCTTAAACTTAATGCTAACTACTTAGTGACAGAAATGGGGGGAATCGGAATTTTGGAAACTTGGTTGCAGAGGAAGCTGAACAGTCAGCATAACATGCTAAAAGGCAGGCAGATAAAGGAATCAATATCTGTTTTGCAATTAAATAAGGAGAAGGCATCTAAAATCTGAAAGTCCATAAAATAAACCAGAAGTAGAAGTTCTTCCCCATAATTGAGTCTGTGAGGTTTGATGGTGCTGATAACATCAGACAAGGATTCAAATCTCTATCCAGAAGAAACAACATTCCTGCCTCCTCTGTCCAGGAATGGCGCCAGAGAAAGACATCCCTCAAAACTGTAAAGATATGGTTTTAGCTCTGCAGTTAAGATATAAAGTCAAATTCAGATCTACAGCAATACAACTTCTAAGAAATCCCAATGTTATTGTGGAAAATACACAGGATGTTCTTGATGTCACAGCTTTGTAGGACTCTAATTTTGTTTACATTTAAGTAAAGTAATTGGAAAAAGGGATAGAAACACTGTTGAAAAATTAGCTTGCCTTAAGTTAATGAGATCGTTTAAGACGAGAATCACTGTCACAGAAAAAAATAAGGTGGAAAGAGACCTCTGGAGGTCTCCAGTCCAATCTCTTGCTCACAGCAGGACTGATTGCAAATTTAAATCAACTTCCTCAGGGCCTTGTCCAGGTAAGCTCCAATGGCTGAGATTCCCTAGCCTCTCTTTTTGCTTGTGACAATGTTGTGCTACCCTCAGGGAGTCAGCATGTGTCAGAGTCTAATTCTCTCTGACCAGATTCTTTATGATATTACACACATGCAGAGAGTGCAAAGTTTAATATAAGGGTTTATTTTGAAGATACTTGATTTTACACAGAATTTTTTATTTGGCAGCACAATTCAGCAATATACTGAAATCACAATACAAATGTGCACCCATACAGTTTGATAGGAAAACTAATGTGATTACCATTACCAAACTCTATAATAAGCTCGTCATCATGATGCTAAGTGTCCCCTGTCACTGGGAAGAAATGCATGGGCTGATGCCAGCTCATGCCCATTGCTCTTGTCAGAAATTGTTAATCGTTCAAATTTTATATCCTATGTTGGGCTGAGTCACATGTACATCTCCCTCATACTGGTCTGGCTAATCTCAGGAAGACCTTCACATTCATTTGATCAAGTCATTAAGAAATATTTACACCAATTAATCCACCGAACAGCTATAGCTTCTGATACCCTATAAAGCTAGTTCTTTGTGCAACAGCACAAAGAGAGATTAATGAGTTACAGCCTGCTTAATTCCTGAGCTTCAGGATCACCTTGCCCTTTGCCTCTCTCTTCTTCCATGTTTGTTTTCAGTTATCAGCCAGTTCAGAGTGAGAATTTTCCTTATATTCTGGAATATACTTATACTTGTTAGGTATAATAGGAAAAAATCCATCCCTGGTCAGTATAGTTGTCCCCTACTAGAAAACACTTCTGTCTCCTTGAGTAGCTGAGGGAGATATACTACATGAGCAGAACTAATTCTTTTGAGATATTCTGTATCCTCACTGGGGGAAATACAGGGTTTCTGCTGAAAAACTATATCTATTTAGCCTTCAGTTGTGTAGGGAAGTCCTAAATCAAAACAATACAGTGCTGAAGTGGAGAAAATCCTTAGACAAATCAGTATTTACATGTAGACTTTCATTGACCGTAATCTTAGTACCTTTCACTGCAATGGTACCATTTTGTCATTCCAACAAGCCTATAAGAGGTTTGGGCTGGGCATTAAGAAAATATCACCAAGAATTCACTGTAGCACTGGAAAAAGGTACAAGATAGTGGAATCCCTGATACATTATATTTTCAAGACTTGACTAGACAAAGCCACAATGACCTAATGTGGTTACGGGGCTAATTCCACTTCACACAGAAAGATGGACTAGGCACCTCCAAATGAACCTTGTTTTGATGACGTGAGAATCCATGAACAGATGATAAATAATAAATGAATTCTTAGTTGTGCTTATGGCTTCAACTTCTCACCTAGAGGATGTCTTAATATGCTTCCCCTTCCAGCTGCTGCTGTTGACTGGGAGCTGTTTCCATCACCAATCTTTTATATTCTTGACAAATTCATTTACCGTCAGATTATAGCCTTATCCAATGACATCCTGAGGTTAGGGCTATGCCATCTTTGCTCAACAGCAGTCTAATTTTCTTTGACATCTCTTTAATCTCATTAATCATAATGACTGTCGAATAGGTAGTTCTGCAAAGAATTTGGAAAAGTGCAGCAGTTTGGTTCAAATACTGCAAGGATGGGTGAATAAAAAATACAGAAATAGAGCCAACCATCCCCTCTCCCTCCCCCTTCCTTTTTGTCTGTCCAGGAACCCAGACAACAAAAATAATGAGTGGAGACATAAAGTGTCGATATATGCTGTTTTAGAAGCAAATATTCAGGCCATGATGACCACAAGGATGTGAGAGTGGCCTGTAATTTGCAATTAATAGTCCATTTAAGGAATTATACTCAAAGAAAAGCTATATGAATGAAGATGGTCCAAACATGTTTGGTTTACATGTTAACCTCTCTAACAAGGACTGACTGGTCCATACTAAAACCTCACTTACACATCACTAACTAGAATCCCTGAGTGAGAAATCCAGAGGTAGTGAGATTCCTCCTGGCAAGCACTTAATAAACAATAATCCTTTAAATCAGAGTGTGAAACAGTAGAGTTAAAATACCCAGGGATCAGGAGCAATACGAAGCCATAACCTCAAGCTTAGCTGGGAGCTTTCCTGACATAGATCTCCTCCTAACACCATATAGTGGATACAGCCTCTTCCTCCCATAATGATATTTGTCAGGACCCTACCTTTTGTCTCGAGGTCATCACTGGCCATATAGGGCAACTCTCAGCCCAAAGTGAGAAGGATCTACAGCTCTCTAGTGTTGACTTCCATCTCACAGTCATCTACTATCGAGGCTCACACCTCATTCAAACCAGCAGTATTTGCTGACACTTGCCTCTGTGTAGTGCCCTATAAAGCTCTTAAAACAGGAATCACTTACTAATTATTAAGTCTTCCTCCCTTCTCAAAGACTCTCCTGGCTACAGCACCACAGACTCTAGCACAATCTGAAGGCCACCAGTTCCTCAGGGCACATTGGGCCCAGCTTCAGTGCTATCATGGCAATTTTCATACACATACACAAACACCTAGTGAAAGACTAGGTTTGTCACCAGTAATGACCAGCAAAACATACAAATGAAGTCCCTCTAGCTCTGTCCTGTGTCTTTCCAGAGGATGGCAGCAGAGGTCAAGCAACCCCAAAGGACCATTATTCCTCTTCCCTAGGTAAGTGAACTTCCCACTATTTCAAGATTTGAGCTCAGTTATTTTTCCATAGCAATGGAGTCCTGACCTAGATAATAACAGGAGAAAATACTGTGAGCAGAGCAAGGGGAGAAAAAAAATACTGTCTGGCCACAATACTTGTGCTTTACTCAGAGTGACTTCCCAGAAGGGTATTCCTGCTCAGTGTGAGCAGTATCTGGAATCTCTAGCCACATTTGGTGTTCCATACCTTTTGAAGGTATAAAAGAAACAAGTCATTTTCTGCTTTTCTCATGAAAACCTGCGATTTCAGGATAGGGCAAGACTGAACTACCACAGCACTGGGTTGCATGTTGAAAGTAAAATGTGTTTATTTCTTCAAGAAATGAAAAATGTGTGGTTTGGTAGAATATGACAAGGGTTATGCTAATTTGTGAAATTAACAATGTTAAGTTCTAAATAATGACAAAAATGCATTGTACTACCTGTGTATTGTTATCCTTAAATATCTATCTTTCACATTCATAAATTTCAAGAACAAAATGAAAATAATACATTATGTATATTAATAGGTGTGTCTATAGCTACATGTGTCAGATTTTTAGGTTAAAACAGTTGGTTACCTGGAAAACTTATCAGGTACAGGACGAAAAATTTAGAAAATGGCAGACAGTTGCTCTGAGGACCTTATCTTTATGCTTTTAGATATGAGTATGTTTTTGGCATTTCAAAAACAATCTGATTTTATGTCATGTCCTCCATGGTAACAACCCCGGGAAGACACGTACTTGGAAGCAAACATAAAATTATGTTCAACTTCTCTTAACTTAGATAAGAGAAGTTGCAAGGGTGTGTAATTGGGCCTGGCTCAAACAAACCAGTGTCTCACTGTCAGTCTTAGATGTTATAAACAAGCATACTTACAACAGATATATTGGCTATGAGATTTTCTCCACCTCATGTCTCTTTCTTGAGAGCTTTTCAAGAAAAGCATCCAACTCCTCATGTAGAACAAATGTCTTTAGAAATTTGGAAAAACAAACTTCTGCCTAACAGGCTAGTAGCCCCAATAGGAAACACACAGAGCATATCCACAACTTATTTTTTGGTAAAGCCATACTTTGGAAGTTCATGAAATGCAATCTCTCAAAGAAAGAAAAGGTATCCTGAGTCTTATGATAGCATCAAAGAAAACAGTAGTTGAATCAGCTCATAAAGCATCACTAGATTTCTCTCTCTCCTCGGTAAGTTACTACTGTTGAATTTGTAAACAGTGTAGAATCAGAGAATTACAATGTTGACAAGATCCCCTCTCAGTCTTCTCTAGAGTAAACAGGCCCAGCTCACTTAGTCTGATTGATGCTCTAGTCCCTTAATCATCTTCATTGCTCTATGCTGGACCCTCTTGAGAAGTTCCACCTTTATTAACATTTGGCTACATAGAATAATTATTTATCTATACCTTTGAATTCTAACTGTTGTTATTCAAACTTGTATTTGCCATCTACTATAACAGGGTATGACCTGTGAAGCAGAAGTTTGAAGTCAAACTAGACTGAAATAAATATTAATGACACAAGGTCTAGGCAGGTGGGTCCTAGCAACCAGCCAGGCCTTATCTCACAGTCCGGACATCCTCCCTTTTCAGGTGTGAATCATAGGGATGCAGGCTGCTAGTTACAGACTGAGATTGACTGATTCACTCTAGAGAGTTCCAGTAAAGACCTTTTAGTCTTTCATTCATATCATGGGGACCTAAAGGAAGCTTGCTACAAATAAATTCTCCTGCACTGTTATGCACTGTTTCCTGCCTTTTTTATTCATTTCATTTTCATTAATGATTGCTGGTTTTGAGAGATATTGGACTGTAGGGTCACTGAAGCCACCAATTAGGAAAATGAGTTGTTGCTAACCCTTTTGATTCCTTAGCAAAAGAAGAAGATTGCAAATTGATTCATTACGAGATGAAACTTGAAGGGAATGTAGTATTTCTCTGATATTATCTCAAATGTGCTTCTCTAGACTTTGAGGTCCCTCAACCCTTGTTGTTTACATTATTTCATCTACTTCTCATTTCACACATAGAGACACACACTAAAACTCATGAAAGTGTGCTCAGAGCAAACAGAAATATATGGTGACTCTCTAATTCCAGCTGCAATACAGTCACTGAAAAGAATTTTTTTTGAGTTCTTTAATATCCATCTTTTTAATACTCATTTTGAAGAGTAAATCTTGCACTCATTATTGTTACAAATATCTCACTCTCTCAAACTTACCCATATTTAGTACACATAGGACAGAGAGAAATTAAAGAATTCTAGTTGTCTCTGAGTTTTATCCTTCTATCTCCATCTGCTCTTGGTGGACCAGCTATTAATCTTAGTGCTGAAGGACAACTGTTTTGGGAGTAGCCCAGACATCAGAGAAGCATTTACTGTCCTCTGCTCTGCATGAGCAGTGCACATCATATGGCTCTTGAGGCCATATGTGGAATCCTGCATTGATTTGAGATCCTCCAGTTTGAAGGAAATGTAAACAAAATGGGTACAGTTTAGCAGAGGGCTACTGCATGACATTGGGACATGCCATATACCAGGAGAAGTCAAGAGAGCATAGACAAGATAAGGATAATTGCTCCTCCTGTGAGGGATGTGGCATAGAGAAAACAAGAGCCCAATATTTCTCAGAGGTGCATAACGAAAGGACAAGAAGCAACAGTCACACCTGGCAACAAGGATGTTCTGACACTCAGATTCTAATTAAAGAAAGGTCTTTAAAAACAGATCTCTCCTTAAAAGTTACTTTTGTTGGGACATCTACAAGATCTTTATAATACTTACTGCTAGAGTACTAATATTATTGCCTACATACATCCTTATCACATCTTACAGTCTTCTTGAATTCCCTTATTTGGCTTCTGACCTCAAAATGTTTCCATGCATAAGCAGTTGTACCTATGTTATGTCCAAGTGGAGTTTATAGAGCAATAGAAATATTTAGGACAGAAGGCACCTGTGGATACTTCTGAGTCCAGTCAGTCCCTTAACTGGAGGCTCCATATCTATGCCTCCTTATTAGTTCACACAGGGGCATTTTACATGGTTTCTCACAGACTCAAGCAGTTAAAGACAGTATTTACAACATGCGAATCTTTAACCGCTAGGACAGCAGACCATTTCTTTCGCAGTGAGTTGCTCACTTAGCTGACAGGTGCCTTGGTAGATCCCTGAGTACACACTCACACACTCACTCACTCACATTTGTGCCTTAACTCACCAGTCCTGCTGAATCCTCCTGATCCTGTCAGCTACACCACATTTTACTGTTATTCTAGCCTGTTGAAGGAGACAGTAAAATAACCCAGAGGGGTGACAACCCCTGGGCTTGAATTAGTTGATTTTATCCACCAGCACAAGATCTTTGTGATAACAACATCCATCGGTAAGTGGCAAAGTTGTTACAGGGATAGCCTTATCAATTAGTAAATAGAAATTAGCAATTAGCACAACAAATAGGAGTACACTGCTTGTTCTAGAAAAAAAAATAGCATTTCTTCATCCTGAGTGTTCAAGGGGTTCTGAATGTTGAAAGGAGATGGCAAGTGCTGTGTTTCTACACCCTGAACATACAGGGGACTCACAATCTTATAAGAAATCATCTTAGCCCAGCATCCCAGGTTAAGAGGAGTGGAGGGAAACCCACTGTCCATCCAGAGGAGTTGGTCAAGTGTCATTTCCAATCCCTGCTCAATTCTTCAATGCTAGACTCTATCTTTTATACCCTTAGGGAAGAAGTACATGACTGTGCTATGATCAACCTTATAAGGTGATCCTCCCAGAACATTAATGTTAGTTCCAAAAGATTATTTGTTCTTTGCACCATCAGTGAAATGAATTTTGGGTGTTTTGCAAGTGTATCAGATCTTTAGTGAATTTGGTATTGTTTGCAAATTTTAGGATTTGAAATCTCACTGCCTCCACAAGATTTTCCACTTCACTATCTTGTTGCTGGGCAGAGAATCCGAAGTTTCCCCATCACTTTTCTGCCACACCAGTAGATTTTACACAATTCATCAGTTTTGATTATTAATTCTTTACTCATCCATCAGTTGACAAAATAGAATGTGCATTTCTAGACCCTGATGGAAATTCAATCTGTGTACAGGGCAACTTCTGAGGCTCCTGTCATGTACTCTGCCAGTTACCTGACTCCTCACTGGTTTTCTCACTGTAGTATAATGAGGTGTACTCACTACACATATCTGTTTTAAACTTCAAACAATAATGAAATAAACACTTAGGTGGTTTCAATAACTTCTTTAATGGCAACAACACAAAATGGAAAGCAAGAATAGGAAAGTGGTCATTGTAAAGCAAGAGATCAAGGTGAAGCAAATTACAAAGCAAGTGGTATCTGGTTATACATTCACATTTTCCATTATAAATTGCAGCTCCTTTTACTTCACAGATATGATTCTCCTAGCTCACATCTTGTTTATGCATATGGCAACAGCAAGCAACACTTCTTCAGTGTATAGTACATGAACACAGATTCCCAAAGGCAAATACTCAATCTTTGACTTTCTTCCAATGTTAATTGACATTTCTCTTCTGACAAGGCACAGGTAAATCCTATATGGTAGGATTTACCAAATCAGACATGGCCAAACCAAGCACTGATGTGGGCACAAGGATGGAACACTTGACACTTGTCTTGTTCTTACAGCATTTCCTTAGCACCTGCCCCTTCTATGCTAGACACAAGATCACGGGACACTCGGCCACTGTTTGGACCAAATATGGCAGCTCTTTCATTCATGAGCAATGTGGGAAGGGTAAATAGTGTAAGGCAGGATAAAGAAAAATAGATCTGCAGCAACTCATAGAGACTTCCCGTATTCACTGTTTTTATGATGCTGAAGTTAAAAAAAATTACTATGGAAGCATGGACAGAATTCTAGGTTCCAGCCTCTTTGTGGGGAATGCATCTACCCATAGGACTACAGGATTTGCAGTCTAGCAGTCACAATCACTACCAGGAAGAAGGGGACGCAGAAATGAGAGCTTGTCATTGAAACCGATTGCACCGTAATTAGGAAAGTTTTCACGTTCTCGTGCAATATAACGAAAACCACTTCCATCACTGTGTTCACAGAGCAGCCAGGCACCTCGCTGGACTTTGTGAGAAGACACTGTGTCATTGTAATATCCCCTACCAAGGTTAGTGGGTTCTCTTACCACCTTGCTCTTTCCTTGATAATTGATATGCTCATAGAGAGTGATCTGGGGATTATGCAGGTTATCAGTAATCAATAGCAGAGAAGAGATCTTGTCATTCATCTCATGACCCACAAAGCTATATTCTCCTTCCTCAAATACAATAAGTTGGCCTGTGTAATTGATATGCTCATAAGCCACCCAAGGCTGACCAATTACTTTCACTGAGGAAACACAATCATTCCAGTCTATCCTTTTCAGATCAGCAATATCAGAGGTGAACACTTTGGAGTATCCCCTGAAGTTGGCATGCTCGTAAATGATGATTTTTCCCATCTCAGCAGGACTTTCGTAGTTTAGATTTCTTATTGCAAGAGCTAGACAATAGCCTGCAAGAAAGGAGAAGGACAGAAAATAAATCATGCTCATGAGAATAATTTTCACAGTAGAAAACAGTGCTGGAGGAGGAGAAGATGAAAACCAGAAGAGTAAAACACTTTTAGCCAGGAATAAATTTTAGCAGCACTTGGACAAGACTGAAGATGTGACTTGGAAATCTGACTTTAGGAGAAAAAAAATAAAGTAGAATGAAAAGAGCATCTCAACATTTTCAATTTTTAAATTGGTTGCATATGGTTTAATATATTTAATGTTTAATGTATGTTTAGGTATTAAAATTGGTTCTATGCCTGTCTGAGTGATATCTGAACATTTAGTCTAACATTTTCTTGATCTACGCTAAATAAAGGATCATGAAATATATAAATCAACTGAAAATTTATCTTCCAATTAGTAACGGATACTGCCCCTGACAATTCTTTCAAAAACTGGCATTGGTAATTCAGACTTGCTTTCATTACCCGCATAATAACATCAGCAAAAAGTAGTGGAATATTCAAGAAATTTCTAAATGAATATTAATTTCATATGCAAAATTTTAAAATTCTCTTCATTAATACCAGAACTGATCTTTTTTAGATTTCCTGAAATACTCTGTTTCTATGTTTATATTAATTTTTGTTGAAATAAAAAGATTCCTGTTTTTGACCATCAGACATAAGGTGAGAACTAAAAAGTTTAAAAAAACAGCCCATTTGAGTTAGAGCAAATTTCATGTTTTATATGTATAGCACTGTCATAAATACATACAGCAATTACACAAAGACCTCTGTAGAATGAGGAAAAAAGAAACAAGGCAAATGAGCTGTTACTTACTTGACTTGTAAGGTACGGCTATCGAAACAGAAGTCAAAAGCCTCTTCGGATGGGAGCACTCTTTCTAAATCACATTGAAAATTATGATAGATCATTTAATCTCTTTCTCTGCATTTCATACTGTTACCCAAGAAGTAATTTAAAATTTACCCATAAAAAGCACAAGAAGTGTGTGCCTCACCTTGACACCAGCTTCTCAGATGTGAAAAGCTGTCCGTACTTCCTCCAGTCCAGTCGTTGCAGTAGGCAAGAGCCAATGCACTTGCCCATTATTATAGATTCGACAACACTCTTGTGACACAACCCAAAAGAGAGTAATGAGAAGTGACCAAAATGACATTCGAAGGTCAGCAACTTTCATCTTGAACTTCCTAAAATGTCCTCAGTTGCTCCAGCTCAAAAAGCTACTGAAGAGTCAATGTCTTGATTGACTTCAGAGTGTTGATTCCTGTTTCCTTCTCTAGAAGTCAATAGAGTCACAGTAATAGAAACATAAAAGAAATATTTTGTGATGCATGGGCTGCAGAAGTTTTTCACTCATTGCAGTTTGCATGGTTTTATTAATTTCATTTTAGCAAGGAGTGCATCTGATGCATCATGCTGTAGTCAGAAACTTTCATTTTAGGAAAAAGCACATCTAATGCACCATGCTGTTGTCTGAAAAGCAAATTCACGGCCTTGTGCAGTGAACCAGTAATCACACATGCAGGAGATAAAATTGCCCCTTTACTTCAGAGTTGGATACTCGCTCTTTCCCACAAATCGAGCACACTCACAACTTTCCAAACCATATTTGCACGTTCAGTAATTATCCCAAGTATATCCCTCCTACACTGATTAATTTGTAATTTTCATAAAATTATAATATAGCTTACTCATCATGTCCACTATTGCATGTGCTCAGGGGAAGGATCTTCATCAGGGCATAATTTTTAGTGAAGGCAGTGCTCTTAAAGATACATGGACCTTGAGTTTTCCTGCTAACCTTGCAATGTGTTAAAAAAAAAATGAAATGGAGCTCCAGGTTGTCCTTGATTAAAGAATGTTAACCATTCTATCTAATCATAGAATCATAGAATCTTTAAGGTTGGAAGGGACCTCTAGAGATCATCTAGTCCAACTCTCCAATCTACTGGTAAGTTTGCTCCCAGCCTACCAAGATACAGGGGTCATTTTTTTTACTTAGTTTTAGACAAGGTGAATCATTCTAATCCTGCAACAAGAGGACTTTATCTTGATGTTCTTAAATATGGGTATGTTCTGGCATTTAGGAAATGGAGAACTATGAAAGCATTTACTGGAAGGGGCTGAAGAAGTGTTAGCAAAAGTACCATGACTATTATGACGAGCAAGAGAAAGAGCAACAACTGCTGTCAATTTCGGTTTATCTCAAACTGCCTATACAACTTTGTTACAAGCTTTCTTTTGTGATTTAGCAATTAGCTCAGCAATTTAGTTTAAGATAGTCCTTTTACCATAGATGTGAAGCAAGTGACCACAGAAGAAACATGTGGGAGGAAGTTCCAAAGGGTCACGAAGGGAGAGGTGCAACATCATTTTCAAGAAATGGGAACTGCTTTGAACAGAATAGAGATCTGATAGTGCAAATAGATGTTTATGGTATAATCTGAAGTAGACAGTTTACATGGGGACAAAGGCTGGATTTCATCATATGACCTACTGTTTTTAAATTATAAATGGTGGAGGACAGTTGAGCAAATAATACTGCTGTCCAAACAGCCAAATGCATCATCGAAATCCCACACATGGAGCCTCAGCTATCATCATTGTATCTACCCATTTGGACCTGGAAAAACTGCAAGAGATAAACTGATAATTTAGCAGAATCCATAGTCTTTTTACAAAATGGGACAAGCCTGGCAGATGATAGGGCTAACTCTCTAGTTGTTAATAGAAAAACAGTGTGCTTTTTTTTTTTCTATTAACAGAAGCCCAGTCAGAGCTAGGTAAAGATTGCAAAGGGGACCTACATCACATCTGTGAGGATATACAACTCAGTAGATGCCATTAGGTGGTCCAGAAATGCAGCTCTACATTTTCCAGACAAACTGTATAAAACAAAACAGTTCTTGAGATAGTTGGTCGTCACACACCTGCAGCAAAGCCCCAGATATGATATTCCAGAAGCAGTTATTTGGAAAGTGACTCTGTCATGTATTCTTTAATGTGCTGCTTTGGCTGCGAAGAGTAAAATTACAGCATAACAGTCCTGAAGGAACTTTAACAGTAGCTCATTCTTCAGGCTGCTTTGTGGTTTGCAAAATGGAGGTCTTCAGATCCTTCAGCATCCCAACACCTGAAGTTTGCTTTGCAAGCTTGCATCTGACTTTCCCATTTGCGGTTTGTCAGATTCCTGAGACATAGTCTCTGCCATTAAGTTAATTTTGCTTTCCTTACTGGGCAATAGATTCACAATACTCTTAAACTCCAGAATTCATCTGTCAGGTTATTCTTTTAAGGCTTAGGAATCCATGATAGAAGCAGTACATGCAAGACACTAACTCTCAAGGTTATTACAATTGTAAAATATTGCTACAATCCAAAGTTAAAAGGAAGGTAATGTTAGAAGAAAGGGAAACTCCATTCTGATTGAAAGATTACAATCTCACAATATTAATTCATCCCATATTGAGATAAAAATGATTAAAAATATCACAGGCGTACTTTTTCTGTTGTAATAAACTATTTGAAATTTATCTTTTTTAATTACATAATTGTGAGCAGTAGAAGACATAATATATTGTGAGTACAATCAATGGAAAGTTTGGGAAGCTATGAGAAAGCATACATGTATAGATTGGTGTAACAAAATATGAAAAACATGATATTTATTCACATTTTCTATTAACTTTTCCTCCTCAAATACTTTGAACCCAATTAATAGGCTCTCATTATTTCCTAATAAGCACCATTTAGTGCCTATGTTTAGTGCATATTTCTTTTGCCCATATGCAAATCTTGTCTTCAGTTGCCACTGTAACCAAATGTAATTTTCAACAATCACACCAAATTTACCCTAAGATACAATCAATCTTGTGATAAGTAAGGAAATTCTCCAGGTGAGAGCCTGGGCAGGATCACTGCACTATCCCAGCATTCTAACCAAGATGTCAAATCTAGTTAAGTCAAGCCTGAAAGTAAAGTCACTGACAAATGAAAATGGAAAGAAATAAAGCCCTTCATGAAAGATCCATCAGAAATATTTAGAAGTGACTCTATGAACTAAATCTCTGAATACAGAGATATCTCTTTTTTTCTCATAAGAGATGGGTCATACATAGGTCACATGGGCTGACAGTGAGAGGTTTAGCTAGTGGTGAAGAGATATCCCTCAAGTTCATGAGGGTTTAAACACAATAGATTTAGCAGAGGACTTACCCTCCAACCTGCACAGGTAGCCTCAGGAACCTCACAGAAGGGTCACTGATGAGAGGCTACTGGACACATCGTCAGACATCAAAGCAGGCTACTCATTGTATTGGAATGTTGATTCCTGTTTCCTTCTCCAGAAGTCAGTAGACTCATAGTAACAGAAGCATAGTAGAAGTATTTTGTGGTGCATGGGCTGTAGAAATTTTTCACTTGCTGCAGTGTGCATGCTTTTGCTTGCTTTCATTTTAGGAAGGAACATGTCTTATGTACCATGTCAGTTTTCCACAGGACTTTCCAGGTAACATATCCAGGTGACAGAGGTGGGATTTAAATTATTATTTTGAAGTTCACTTTCCACCTACCTCTGCCACATTCTCTAGGTGTGCCTGCTTGAGCAGGAAGGTTGGACTAGATGATCTCTAGAGGTCCCTTCCAACCTTGAAGATTCTGTGATTCTGATTGAGCCATTTTTGGAGCTGCAACGGGGACAGAGAACTAGGGAAGAAGTACTGGCAGAGCTGCAGTAAACTATAAAACACTACAATGCTATAAAACACTGCCCCTCAAGAGCCGTCATCTAGAATACTTAAAGCATGTAGGACATCATTATAAATTAAGTGCCTAAGGCTACTGAGGCACAGTAATTTGTGAAGGCAGGAAGGAAGCCTGACTTTACAATCCAGGGAAGAGAATGTTTGTACTCTGGAAGAAGGCAAAATTCCAGGAATGGGTTTTGAAGGAAGCTACATTTTTTTGATTCTTCCTTTTCACAGAATCACACAGTACCCCAGAATGGTTAAGGCTGGAAGGGACCTGTAAAGATCATCTAGTGCCCCTGCTCAAGCAGGGACACTTGGAGCACACGGCATAGTGTGGCATCCTGGCTTTTGCCGATATTTCTCATAGAAGCACTAAGATTGTTCTGAGGGAAAATGATGAAGGGTATATCTGGAAGCAGAAGTGTCAGAGGAAACAAACATCAGGAGTATGATTTTAAGAATGAGAAGTATTGATGACACCTAGATCAACACATCATCAAAACCCTAGTGCATCCAGATGCAGATTCTCAAGATACTCAGACCAGAAGACAAATGGCTCACCTAAAATAATGAGCAATCGAAAACATTGCATAGCCTCCACTAAGACCAACACAAAAGACAGTCTAGATAACCATATCATTGTGGGAAGATAAAAAGCAGCCTAGAGCCACAAAACAGACAGAGAAGGAGACAAAGAGCAGTAGACAAGTCTTAGTAACTGACAGAGGTGAAAAGATGAAGGGATGAAAGGTCACAATCATTGTCATTTCCTAGCTTGTACAAAAGACACATCCAAAACCAATGGTCATCATCCTAAGGAGAATCCCAGAAATATGATGGGGACTTAATAGCCAGTATCCTTTGTACTCTGTGTCATCACAAGTAAAGCAAGCCACAGAGACAAAAATATCTGGGTGAAGGAGCACGATTGAGTAAAAACAGATGTACTTTAAAACTAAACAAGCTTTTCCCTTCTATATTTTCTTGCATTAAGCTTTATTTTACTGTTGCTACCACCTTGCAAATACTGATTATTCCTCTATTAACTAAAAGGGAACCAGTCTACCATTAGAGCTTGGTTGGTATCAGATGCTTTGTATTTGCTGAGTGAGTCTGACATAACAGCATTCCAACAAGATGATGTCAACTCACTGGACTACACTATGCAACAAGGACTTCTGTGCACTGGTATCCAAACTTCAGCAACAGAAGGAATGGGCAGGTGAACTACTTCAGCAGCTGATCACTTTTATTTAAAAATTGTAGATATAAGAACTAATTCTGATGCTCTACAAGCTTTGGATCGATACTTTGAAAGTTTTTTGATATTTTTTGTTTGTTTGTTTGTTTTGTCTTTTTTTTTCCTCACAAAGAGGAAGCATTCCCCAAATATCATTGTGAATCTCTGATCTTCCCTAGACCTGCTCTTTTTTTCTGTATCCTTCTCCTTTCTGTCTTTCATCCCTCCGATGAGACAGGATGAGCTACTGTTCCAGGGCAGCAATTCCCATCCAACGCCATACTCTTCTTACCTGTTGTGCTAGCAGTTCCCATTACCATTCTTAACAACTGATCTTCTTCTTGCCCAACTTTGGTCAACAGCTCTAATTTCATGTCTCTTACAAGAATACTGATGCTAAAGAGCAAGACTGCAAAACCTGCCGTAAACATTAAACTTCACACTGATATAGTTCTCCATCTATTCTGTAATGTAATTTATGTTTGAAAAAGTTTATGTCGGTTGTATTCTCCAGCTCTTGAAGTGATTGGTTTATTGTAAAAAAAATGAGCTGAATTTTATGACTTGTATCACAAAATGCCTGCTCATATAATTATGATAGTTGGCCCTTATAACATTAATATCAAGGAAAGCATTGTTTATATCCTTTTGAGGTTTATACACAACACTGGTTTATTATCATCCATCCTACACTAAGGGTCATTGCAAAACAGCACAACTAACAAAGGAATAAACAAACCATACACTCCATGTGTCGTTCCACTTCTCTAGGTATGCAAAGAAAATCCTTCACCATTTTCTGCTCACTTTCCAATTTATCCTGAACTCTGTTTCTTCAAGCAAGTGCCAGTTCAGGGTTCAGAACTTCATAACTGTTCTCATTCTTCACAGCATCTCAGCATACTTTCCCATGTGGCCACTTGTTCTCCCTTCTCTCCACTAAACACTATATTTCTTTCCCTTCAAAACCAGTTTTGTCAGTTTGGGAGTTCTCTGAAGGACTAGCATTCCCTCAGCCAAGGTAAATTGCAATGCAAGAGCTGTTGGATTCTCTCAGATGTTTTGCCAAGGGTCAAATTTAATTATCCCTTTGATTAACCCGGAGTCATGAAAGCTGCCCACCTTGGCTCCTATCTGGTGTATGAAGTGCACTGGTATGTCTTGGCTAGACTCCCCACGAAATCACATTCTGTTTACCTGCAAACATCATGGGTGGCTACCCTGCCCTTGAGAAGATTGTCTCACCCTCCCATTGCCCTTGGCCCTAGGACAGCTACGCTAGAGATGCAGGAGAGGCCCTTATGGGAAATGGTTGCTAGTTGTTTCTTTGCAGACCTGTGAGTAATTCTCATTAGCAAAGAAACAGCAAAATTACAAGCCCTCATGCCTACTGGCAAAGGCTAAGGGAATGCACAAAGTCTCAGAGCCAGCAGGTCTTCCTGAAATGAGCCAGAAAGCCTTGTAAAGACCCTGCATTCTGCTTCCTTATTCTTTCTCCTCCTGCTAAGCTATAGGCCTCGCCTGTGGCCTACTACTTCAAGTCATAGTCTGAGGCCCTGGTCTGTAGTTCCTCATGTGCTGACCAGCAGCAGCCCAACCCAAACACAGACCAGTCTATTTGTGACCTCAGCTGTTTGGGGGCTCTCTTCACCTGGACCACCTCTGTTCCTGCTTCAGGACTAACTCTGGTCTGACTTGAAGATTATCAGACATGGTTATTCCTGACCTCGAATCTGTAGGAGTTTAAGAAGGGCTCAGATAACTAAAAGACTGGCCTGGGATAGATACATTCAAACTTACACCCATGGACAGTTCATTTCTGACTAAACATAGTGAAAGTTAAAATGCAGAACCAAAATTCTTTACTGACAAAAATAGAAAAGCACTGATCTTAATAAAATGTGGGAGAAACTGAGAAACTCAACATCCAGAGATATCAACACAAGGAAAAATCTAAAGATCATGTCTTTTAACTTATTTTTTTTCAAAAGTGCGTAAGTATCTTCTAAAGATTCCCAAAATTATTTTAAATAATGAAGACAAGTATTTTATTTGACTGCACAGATCAGTGTTGTTAAATTTAAAACAAGATTTTGTTATATTGCTGTCACATTACTATTATTACAATGCAACATCATACTTCATTAGTAGCACAAAAAACAGCTCTGGCAAAACACCCAAACAAGCCAGCATTACAAAACATTACAAAATGTCATTTCTGTATTTCCATTTTAATCACAAACAATGTCAACATAAACTTTCTGTTGACTGGGCAGCTGCTAGATGTTAAGGTAGCCGAAATGCAAGTAAGTTCCTAACATTTTTCAACAGCTCTATGCAAAAGAAAGGTTACAATGCAAGACACTTCTAATGACTTGGACTTACATCAGTTAAAAACTATTTCTTTGATCAAACTGTTAAAAAAGGAAATTGCCCATCCTTTAGCAAACAACTTCCCTCCTTGCTACTAGCAACAAAATTAGCAGCCATGTTTAATATATCACTGCAGGTAGCAATATTTAAGGGGCATTTTCACTAAAGTTGGCATAAATCTGGGCTACTGCGATCCTGCTCCCTTCTCTTCCCTTCCCTTCCCTTCCCTTCCCTTCCCTTCCCTTCCCTTCCCTTCCCTTCCCTTCCCTACCCTTCCCTTCCCTTTCCTTCAGGAAATAGTACTCATTTGTTTATACAGTGAGCTAACTGAAACCCAGCAAAAGGTCTGAAAAGCTTTTTGAAGTTGGTTGGAAATTAACAAAGCATAAACGGTGGATAGCTGTGTAGCCAGGAACACTGGTGCTCATGATTTAAAAAGAGATGGGAGAAAGAGTACATGAATGAACAGAAAGTTCAGAGGGAGATGGATTGAAGCCATTCAAACTAGCATAGATTTATGCTGCCAGAAAATTACCTTTTTTTCTTTTTTTTTTATTAAAGTTGGTTATAGAGGTCACTGCAAGATCCAGGACCAACAATTCCTTCTATCTGGCTGCTGGGGCCCAGTCCAGTATTGCTGGGGATCTGCTCTCTCTGTTCTAGTAAAATGGGCATGGCTGCTGCTCTTCCATTTGCAGGTTTAACCATAACAAGCCTAAGCATCTGCTCTAGAGACATACACACACACAGAGAAAACTGACACAACTGGCTACAGGGAGTGCCACAGACAAGGCATTGCCTTCAACAACACCTACAGATGACACGACTAGAACTCGTGTAACTTGTAAATATAGAGAGCCAAGTCTTCTTTCTCCTGTCCAGAAATTAATGATTGAAGTTTACTAGTGAAAGCAAAGGCACCCTGACTCACTGGTGCACAAGCATATGCACATTCATAACTCCTTCATCATCAGCATAGTCCCTCGGTCCATCTAACATCCTTGTCCAGATTCTGGGCCCATTTGCCCAAAACACAGATCATAGAATCATTCAGGTTGGAAGGAACCTGTAGAGACCATCTAATCCAAACCCTCTGCACACACAGGATCACCTAGAGCACGGGGCACAGGGATGAGTCCAAGTGGGTTTTGAAGATCTCCAAAGAAGGAGACTCCACAACCTCTCTGGGCAGCCTGTTCCAGGGCTTTGTCACCTTCACTGTCAAGAAATTTTTCCTTAAGTTCTTGTGGAACTTTTGATACTTTAATTTGTGGCCGTTTCCTCTTGTCCCATTGCTGGCCACCATTGAAAAGAGGCCGGCCTCATCCTCCTCACTCCCTAATGCCTGATTCACTGATCAGATCCCCTCTCAACCTTCTCTTCTCGCTGCTACTGAAATGCCCACTACTTGTCTGCTAGTCCAGCTTGAAGTTTACTAATGAATTACACATACATGTGCCCACACATACAAGGTTGGGAAAATAAAAGCACTGCAGCTGGAGCCCAGGTAGAGGGGCACTACAACTCTTGATCCCTGCTCCAGCCACAGAAGCCAAAACTCTAAACTCCACTTTTACTATGGTACTCCAAGTAGTGGCCCAGAGGGTGCATGAGTCCTATAATCCCTGATCCCAAACCCACAGCAGACACAAAGACCCTCTCCCTCTCTGAGCACTACAGACACACAGCATGGACCACCATTGTCAGACACCAGCGACAGGTTTACTCATATGGCTGTCGATGATGGGCAGGCAAGTAAAGAGTTAACTAAAAGTACCAAATTGCGTGAACCTTGCCAATGTGGCAGAAAAGCAATGAGAGAACTTTGAGTTCTCTACCCAGCAACACGATTAGAAAGTGGGAAGTCTTGGGGAGGCAGGGAGGTCTTGCTTCACTAAAATTTGCAAACAATACCAAACTCACTACAGAACTGATACACTTACAAAACACCTGATAAGGGACGGAAACCTATCTCACTGATGGTACAAAGAGCAGATAATCTTTTGGACCTTGCCTGAAGATTCAGTATCTGGAAGTATTACCTTATAAGGATGACCATAGCATAGTCACATACTCCTTCCCTAAAAAGATCAAAAGCAGTCGAGCACTGAGGAGTTGAGTAGGGATCAGGAATGACACTTGACCAACTCCTCTGTCTGGACTGTATCTCTCTTTGCCCCTTACTCAGGGATGTCGGCCTAAGGTAATTTCTTCTACAATTGAAAGTCCCCTGTATATTCAGGGAGAAAAAATATGCTAGCATTTATCAACTCCTTGGAAGGTTGAAAGTCCTTGTACACTCAGGGTGAAGGAACCCTATAGCATTTTACTGGGACAAGTAGTGTACACCATTTACTTATACTAATTGCTACTTGCTATTTACTAATTGATAAGCCTATCCTTATAGCAATTGTGCCAGTTAATGGTGGATGTTGTTATCACAAAGGTCTTGTGCTGGTGAATAAAATTAATTAATTAAAGCCAGGTGGCTGTAACCCCTCTGGATTATTTTACTGTATTCTTTAACAAGTTAGCACTACACTCCAGTAACTAGCGCACATGACACACAGCCTCATAAACCAACCCCCCCATCCCACCAGCTACTCATATTACTGCATTAATATTATGCAGTAACTGCTGACATCATTACTTCCCCAAAATGCCTGTACATAAGTACATGCAGCATTGGGAATAAACAGAAAGAATTTGATATCTCTGCACAGTTGCAGGACCATGATCTCGTTGCAATTACAAGGACATGATGGGACAGCTCACATGAATGGAATGATGCCATGGATGGCTACGTACTTTTTTAGGAAAAGCATGCCAGGAAAGTGAGATGATGGAGATGCCCTTAATGGGAGAATAACTGGAATGTATCAAGTTCTGCCAAGGGATGGAAGAATAGCTTTAAAGGGCAAGCTAACATGAGTGACACTCTGGGAGATGTTTACTACAGACCACCTGATTAGGAAGAGGAAGTCAAAAAGGATTTCCACAGACAGCTAGAAGGAGCCTCACAACCACAAGCCCTGGTTCTCACGGAGGACTTCAACCACCCTAATATCTGCTGGAAGGACAACACAGGTAGGCACACACAGTCCTGCAGAGAAGATTCCTGCAGAGCGTTGAGAATAACTTTGTGACACAGGTCAAACAAGGAGGATTCAGCTAGAAATGGTGGGCTGTACTAACAAAATGGAGATGTGAAGAGGTTGGAAACATAAAGGTTGAGGGAAGCAGGACAATAAGTAGCATCACAACCCTGGACTTCAGGAGAGCAAACTTTGGTCTCTTCAGGGACCTACCTGGAGGATTCCCATGGGTTAGGGCCCTGGATGGAAGGGTTCATCACAGAGAGGTGGTTAATATCCAAGCATCACTTCCTCCAAGCTCAGGACCACTGCATCCCTGTGAATAAGGAGTCAGGTAAAGGAGGCAGGAACCCCTTGCTCATCCATGAGGATGAGCAAGGAGCTCCCGGCCAAACTCAAACAAAAGAAGAAAGAACACAGAATATGGAAAAATGTACAAACCACTTGGGAGGAATATAGAAATGGTATCAGACTATGCAGGGATGTGACAAGGAAGGCTAAGATCATTTGGAATTAAATCTGGCAGGGATGTCAAGGATAAGAAGAGCTTCTTCAAATACATCACTAGCAAAAGGAAGATTAGGGGAAATGTGGGCCCTCTGCTGAATGGAGTGGTTGCCCTGATGATGAAGGTGAAAGGCAGAGTTATCAAATGTTATTGCTATGCCTCTCTCCATCATCTTTGAAAGGTCATGGGGAACAGAAGTGCCTGAGGACTAGAAGACAGATAATGTTACTCTAGTCTTCAAAAAGGGCCAGAAAGAGAATGCAGGAAACTAGCGGCCATTCAGCCTCTCTCTCTCCCTGGAGAGGTAATGGAACAACTTATTCTGGATGGCATCTCTAAGCATGTGGAGGAAAAGGTGATCAGGAGCAGTCAGCATGGATTCACCAAGGGGAAATCGTGCTTAACCAACCTGATGGCCTTCTATGATGGAACAACTGGATGGCTGGCAAGGAGAGAGCAGTGAATGTTGTCTATATTGTCTTGATTGCCTCCCAAAATATCCTCATATGCAAGCTTCAGCTGCTTAAGCACTGGGGTTGCACTAGGTGATCTCTGTAGGTCCCTTCCAACCTTAATCATTCTCTGATTCTGTGATCACAAAGACAAGGGCTGCTATCACCCACAGTCTGACTGCCATTGCTGGTATTAGTTCACTCATGTCTCTCCAGTTGCTGGCACCTAGACCTTACACATGGGATAGAGAGTGAAATTACATAAAAGTGTAGTTAGGAAGGGGCTTAGTAAGATAGGATAGACTGCACTGATCATGTACATAGTGCAGTCAGATAACTGTACTGACCAGCAACTGTTTGTATGAGACTAGTCCTTTCTATAGCTCCTTTTTTTATATTCTCCTCTTAATCCCTCCTTCCTTAGAAAGTTTTGTGTAGATCCATAAGCCCTATTTTATCTAAAAATGCCTTAAAATTCTTTCATTTTGTTTCATCCTTCTTTACAAAAGTCCAGGTTGGACCAAGGGGGCAAATGGCATCCTGGGGTGCATTAGGAAGTGTATTGCCATCAGGTCAAAGGAGGTGATCCTCCCCCTCTGCTCAGTTCTGGTTCTGCTCTACATCTGGAGTGCTGTATCCAGTTCCCAACTCCTCAATATGAGAGAAACACAAAGACATGCGGGGTTTTTGTTTGTTTATTTGCTTGCTTGTTTGAGTGTTTCTTTGCCTTATCTTGAATCTTCTGGCTTATGGTAGCAGTGGTCAAGTCATTCTTCTCCAGAAAGGGTGAAGAACACACACTTTTGCCTCCCAAGACTTCTGTTTCTCCAACAAAACCTCTCCAAAACATAAACATGGACATGAACATACAGCTGGACCACAGAAGCCCAAGCTATGAACAGCTCAGCCACCAAAAGTCAAACATATTCTCTGCCAAACCTTTGAGAAAAAAAAATTAAAAGTCTCTTTTTGGCCTAATGTATGTCCTACAAAAACTTCTTTTCTTTTCTTATCTCTCTCTGTTTACCACTGTGATTTTGCTGTTTGCATTTGCTGTTTGCCACTGATGAGCAAAGGGGGCCGAACAATACAGCTTTTACAGTAGAGAATAAAGGAAGGACAAAAGGACAACAGGATATTTGTATGTGGTCTCTGCCTCTGCTGTTACTGTCTAGAGCTGCATCCTTTTTGGATGAGTGCTGCATATCCAGTCACTGTGCTGGGAGGGAGCCCCACAAAAGATGTACTGCAAAGAGAGACACAGCAAAAGCAGAGTGAAAAACAAACAAAAACCTTTCACTTTCCCATTTGTTTCCCAAAAAATCTGCAAATCTCCCATTCCCTGATGAAGGAAAGGGCAACAAGCACTCCGTAAATAATTACTTTGGTCTGAAATGTCAGAAATCTAACCGGGTTGTTTTCTCTATCTGTGTTTAATAAATGTGCAAAAGGGTTTCCATGGCATGGCTGCTAAGCTGGAATCTGCAAACACAAGAGCAGATTCTGATTAGAAGCTTGTAAGAACACTGCTTAGAAGCTTATAAATAAATAAGGCAAGTAAATAAATACACACGAGATCCTAGGGATACACACGAGATCTCCTCCTAAGATCACAGTTCTCAAGGTCAGAATAAAAAGGTAGCCAGCATCTTGTAACTCTGACATGATGTTTTAGCACAGGGCGCTCCTCTAACCTTTGGTGGCCTGGAACAAGCAAAGGAAATGTGGCAAACACTGTCCTTGACTCAACGCTAGGTGTCTCTTTCACTTAAGAATTGCTGCAAGGAACTTGAGAAGTTTGAGCAAACTACCAGGATCTGTTTCTCAGCGCTTCTCTGTATCCATAACTGCCTAAAATCATGGACATAACTGAGTCTAGAGGTACAAATGTCTCAGATCAGGCATCCAAAAGCAGCAGAAAATACCTGATAAAGCATAACAGTGGCAGACAGAAGGTTTCTCCCCTTACCTCCTTGCCCAGCCAAGGAAACAGAGTCTGGGAGTAGCTGTAGCTATAGATAAACCATCATACAGAGAAGCTCCCCAAAAGTCGCTGACGAAGCAGCCTGTCTCCATTGCTGCTTGCAATAGCTCCAGGTGGGAGCGTCTGTTTTGCAACTTTCTGCTTTTTTGCAGGAGCTAACTTGCCCACCAGAAGACTTCGGAGCATCAAGGTTTGCCTCAGAGAAGGAGGAGGAAGAGACACAGGATTTTGATTCAGGGCCCCAAGGCAGGCTAGAATGGGGAAGAAACACAGGAAAAAAATGAGGAAAAAAACAGAAGCACAGGATACAGAGGCAGGGAAAGGGCTCTTTCTGGAGAGAAATGGACTATGCTCCAACTCTCCCATTTTAAAAGGAGACACTAAAGAAGAGTAAGAAAGAGTTTTAATAAAACTACCTAAAGTTGCCCCCAAGACAAATTATTGACCGTTTATTACAGCAGCAGAAGTAGGAGAGTGAAAAGGAAGAGTCAGCAGCCTTAAAACAAACAAAACACTCTGGATACCTGATACTGTTCATTTGTGCAGCCGCAGAACTTTGCAGAGGCCAAAAACACCAACTGGTTCAAAAAGCAACGTTACAATCATAGAAGATAAATTCAAAAATCATTAAATAAAAGTATAAACACAATTTCTGGATGAGGCAGTCCCTAAGCAGTAGATTTTCTAGGGAATGTGGGAGTACTCATGATATGCTTATTGTTATATTTTTCCATAGACACTTGTCTATCTGCTTATTATCCATTCTGAATTGAAAGGGCTTCTACACCTACAGGTGAAATAGGGAGCAGCATGGAGATCCAGAACAAGAGATCAGAAGGTTTAACTCAAGAAGACCCAGGATCTTAAGGAAGATCAGAAACTCAAGGAACAGCAATGGGAAAGCAGAGAATGCACTAGCAGTGCATCCTTCTTCCCAATCATACAGAAACTAACAAGAACACTGAAGCTACATGTATAAATATCTCAAAGAACAGAAAGGTT
>JAUBOD010000286.1:344303-358335 GCA_032353885.1 Nothura maculosa | reverse complement strand
TGGGCATGGTAAGAGATTTTTTAAAGTTTTTTTTAGATTTAGAGAGCAAGAGCTTTTTAAAGAAGTTCAAAAAGCACTTAGATGAATGAAGTGAATTGAAGGCTATTAAATAGTGCAACGTGTCTGGCTGAGGAAGTCTCTGAATGTGCTGCTCTGTGCCAAAGGCAGAACCCTGGCTTAAGTGGAGATAGGCCTGCCCTAGTACTGCTCTTCCTAAAGGAAGATTCCCAAGTCTTTTCTACATTTTTAACTAGCCTAAATAAACCTGAATTGCCAATAAACTTGTCACCTCAGTGCATAGCCTTTATAGATCATCTAACAATGTTAATAGTGTTTTTCATATCCCTGCTAATCCCTTTTCTCCAAGTTTCTTGTGCTCTTTGCTGCCACCACAAACTTTTCCTTTAAAAATGTGAAAGCAGGACGTAGAGGCAGTATTTTGTAAGATGAAATTATCTGCTTTCTCCTTTCACCGCCCTTTTTGCCATGGCTTTGTCCAGGGAGCGCCTTATACTGGTTGATCTGGTTGACCCCTGCTGCTCTCCCTGCTCTTTTGCAGGAATTGCCTTTTTGCCTGTTTCTAGATTCGTAGCTTCAGGATTTTGGCAATCTAACGTAATTAGTAAGGCCCAGCATAATGATCCTTTGTGACTGCCCACACATAGCAGTCTAATAATTTTCAGTATTTCCATCAACAGGAAGTTATTAGGCCTGGAACAAGCTTTCCTAGACTCTTGTTTGAGTCCTGCTATTTGATTCCTTATAATTCTTTCTTGGCAGAAGAGAAAATGGTGTTTGTTGTTTAAAAAAGATTTTGTGGTCCAGTTTTAATCCATTTAGAATCTATGCTGTAGTGTGCTAAGACTGTAAGTGCAGTTTTTTTGAGATAGCAAAGCCACTGTTTACAAAAAAAAGAAACTTCTAATTTATTAAGTTCTCAAAAAAAAACCCCCCAAAAAAACAGTATCATACCTCTGGCTACAATGGCTAATGCAAAGTGTCTTAATTCTGTAGTGATGTGATTCTCTCATTCTCACCTGGCAATTTATATAGTCCTTAGCAGCATAAATCATTAAAAATATACTTTCTAAAAAAAGTAATTATCACTCTTCTAGGTTAGTTGGTTTTCCCAGTGATTTAAGAGTTATTGAGCATAGGCAAGAAGTGTCCTCAATCGACTCTTTCTAGTGTCCTTGTCGGCATTTTTTTCGTGCTTGCTGATTTAAAATAAAAAGTTTGTTTCTACTAGATTTCATTCCATTCTGCCTTCATTAATATTGGATCAAAAGAGAGTTCCTCTCTTTGTGTGTCTGTTTCTTATGAAAATGAAGAATTTTGAAGATATGCACCATTCATACACTGAGGGCAGTACTGCCTTTTATTACTGTCACTTATTTATGTTTAATAACTGGGACACTTTCTGTACTTAGCTTTAGTCTAGTTACTAAAGTTTAGTTTAGTCTACTCCCTAAAAAATTAGTCTTAGTCTCACTCTTCAGCCATGCTGGCTTAGAGATCTTCCCTTCTCAGATTTTCTAGCTGATGATTAAACTCCCGCCATGATAAGGCACAACAATTTCTTTAATAACCGTTTCTTGTTCTGGCTTTTAAAGTTCTTCTATATTAGCTACACCTTTTGGTAGCTGAAGGAAGTTGAGCTCGGGAAGCTTTGATGCACATTTGGGGAAGGGGCTCAAACCCGTGTCCTCACCATACCCAGGCAGGAACTTGGGGCTGCTTCAGGACAGACCCGGTTCTATCCTGAGCTGGAAACTACACTTCTGGTCCAGAAAACAACAGGCATACAAGTCTGGAGTCTGCAAATCAGCAGAAACCTTGGAAAAAAAGAGTTAGCCACCTGACTATAAATCCAGTCTGTTGGGGAAGACCTGCCTCACATAACTCCTATGTCCTTAAGTGGGCTGCCTTGGATTCCATGTTGAGCTGGAGTGCCTGGATGTGCCAAAGGCTTGGGAAGGCAGCAGGACTGCAGTGAAGCAGCATAAGCAGTTGCTGGTATCACTGTCTGCCTTTAGACTTATTTAGCCGCCAGAACATCAGCTGTTGGACTTTGTTGTAAGAGGAACCAAGGGCTATTTTTTTTTTTTCTCCTGACCTGCAAGCAACAATAAATGAAGTGCCAAAGTAATGGCATATATGAAACAGTCAGTGTATGTGCTTAGAGCTGCAAAGGTTGTTTCAAACTTTACTTTTCATCCATCTGTCCTAAACCTTTACATATAATTCTCTCGAATTGTGCCCTCTCAGTGTTTTTTAAGTATGACTACCTTGATTGATGATTCATGAGTTCCAAAAATATCTCCTGTCTGCTGAAGGTCCAGGGTCCTCTTTCATTAGGCAAGGTTGGGGGGTGTGAGCCTGGCTCTTGGCACAAAACCCAGATCTTCCCTACGGGGCCTTGCAGAGACGGGACTGACTAGGTTAGAGGCCGCGGGGAGGGAGGGCCCTGCTGCCCCTCTGAGCCAGCGTTTCCATGGGGAGCTGTGGGGCACTGTGCCCAGTGGCGTCAGCAGCGGCACCGGGCAGAGGAATTATTTGCTCCGGGAGACTGGAAATGCAGAGATCAGCAGCTTTGCGCTGGGGGCCCGCCGGGTTCCTGCGGCCTTGGGACTGTTTGTGGGGGATGCGGGATTGTGAGTGAGGCTGCTGGGAGATGTCCCAGGCTGGGCCCGTGTTGCGTTAATCCGTGCCCGAGCCGGAGGTCGGCTCTGACGCACCTGGGGGCACTGTGGGGCAGAGGCGGGCACAGAGTTGCCTTTGCTGCACGAGTGTCATTCTGACGTGTCCGAGCGTCATTCTTACGTGTCCCGTTGCTCTCTGTTCCCATTCCAGATGCGGCGGCACCGCCGGAGCCATCCTGACGTGCCCGCTGGAGGTGGTGAAGACGCGGCTGCAGTCGTCGCGGCTGGCGCTGCGGCCCGTGTGCCTCCCCGAGATCCAGCTGCCGGGCATGAGCGTGAGGCTGCTGCACCCCACGCCCCCGGCCCCGGGGGTGCTCCAGCTGCTCAGGTCGGTGGGGGTCACCACGAGGTGCTCTGCATGGTGCTGGCAGGGCCGGGACAATCACATGGAGAGAGCAATGGAAGCAGGGCTTGGATTGAGGCGCTGCAATCTCTGGCTGTGGTGGGACGTTTCCTAGTGAGCACGGATACTACTCGTCACAGTTGATCTGTGCTTTAAATTCCGAGCCTGCGAGGCAGCTGCTGGGACTGGGAGAAGTTTCACAGCTGGTAGTTTCATCACACCCAGCGTGATACTGTCAGCAAGAATGGGAAGAAGTGACTGGAGGAGCGTGGAGGAGTGACTGGAGAGAAAATGAGAATAGGGCAGAAAAAAAAAGAGCATTGGAAGCGTTGGAGAGAGGAGACTGAAGTACTGAAGGAATCACAGGATGGTTGAGATTGGAAAGGACCTATAGAAAAGGAAGAGGAAGGAGGAACAGCAAAGCCTTCAGCTTAGGTCTTCTCCTGATTTCTCTGTTTATCTGCTCTTGTAGGGCCATCCTTGAGAAAGAAGGCGCGCGGTCCCTGTTCCGAGGCCTGGGCCCGAATCTCGTTGGGGTCGCTCCAACTCGGTAAGTGCTGCTCTGTATGGATAGCCCATGTTCTGCATGTGCACGTTGCTAAAGTGCTTCTTACCTTGGAAAGCGACCAAGGTCCTGAGTTCCTTGTGCCACAGGACCCTTTCACCCGGTCAGTTTTTCAGCCTGATCACAACTGAAGGGAAAGACGATGGCTGCAGGCCAAGTGCATGGGATAACTGGGATCACATGAATATCTGAAACCCATGTGGAAAACAAGCTTTCCATGTGGAAAACTCATCCTTGTGAGCTGTAACCTCACTGTGTTTCTTTTCAACCAGGGCCATCTATTTTGCTGCCTATTCTGGTGCTAAGGAGAGACTCAATGCTGTTCTGGTGCCAGAGTCCAAGAAAGTGCACATGCTGTCAGCAGCGTGCGCAGGTGAGCTGCTTCTGTCCAGAACAAGAACCAAGAGCTCCCTTTGTCTGTGTGAGAGGTTTCACCTCTCCCTTCTACTGCTTCCTTCAGTCCTGCTCCCTCTTCTAAAGCTTTCTCCCTCCCCAAAGGTAGCAAGAGTTCGTTTCGTAGAAAATGTTTTCATCTTTTCTTCGTTAGACTCCTAACTTGAGGTCATGGATTTAGCCTTTAGCCCTGTAGCTGCGATCAGGAAAAGAGGTGTGAGGGGGAAAAAGGCAATGTATAATTTAGACCCTTCACAGAATTGTATCTCTTGATATTTCACAGTCTGTCCTCACAAATATGCTCGGTTGCTTCCTGCCTCTGTCACAGCCGGGCCTGTAGTAGGGTTATGAGTGGGACATGGAGGAGTTTAGGAACCACCAGACAAAGGATGTGGGTATGGGGAGGGAGAGGATCAAACAGTTTGCTCTAAAGGTCTCCTCTCTTAGGGAACTCCAGGTCTTCCTCACATTGCAAACACCTGCAGCTTGCCCAGCAGCATTTGTAGAGCTGATAAATCAGCATCTGTGAGCCTAGTTCTGGTGTTCACTGCTGCCTTTCTCTTCTGTTCCCCAGGAGTTACCTCTTCCACACTCACTAACCCGATCTGGTTGGTGAAAACCAGAATGCAGCTGGAAGCCAGGTAAGGCAGGCAATTAGACCCGCTCCATGTGAAATTGTAATAATGTGAAATCATCAGGGCCCTGCGGCCTTAACCCTGCCCCTTCTGTTTGCCCCTGCAGGGCCAAGGGGCAGCTGGGCAGCAACGCACTCCAGTGTGCCCTGCGCGTGTACCGCACGGAGGGACTGCGCGGCTTCTACCGTGGCATCAGTGCCTCCTACGCCGGCGTGTCGGAGACCATCATACACTTCGTCATCTATGAAGCTCTGAAACAGCAGCTGCAGAGCCGCTCTCATGCCCTGTCCCCTCCGCTTGGACTTCCACCCAGCAACTGTGATTTCTTTGGGCTAATGGGAGCTGCTGCCATCTCCAAAACGTGTGCCTCGTGCATAGCATATCCACATGGTGAGCGGGGCCACTCTCCTTGCCTTTTTTTCCCTTGGTGTGTGGTGCCTTGCCTATAGAAACAGGCTGCTAATACTGGCTTTGTCTCCTCAGAGGTCATTCGGACGCGGTTGCGAGAGGAAGGATCCCGGTACCGCTCCTTGATACAGACTCTGCAGCTTGTGGTCCGTGAAGAGGGCCCCCTGGCTTTGTATCGAGGGCTGCTGGCCCACTTGATCCGCCAGATTCCCAACGCAGCCATCATGATGGCCACGTATGAACTCGTCGTTCGCCTGGCCTCCTCCACCTTGTAAATGCAGCGCAGCACCAGGCCGAGGCTGCTGGACTTGAGAAGCCCTGCGCTCCTGGGGTTGAGTCCTTTTCCGTGTTCTGGGCAGTGGTGCTTTCCATGCACGGCCGGTCGGGGTGGCCTTCGTCAGGCACAGCATTCTCAGGAATTTGTGTGGAACGTTCGGCTCCAGCGTGCATAGCCCTTCTTGCTGGAGACTGGAGCCCCTCCAGTGTTCCAAGATAGCATTGGTTTGACAGTGCCTACTGTTGCCTCCCTGTACAAAGCAAGGGTTTGGAGCTGGAGGATGGGGAAGGGAGACAGAGGGGAAAGCGTGTGGGTATCTTGGCCTTCAAATCGTCACTTTATTTGGAACCAGGAAGCCCTGTGCAGAGGCACTGTTTGACTTGAAGGATGGGACAGACATCAGTGAGAGAGGTGGAGAGATAAACAGAGATCTTGGGACCTTTCATGGCCACCGGGGCATTCTCACACTCTTGCCTGCTCTACCGTCCCCTCCTCCTGAAGAGGATTCTTCCACCGTGGCTGCCAGCAGAGACCTTAATGCAGAGTCTTCCTTCAGGATCTCAGCACAATGTAGCTCTTGGCCCTTGGAGCTTCTTTCAGCCGTGTCTGAGGAACTGGACCAAGTAGGTGAAGGGAAGCACGACCTGTAAAGAAGCACTACCCGAATGGTTCATGCTACTGAGCTCATAGCCTTGTGTTGCTTCCATCTGCTGTTCTTGCACCCCCCTAACCGAGCAACAGAAAGAAGAGGACAACCCTTTCCCTCAGAAGTGCTAGGGCCATTCCACAAGTTGGAATTCCTGGTGTGAAATACACTTTTATGCTGGAAAAGGAAGCAGATCTAGAATGGAAAAAAAAGTGGACAGAACAGAGGATTTGACCTGTTTGTACTGATGACACACTGCCTGTACGGAATGAGCATTGTTTTATTCTGTAATCAAAGAATACCCTTTTCTGCATGTGTTACATTTGTCTGCCACCGCCTGGGCTGCCTTCTGTTCCTCTGGGTTCCTAAACCTCATGTCCTGGGAAGCAACAGTGTGATTGCAAAGGGAGTGTTTTGGCTCTCTAAAAGGAGTGATTTGTGTTTCATATTGTAATATATGTGCACGCACACACACAAACACACACACAGTCTTTCACAGACATATGCCAATTATTTAAGTAAATATTGCTGGACAACCTCCAGTCTTACACCAAAGAGGATGCTGGATGTTTCTTTCTCTGCTCAGAGTGAAAAGCCATGGAAGTCCCGAACACTTTATTTTAAATCCATTTATTTTAAAATCCATTTCGTTTTCCTCATTCTTCTTTCCTTCATTTATTTTAGGAGTATCGACAACTTTACAAAGCGACACAAGCTGCAGTGTTTTTTTTGTTTTTGTTTTTTTGCCTTTTTTTGCATGAAACAAGAATAAACCTCAAACGACAACATTGAAAAAATATACAATATATATATATAATATCTGGGGAGTGAAGGGGGTTGTAAGAAACCCCACTCTGAGCCCTACGGCTGGCTCCTCTTCCAGTTTTCTATTCTTTCCAAGCCTCTCCTTCCTCACCATAGCTTGAACTGTGCCACTGTCAGATGCACGTGCTCTAATATGTGTTTCTAGAGAGCCAAAGCAGGAGGTCAGTGATGTGAGGAATGTCCACAATGAGAATGACAGAAGAGGAGGGAACATGGAAGGCAGAAATGAAGGAGGGGAGCATGTCTACAAGGTTGGGGAAGGAGAAGATTAAAATAAGACACCCTCTCCTTCCAGTCACATAGTGTGGGGATCCACTGGAATGATTTTCAAGGCTCCTAGTAGTGGCGAGAGCCGCCTCTCGTGCCCAGGATGTGTCGGTCGCCCACGTGGCTGTCTGGGGAGTCGGGTGTCTCCGAGTCACTGCTGTCATCATCTTCCTCCAAGCCTTCCCGGGCTCTGCCCTCGGCGCTTCCTGCTGCCCTCTCCTGGCAGCTCTGGTAGGACTGTGGAAATGAGACACGTGGTGAGGAGAAAATCCAGCAACCCCCAGCCCAACCCCCTCCGACTGCTTCTCACCTCCATGGGGTTAACTATGATGGTGAGGGCCGAGTCATCCCAGAACATGTCACCATCTTTGCTGCTGGTGCCCGCGTGCCCTCCTGCAGCAGCCCCGTGGGCCTCTTGCCCTGCTTCCCGGCGGTGAAGCGAATGGATGCGCAGGATGCCCAGGATTACCATGAGTGCCAGGAAACCCACGCACACCACAATGATGATAGTGGCTGCACTGGGGACCACTGCAGGGGGAAAAGGAGGAGGAGGACTCAGAATCTATAACCTGCATTTCCAACCTGATTCACTGCTAACCTACAGGAACCAGGATTGTTGGGCAGAGCTTGCATCCTCGGTTTAGGCAAGAACATGTCCTGACTCTCCCACTGCCACCTGGGCACTGTCAGTTTTGGCCTCCTGCCGCTGCATCCTCCCTCAGTGCCTGCACCTCTTCCCAGATTGCTCTGACATCGTGTCTTGCTGTAGGAGCTGCACAACTTCAGTCCATTGAGGTAACCAGAACTTGTCACATCGTAGTCCTTGGGTTTAGTTCTGGGTGATTCTCTATAGCCAGGGACAAGTTTTCCTAGCTGCTTCTGCAGTACTCTGCAGTGGGAGAGCTGGGGAAGGGAGGGCCAAAGGCAGAGCCTGTTGTGCCCTGCCAGCACACAGGCTATCCCTGCAATTTAGCTCCAGCTGCAGACTGGACAAGCCCTGAATCAGCTGCTGCAAGAAGAATCACAAGTGCAGATGGCATCCACACTCCCAACAGGACATAGGGTTTTCTATAACAGACCATGAACTTTCACAACCAGGAGGAACCAATTACATTGCTTTCATGCTTATGGCACAGAGAATTTTCCTCTTGGCCTCCTGTCTGCAGGATCCTGTCTCCTATATTTTTTTGCCTTACTGATCACCACCTAGTTCTGTCTACCTTGAGAGCGGTGCCAGTCTTGATTCTCTTCACTTCCTTCTGAAATCATGTCAGTCAGCCCCACATAGCACATTTGCAAGTTTCACAAATGGAATAGTATCAGCTCATGGTTACCTTTTTAGTCCTTCTCAGATGTACGTCTCAAATAACTTCTACACACATCAGAAAAGCAACAAATGAAAGGGGGATAATTGTCACACCAAGCTCTAAAACACAATTTGATCCAGACTTCGGTCCACTTGCTAAAGAAGAGCGGGACAGGACATTATACTTAAAATTCCTAGAACTTCCTGAAATGAAGCCTGTGCTTCTATCATAGAAGATGATGGATTCTATCAGGATATCCAAAAATGAACAGTTTGATACAACAGAATAAAACCAAAAGATAGAGTTACATACTAGAGTCACTATGGGTGCTTGCCAAGTTGTGCCCAGATAGCTCTGGGGGTAAGTGATGGCCTCGGTGCATGAAGAGCTGGGAACTCAACATATGGTTGGGATGAGCAGCTCGGTTCATGTTGTGGAGGACGTTCACCTGCGGAAAGACCAGAGTGAGGGAAAGTGAGACTTAGCCCCATGTTCACTGTGATCGCACCAACGTAACTGTGCATTCCCGGGCACCACTTCCTCTCTATGCATGTAGATACATTGATCCTGTACCTCAACAGTAAATTCATTGCTGGAGTAGCGCCCATTCATCTCAGTGCAGGACAGGTGAAATTTCCTTTCATAGAGAGCAGCACCGTGGGTGATGTGGTAGGAGACCTGGCGTAGTATCTCCTCGTACACTGCAATGCTCTCCACCCCTGAGATCAAGAAGAGAGAACTGCTGTGGGATGAGGAAGCTCCTACTTCTTTGTTATCTAGCATAATAGTCCCATAGAATCTAGGAACTAAGGAGAAATCTAAGGCAATGCCAGGTTCGTGGAACTGGCTGCAAAGCGTCTATTGAAATCCTTGCTTGCATTGCTAGAAGATGTCAAAGGGAAGAAAAGACCTAGAGCAAGAGTCCTGTCAAGTTCCGGAGAGAGCACAAGCATTGCGCCAGAGCTGTTGACATCCAAGAACATCAAACCTCAAGGGCAACAGGAGAAAGTCATGAGGAATGATGCAAGGCTGAGTAAGATCTCAGACACTATGCCCTAGCACTGTGTGCTGCAGGAGAAGCCATTGCTCCAAGGAAATGCTCTGGGACCTCAAAAGCTAGCAGCTCAGAAAACAGCTACCTCTCAGAGCTCTGCAAGGACATCAGAGCATCTCTAACAGCAGGTTAAATGCTCTTCCAGTGATGCTTTACAGGCAGTGAAAGAGGCATAAAAAGACAACTGTGGCCAAGGAAAAGACCTACCTGTGATGGTGAGGTAGGCAGAGGTGTTAACAAGCTCAAGGCCTCGCTGCTGCAAGGCTGCCCCATCCAACAGCAGATATTCCCTCTCCGGATCCAAGTCGTCTCCCACCAGTGAGATCTCGCAGCCATCCAGGTTGTGCACGATCTCATCTGACATTCGTGTGTCTGTCACTGACAGGAACGAAGAGATGACCAGAAAGGCAGAGAGATGAGAAACAAGGCAATAGTTATGATGGCACTCACTTACTTAGAAGTGCCCACATCATAAATAATGGTTTCTCCTTCTCTGCTCGCACGGATCTTGAGTAAAATCACTGTCCAATTACTTGTTGCAGGAGTCTCCCTGCTTCTAAGGATATTATTTATGCATATAACAGAATCCTTCTATTTTGGAACAACATACCATTATGGGATTGGTTTGTGATAATACATCCTGGCTATAAGAAGTGTGCTGATAATGCAAATTAGCATCAACTATATCACACGTTCCCAGACACTGAATGCTTTTGAAAGCTTTCCTGTATCTCATATTGCTGGTAACCCTGTTGGAGATCCTATCTTACTCAAAATGGCAACGACTTTCAACACCAAAGGCTAAAGCCTACTTGGCCTAAATCAAGATACCTGTCATTGTATAAGCAAAAGCAAAGCTGGCCCCAGGGAAGAGATCTACTACGAACTAACTTAAGCAAACAGGGAAGCACATTCAGAGCATGTGCAGGAAAGGCAGCCGGATCTCTAACTATTAAAAAGAAAACTACGAGCAAAGAATCTGATTAGCAGAAGAGAGACACAAGAGGTGAAAGTACATGGGGAACACAGTTCAGAGGAGCAATCTGCATGCACTGGAGGGAAAATAAGAGACAAGACATTATAGGGTGCAAGGAAACTAACTGGAGAATTTAGAGGAATAAGTGGTGCAGGAAGAGTCTGGAGGGCAAAGAAATGTGGGAAGCAGGAGAGATGGGAGTAGGAGGAGATTGAGGAAGTGTATGCATGGAGAGGAGAAGAGAAAATCTAATGTTAGATGCAGGGGAAATGTAGACAAAATATGAAAGGGATTAGGAAGCAACAGCCTGTGAAAGGAGGAGGAGGGAATGAGGCATGGAACTGTGAAGATGGAAAAAGCACCAGGAGGAGCAGAAAGGGATAAGAACTGATTACCCTACATATTTACAGACAATGTGCCTTGCTTCTGTATTTGTAAGCTCTCTCCTGTTCTGGGCGTCATGAAGGGCTTTATTTCCTACGCAGAGCAGCATCACTTGCACATCTTTATGGCTTGTCTTATACCTCTCCGGGTACTCCACTCACCAGTATCATGCCAACTCTCATCCTTCTTGGCCTCCACCTGGTGAGAAATAGAGCAGGTAATTTGCAGGTTGGGGAACAGGGCAACCCCGTCAGGAGCCTCGAAGTCTGACACAGGGTGAGCAAAGTGAGCGTTGCCACTCAGCAGAATCTGGGGAGCATCGGGCTGTAGCACCACAACATAGCCTTCCACATCAGGAATGGAGACACAGGACTCTTCACTGAAACATCTGAAGGAGAAAAGGAGAATGCAAGAGTTGGCCCTACATTTTACCACTTCGCATTGCCAAAGAGCATCTCTTGCCCATTACTGCCAGTGAAGGGATTTTTTTTTTCTGGCAGTCTTCCAAAAGCTTCCCTATAGCCTGCTGTGCAAGAGAGAGAGATGCGCTCGGAATGACAATCAATATGTTCCTGGTGACTTGGTGACATCCACACACTGCAGAGAAGAATTAAAACCAGCCCACATGCCTGGAACATCATGAGTGAATGCAGAAGTTCTGCTACACCTGAATGAACGCCAGGCAAGCATTTGGATATTTTAATGCTAATTCTCTTGAAAAAAAATCTTAGCTATGCAGTGGTATCAATCATAAGTACAGTGCAAGGTGTGGGAGCAAATCTCAGCCAAAAGAGAGGTAATCTTCCTAGTGAGCTTAGCCAGAGGTGCTGCCTTGTCCACTCACTTGACAGTAGTGGTGAGCCGGAGCGGCCTGACTCCAGGGGTGGCAAAGCGCAGGGAGTTCAGGTAAGCCACGTGCTGGATTGCATGGTTGAAGGTTTCCACATCGTCACCCTCCAAGGTGAGCAGGGACTGAGAGGGGTTCACATGAACCTACAGGTTGGAGGGAAGAAAATACTCAAGAGTATAACACTGAGCAACAAAATCCAAGCTGAGAGAGATGCAAAGGAGAAAGTTAGGGAGCTGTCTGAGGGGAGGGAACAGGCAAAGTCCTAGGAAGTAAAGCAGGAAGGAGAGTGCAGGAGACCCATGCAGGCTGTGGAGATGAGCATACCTTCATCCCTTTGCCCAGACTGTCGAAGTCACTGTAATCAAGGCCCTCACGGCAGGCATAGAGGCATTCAATAACCTCGCGGCTTTCCAAGCTGCCAGGCCGCACAGTGAAGCCAGCCAAGTAACCATGAAAGTAGTGGTGTATCGGCAGAGGGTCTCCTGAGGGACACGCGGGAGGTGAGGGGTGTGAGAGACAAGGAGAGGAAGAGAGAAAAGACAAAAGCAACAATGAGGGTTATACAAATGTTAAAGGAGAGAGAGAAACACGGGAGTAGATGGAAGAGGGGAGAACAAGGACGACAAAGACAGGGCTTGTTAAAGTTAGGAGACGGGAAGAACAAGAAAAACAGACTGACAGAGAGACTAGGGCAGTGAACAGCGGGTAGCGTAGAGAAGTTTCTGCCAAACCACTGAATGCCAGATGGAAACAATTTCTTCTCCCCTTCTCACTCTGGTTTCTGTGAGGGCTTCTAAAAAATGATATGCTCTATAGACAGTTAGGGATGAGGTGACATCTCCTGATGTCTTGAAGGTCTGTTGTGTTCTTCACAAACCAACTTCAATGACCAGGCATGAGGACTGTTCTATTCTCCACATGAAAAATAAACTCAATCTCTCGAAAGAGGTTGTAGTCCTCCCATTGGCCTTCTCATGCTTCACAGAGATCAAGATGTCAAGGATCAGTCCGTCAGATATAAGGGGTTTCCTCCCAAGACGATGGGAGGTGTCAGGACTGGGACAGGGCAGGAAGTTGTATGAGAAAGGCAATGCAAGAAATGATAGTCATGCGTGGTGAAGAGAGGAAGAGATCCCTTATTTTTTTATCCTACCTTGTACAGTGTCTGTGGAGTTTTCATTTCCTCTGATTTTCTCTTTGTTTTTCTCCTCTGCAAAAGAAGAACATTCAGACAAGCAGTTAGGCCTTGAAGAGGGTGGACTCAGGGCCAAGCAAGCTTTGGTATCATCTATTTCAAAAGAACAGCTCTGGAATCACGTGCCTCACGGTGCAACCTTCAGTTCTGCAGACAGTACATCCTGAAAGAGAGATGACCTGGTCCCTCTCATGAAGGTGATGGTGAGACTGTAGATGACTTACTGATAAAAGGAGGAAAGCTTTTATTTTTTTATCTCCTCCTTTAATAATGACATCTATTCTAGGAACAAAGTGGTTTTCATTTATCACTGATCCTAGCCACATTCTCAACAAAACCACTTTTGTCACTCTTTAAAACTCAGATGGTTTCAGGAGAGTGTACCAACGTGATTAAATCTCTGACCAGACAGAAGCAGCACTACAAGAAAGATCTGACCTGCTGGCAGTTTCTGCTGGAGTGACAGCAAGAATTAGCCAAATTCCTTTGGTTTTGTCTTGCTTCATTCTTGTAGGAGAACTGAAAGACCTTGGAAAGAGACCCTTTCATCTCCACAGCACTGTTTTTAATCTGGCAGTGCCTTGACTAGATGCCTAAACTGGTTTTTGTTTCTTCCACCTTTTCCAGCTCTCCCTCCACTCCCTTGTCTCTCCTATGGGAACAACACAGGTCAGGACGCAGGCACTCACCAGTCCAGCAGGCTCCAATCATGAGGGAGGGTTCCTGCCGTGGAGGATGAATGAGGCCATTGTCATGGATGAGAGCAGGGTCGTAAGAGACTCCATCCACATACAGCGTGACAGTGGGGAACTCAAGGTTGAGAGCATAGTGGTGCCACTCGTCATCACAGACCTACAGCGGGCAGCATAAGGAGGGATTACCAAGAGCAGGAAGGGAAAAGAACAAGAAGGGAAGTCAACCACTTCCTCACCTGCTCCAGCTTCCAGAGGAACTTCACAGGTCTTGCACTCTCCAGCAATGGCCAATACAGGAAAGAAATTCGGCAGCCATGCACAGCCAGAGAGTAATGTGAGTAGCCATCCTCTGCAAGGAGGCAAGCACAGGGGGTTACATACCACTACTCTAAGCAGTGTCACTAGCCAAAGCCCAGCAAGGTATGCTAGCCTGCATGATTGGCACTCAGTACCATGTGCTCACAGCAGGCTTGACTGTTCTCCACAACTGTGACAGGAGCTGGCAGGCTG
>JAUBOD010000286.1:317865-337505 GCA_032353885.1 Nothura maculosa | reverse complement strand
GCAGCGGCGGTGACAGCGTCGCGCGCGGGCGCTCCCGGAGCGGCGCCTCGGCCGGCAGCCCCACGCCCCGGCGCCGCCCCGCCACTGCAGCATGACGTCACGGCGCGGCCGTGATGGGCGGCCGCCCGCAGCCAATGCGCGCCGCCCGACGGGCAGGTGCTGCAGGGGGCGGGCGGGGGCCCCGAGCCCCCCACCACCCCCTCCCGCCGCCGCCGCCGCCCCGGGGCGCGCCGCGGGGCCCCGCGCAGCCCCTTCCCTCCATCCGCCCCGGCGCCTCCTCGACGCCTTAGACGGGTCGGGCCGTACCGCTCCGGGCACGGCTCCGAGCGAGCCCGCGGGCAGTGGTGCGAGGCGCCCTCGGGGCTCCGCCGCTCGCCGCGCCACCCGTTTAACCAAAGCGGCCGCCGAGGAGGGCGGGGAGGCGCCTCGTGCCCGCGCGAGCCCGGCGGGGACTCTTACTGCGGCGGGGAGACCGCGCGGGGCTGCCCCGCAGAGCCCGCCCGCGCCCCGCGTCCCGCCCGCGCCGCGGAGCCCGCCCCGGTCCCGGGTCCTGCCCGTGTCCCGCATCCCGTGTCCTGCCCGCGCCGCGGAGCCCGCCCGAGTCTCGTGTCCCGCCCGCGTCGTCCTCTCCGTTGGAGCCCGCCCGTGTCCCGTGGAGCGCTCCCGTGTCCTGCGTCCAGCCCGTGCCGCGGAGCGCACCCGTGTCCCGCGTCCCTTCCCTGCTCTGCGTCCCTTCCCTGCTCTGTGTCGGGATGCCGCCCAACCTCAGCGGCTACTACCGCTTCGTCTCCCAGGAGAACATGGACAACTACCTGCGAGCCTTAGGTAACTGCCCTCCTGCTCTCACTCCTTCCTCCTCTTTTCCTCCTTTCCATGTTCAAACTTGCCAGCCTGAAGAATAAGACAAGAGGAGGAAGAGATTGGGAACTCTCTGATCTTTCTGCCTGTGACTCCCACTTTTAGCCTCGTGGTAATGCTCATGATGTGGTGAGGGCAAGGGGGATATCATGGCCTCGTATCAGCAGATATCAGGGATATCAGCTCTGATATCAGGATATCAGCTCCCAAGCTGATACGGGGTGCAGGAGCTCAGCAGGGGCAATCAGCTCTGATATCAGGGATATCAGCTCCCCCCAGCTGATAGGGGGGCAGGAGCTCTGCAGGGGGCACATAGGTAGCCCACAGACCTTGCCCCTCCAATCTCATCTTCCAGATATCAACGTGGTCCTGAGGAAACTGGTTTGCCTCCTGAAGCCCGATAAGGAGATCATACATACGGGAGATCACATGATCATCCGTACGATCACTTCCCTGCGGAACTATGTGATGGATTTTGACGTGGGAGTCCAGTTTGAGGAAGACCTGGGGCCTGTGGATGGACGCAAGTGCCAGGTGGGGAGCCCAGGCGGTGTGGTAGGTATGGCAGGAGGCTGGACTGGATGAGAAGTTTAGAGACTTGCTCAGATTCTGATGCACGAGCCAGGAGAAAACCCAGCTCGGAGCTGGCCCTACTCAGGAGGTGCGGGAGGAAGTGATTCAGTGAGCAAATACCCCACAGCAGAGGGGTGCAAACCACGGGGCTGGGAAAAGAGCATCCTGGGGACAGGGACGGCACTGTCTTTTGCTGCAAAATAAACTCAGGCCACTTCCCAGTGCTCAGCTGCAGAGCCAGGGGACTTTGACCCACCACAAAGAGCCCCTAGGAGCCACAAAAGAAATGCCTGACCACGGGGTGCATTTTAATACGTGTCTGAAAGGAACAGCGAATGCCAGCCCTGAAAATGGGTATTGCCAGGATTTTCTCTTCCTGGGACTATGTCTCCCCCTCTCCTCCTTTTTCAGACAACTGTCTCCTGGGACGGGGATCAGCTGGTGTGCGAGCAGCTGGGAGAGAAGAGGAACAGAGGCTGGAGGCACTGGCTGGAGGGCGACCAGCTGCATCTGGTGAGGAGGGGTCTGGTGCAGGGAGCTAAATCCCAGGGAATGGCTGTGGGGGAGATGCCATGCGGGAGCTGGGGGCTGGGAAGCGCCTGTGCCGCTTTCCCTTAGCTCCCCTCGGGCGCCTGCTCCGGCTGCTCAGGGGCAATGGCCGCTTTACACAAACATCCGCCTCTCCGGCTTAGAAGTGAGCTCAGCTCAATGGAGCCGCCATCCCCTTCGCACAGCGCATAGGATCAGCTGGGGCCTGGGGAGGGGAGGCTCCCTGCAAGCAGGGAGGGCAGCAGGGCTGGGGCAAACACAGCCCTGCCCTGCAGCCTGGCAGCTTGGGGACAACAGTGGGGGAAAGGTGGCGATGGGACCCTCGGGGGATCCAGCCTAATCTCCGCTCTCATCCCCGTCTATCCCCCAGCGTATGACAGCTGAGGACGAGGTCTGCGTGCAGGTCTTTCAGAAAGTGAAGTGACTGCTGCTCCGGGCCCGGCCTCACCATCAGCAGGAGCCGCCCTGGCCGGACCCTCGCTTTCCAGAGCCAACTCCCTGCGGATTAAACAACAAGCAAGAGGCCAGCGGGCCGAGATCCCCTGTAGCCCGCGTGTTTTCCTTTGCCTCGTGTTTCGCTCTGCTGGCGGCCGGCCGGCCACGGGAAGGTGGCCAGGGCAGGCTGCTTTGATGGGAAGGCAGCAGGCAGTGCTGGCCTTGGGGCCTCCCTTGGGGCTGGGAAGCTGGAGGTCTCCACGGGGCCAGGCTCAGAGCAGGGGCGGGGAGGAAGATGCAGCTTGGGTTGCCCTGCGGCTCCCTTCACAATAAGAGCTGGGCAGGAGCGGAGCGGGTCGGGCGAGGCACCTCGCGGCACCCCGCGCACCTCCTGCCCTCTCCTTTGGCTGCTCCGTGGAGCAGCCTCCATATGTTGCAAATGAACCCCCTTCCCAAAGTGCAGCTCTTCAGCGCCCTCTGAAAGGCAGAAATTGCCAGCTCAAATCAGCAAGAATGGCTGAGGTTGCCTCCAGACTCCTCAGCCGTGTATGCAAACCACCAACTCTCGCTTCCTGATGGGGCATCATGTTTTCCTGAGGATCCTGGCCCCCTGAAGGATGGCTAGAGACAAGAAATGGTCGTCAAAGTTAAGGATTTTCATGTAATCGTGTGAAATCTGGGGACTGAGGCTATGGAAACTAGCTCATCTTCACTGAACTCATGAGCATGTCCAGAGGGTGAGGAAAGCTCAGGCTGTCTTCCTAGTGCCTCTGTTCCCAGCACATCTAGCTTTTCTTGTGCTATCTCTCCGTGACTGTCATAGCTCCTCTGGCTCACAGATCCTTTTTACAAGCTGACACCAAGAAATAGACCCAAAGAGATTTTTTTTTTCTTCCCTAAAGAGAGGCACCAGTGGTGTTCTTCCATGACAGACATACAAAGGGATGTGGACAAGCCTGCAGGGAGTTATTTCTAGAGAAAACTTGGGCTTGTCCTCCCCCCAGAATTTTGAAGCATTGGGTAATCAGAAGTATGTAGCTACCAAAATCACTAAAAGCCAAAAGCTAGACAGGTATTGAAAATATGGACCTCTGTTAAGTTGAGAAAACATGTTCCTCCTCTAGAAACTATCTACAAATAGTATTCTCCAAAGAACTTCTTTCCAGACAAATGAGAAGATGAGAGCCATGAGAAAAAAAAAAAAGCTTCAGAAGCCATGAAAAACAAAGGACAAGAGAACTGCATCTGTACCCGCAAGTATTGACTTTGTGCTCCTGATGGTTGTCTCTGAAGACAGCGCAGGTTGCAACACCCTGTTTGTATCAAAACGTGCCAATGTGTGGGGTACAATCAAGCTCCACGAACAATCATAGCCAGGTCAGCTGGCATGTATCTCTCGCCTCATTTATCTGCTCCATATATATCTCCATGACCCAGTCTGTTATCAGAACCCTCTACATTACCCTTATAATACTGTCAAGCTGTAAGAGAGCTTGACAGATATTAGCCAAAGCCTCATTAAGCTGCTACCCTCCTTACAGTCCTCTGTACAATGAGAGGCCTTCTGAGCTGCTTCTGATCACCAACATCAAGCTCGTTTCACCATGTCCAGACTGGTATCCTCCAGACTGTGCAATCAACAACGGATCAAGTAATTTCAGGGTATGAAACACATTGTACCAGGATCTTGTAATAACTTTCTTTTTCTGGTTTGATTGTTGATAGACATTGCCTTTAACCATGGCAGAATTCAATCATCCACATAGTCATCATGGGAGCCTGAGAGGTGATACCCTGAGCGATTTGGTTCTGAGGGGTTAAAACCGTTATGTCCATGACAGCATCTTGTATTCAGGAAGCAATCCTTTGTGCTAGAAAAATGGATAGAAAAAAAAGTTAGAAAACATATCCACTTGGAGTGGCCGACAGTCATAATAATCGTAACTATTCCCAAACCCTTCCAGAGTTTCAATATTAGCTGCCATTGGTAGTAGCTTGAAGTTTTTTCTTCTCTAGCAGTGCTTTAGGTATGATGCTTGGTCCATGCCGAAGCCAAATGGTGACGGTACAACTACTCTATATCATTTAGATAAAATGATATAGTGACCTGTGGGAGATGAGAATGATAGTGGAAGACTGGGGGTAAGCTCTGATAATCAGAGCTCTTGCGCTGTCTTTGGTCTGTCAAACTCTGTCTTTGCTCTTGCCCCTCACAGAATGTTTAGTGCTGTGGAACTATATTTCTTAAGGACTATTCCACTTTGCTCTGCCCTGTGATTTAGAAGTCACAGAAAACAGACTGCCAAGGTGCTGTTACTGCTTGCCACGGCAGAGGGAAGACCTACTATTACAGTTCTGAGCCTTTTTGGAGTAGATTTCCAAGGAAGCCTCTATCTTTCTCCACAATAACATAAGCTGCAGGAGTGGCATGCTTCATACGGAAAAGTGATAAGCCATTGAATGGCACAAGCCTGTCTATGTGAAGCCCAGGCCTTGAGACTACTGTTGGAGCGTCCCAAAAAGTCAGTGAAAGACCACACAGGATAATCAGGCCAAAGATTGGGAACCATGCTATTCAGGGAAAGTAGATCAGTATTTACAGGTGAGCCTGGTCCCCTGATGCTCTGGTTGAGAGACTGCTCTTTGGGCCAGCGGCATAGCCATAGGAGGCTTCTTCATAAGAGGTACTTCTCTGCCCTCCTTGCTGAATGTGTATTGGGTCTGGAGAACTGAGTGTCCTTCCCATTGTCTCCTTCCCAGTGGATGAGAGGGTTCACACATGATGATGATGATGTTGTGTATGATCCTAGGCTGTGGATCAGCTTTCATTCCCTATCTGCTTCGGTTTATTTCATGTTGGTATTGTATAGCCCTGCTGTTCATCTGTTTTGTTACCTAGCTGAGTCAAGCAGGCAGCAAACAGGTACTAGTTTTAGAGTTCTGTGGTGTAACACAAATTCTACTCATAAACAATGAAAGGAGCAGATCTCCTCTCTATCCAACACTTCCTAGCTGCTGTATTTCTGTAAAGAGGATTATAGAGTATCTGAAGGGACATACTACCATTAGCACTGGAGCACAACTGAGGTCATGACTGGCCAAATCAAGGTAGATCTGTTGGACATGTATGAGAGGTGGGCTGCTCCAGAGAGACATATTCCAAGGTGTCACTCTTTGCTTTACCATCAGAAGCATTGTCCCATAGATTGTGCCATCAGAGAAAGCAAAAGAATACAAACAACAATAAGAAATAAAGAATGATTTGCCTTGAAAGTACCTCTGAGAGCTTTCAGTAATCCCTTCTGGGTATAAGATTATTTGTCAAGATTTTGGCAATGAGTGCTTTGAGAGTGAGAGATTGCTTCTCATCAGAGAGCAATCTGACGTGTTGGTAACACATCTTCTGGAAACAGCTTCTAGTGTTTGCCAGCTTCTTTGTGGATGTGGTCTCAGGGCACAAGCTTCCCTTCTGGTGGGACAGTAAGCCAGCACGATCTGCTTCTCTCCTGCACAGGAAAAGGAATGCACAGGAGAAGAGTTTCCAGTGTGTTCAGCATGTAAAGGAAATGTTCAGAAATCAGGAAGTCTCAGAGCTAATATCCCCCAGTTAATCCCAATTCTAACTTGTTGGGCTATATATTGTTATGACAGTGGAATTGTTTACATATTTACATGATCTCTTTCAGAGGATAACTCAAATATGTTTGATGATCAGGTTCTCTAGCCTTCAATATACTTCCAGAAATACCCAAGGAAGATTCCTTCATTCTTTCTAATCCTCATTAAACATGCTTTCATATATGAACTATTTCCCATGAGTTCTGTTCAAACAACTTATTAGGTTCTTTGAAGTCATTCATAACTTCTAAAGGAAAACTCTGAAATGGTGTCTTTACTGGTTAACCCCTCCAAAACATTCTCCTGAATCCGTTCTTGCAAGGTCAATGTCAGTATCAAAATTCCAGCAATTCAGCAGCAGAGGGCAGCAGTCACTGGACTAACAGAACATATTTTCGTGCCACGAACTGTGTAATCTCACTTTCTATTCCCTCCCTCTGCTTCTCCCCACCTCTCTGGAGGGGTTGAGGGCTTCCAGCTGCTCACAGCTCTTGAGCTGTGGCTGAGACAGAAGCAAGGGTAGGAAGAGTTGTGGGCAACGCCTCAGGAACGCACGGACATGTGAGTATAGCCAGTTTGGGGGAGCGAGGCGCTCAATGATATCTTTCTGGAAAGGGAACTGGAGGATTAAACCCTTCCAGGAAGAGGACGGAGTCAAAATGGCCAAACTCATGCCCTGTTTGCCTTCTGTTAAACTTCTGCCAGCAGATAGCGTTAAGGATCTTCCTGACTGATCAGCTGATGAGATGTGAGTAGAGAGTGAGTGTGGTTTTGAGGAATGCCAATAGTCCCATTTCTTAGAAGCAAATCTGCAGAATGAGAAAAGAGAAGTAGCTTTTTGGAGGAGAAGGAATCAGGCACAGCTGGGTAGATGCTTGTAATGGAGGCACTGCAGGATTTCCCCTGAAAAAAAACTTCAGACCCTGACCAACTGATGTGGACAAAGAGTCTAGAGGAAAAATGATTAGAAATGTCCCCTGGTCCAAAGTGAAAAGGAACCAAACATTTTTTTTAAATGACAGTTTTGCTTCCCTGGTGTTCTTGCCACAGTCACAAAGGATCCACCTCACAACTGGGGCAAAAAATAAGCTTTTGCTCAGGGAATTCACCCATATTACTTCAAACTGCTTCCGGATTTGATGAATCTCCTTGACTGGATCAATCCCTTGCTGGTTCCTGGGTAGTGCTGATGTCTCCATTTCAGCAGTCTTTCTTGTTCACAAGTGACACAAGTCAGAAGCTGGAGCTACAGCTAGGCCTGCCATGTTCCACTAGAGAGTGTACTTGTGAAGTCTGTGATTTTGGATAACCTGGTTTTGCCCTATGTTATAATTTACTTGCCATGTTCACAGGTATCTCCATTTTTTTCTGGCTTCTTCCCTCTTTTTTGGAGTGATAAGTTCCAGTCCAGTTCAAAGAAAGCTTTTTGGGGAGATTAAATCCCCCAATTATCCTAAGCCATATCCCAACAACAACATCAGCAACTGGGATATCCTTGTTCCAAAAGGCTACAAGGTGAAGCTGACCTTCAGACTTTTTGATCTGGAGCCATCTGAGTCTTGCTTCTATGACTATGTCAAGGTAAGGACAATAGATACTTGGGCCAATAAGTGGATGAAGATGGGAATCTAGTATCCACCACATACAATTATTTTTCACTGCCCCTGGTATCCTCTCACTTTTCCCACAGAGGAAAGAGAAGGTGTTAAAAATGCTAATCGGTGGAGCAGGTAGTGGCAACATGTGGCTGGTTAATAGTGATTCATGGAGCAGTGTGAATCTCATGAGGCTACAGTGATTTTCCCTTTACCTTGGCAGATCACAGCAGACAAGAAGAACCTAGGTCGATACTGTGGCCAGGTGGGGTCAACCACAGGCAATCACCCTGGAAGAAAGGAGTTTGTGTCTAAGGGGAACAGGATGCATCTGGCATTTCACTCTGATTTCTCCAATGAAGACCATGGCACAGTCATTCCGTACAAGGGCTTCCTGGCCTATTACCAAGCTGTGGGTTAGTAGGGGATAACATAAAGACAGGAGTACATGTGACTACAAACATATTTTCTTCTTGTCAAGCAAACAAGGGGAAAGCTTAAACGCAATTGGATCTCTATGTATTTTCGTTAGATGATAGGTTTATCCCTTTCCTCCCCTTATTCCTGCATATCTTGTCTCTTCAGATATAGACGAGTGTGCCTCTAACAATGATGCTGAGGAAGATGAGAGGCCTCAATGCCAGCATTTCTGCCACAACTATGTGTCTGGCTACTTCTGTTCTTGCCGGCATGGCTATCAGCTTCAGAGTGATAAGCACTCCTGCAAAGGTAAACCGAAAGTCTGGATAAACTGTAAGACTGTAAACTGAAAGATTGCAAATTGAATTGTAAATTGAGAGACTGGATAAACTAAGGAGGGCTGCAGCATGGGAACTCTTCAGCCAGTAAGGGTGGGAGACCTCCAGACTATAAAGAGTAATTGACAGGGAAACAGAAGAGCCTGTTGTGACCTCTCCTCTCCTCCTCTCCACTAGTTGAGTGCAGCAGCGAGTTGTTCACAGAGCTATCTGGGTACCTGAGCAGCCCGGAATACCCACAGCCCTATCCCGAGGACCTCCGGTGTAACTACAGCATCCGTCTGCAGAAGGGCCTGTCTGTCATTCTCAAATTCTTAGAACCCTTTGAAATTGATGATCACCAGCAAGTCCACTGTCCTTATGACCAGCTCAAGGTATCAGAATTCCAGATGTGCAAACTCTGCTTCCAGCTGTGCTGGCAAGCCCAGAAATTACGATGCAAGCCCCACCACTGGGACAAGAAATTGGGGATCAGTACAAGGAGAATGTGTCAGCATGAAGCACTGAGTTGATATTTTGTCCCTCCTTCTATGTGCTTAATTACCTTTGTCCTGAGGCCAGAGGCCCTGGGTCACAGGCCTCAAAATCTCCAAATAGGCCAAACATACCCTCCTTATTCCTGTTTGATCTCCCTTTACTCTAATCTGAGGATTCAGTAGGCTAACAGATCTGATTCCCATGATAAGGGAGAATCAGAGCTTGTTCTCATCCCTTTGAGGAGTCACATAGTCTGCCGTGTTCACTTGGGTTGGACTGACATGGGAATACAGAAGCAGAAAGGTATGTAAGTATCTTTCTGTCTCTGATCCGTGTTTTCATCAACAGATCCGAGTGAAAGGGAGAGAGATTGGTGAATTCTGTGGCAGGGCATCACCTGGAATTATTGAAACCAGAAGCAATGAGGTAGATATACTCTTCCTCACTGATGAGTCAGGGTTCAGCCGTGGCTGGAAGATCCACTACACCTCAGAGAGTAAGAAATTTTTGTTTTTGCATTTGTTTTGAATTGACTTTTTTGTTGTTGATGTTGTTTTATTCCTAGACATAATGTAGTCTATGCCCCTTGTTAATAGCTGCATAGCCACTCATTTCTTCCCACTCCCTGACAGAAATCCAGTGCCCACAGCCTGTGCCACGGGATCAGTTTACTATCATCAAAAACCTGCAGCCTGTGTATCGATTTCAAGACTATTTCATTGCCAGCTGCGATACTGGATATAACCTCATAAAGGTGAGTTTGCTTGTCCTCCTCCTTCAACTACATCCTCTCTTGTCGTCAGTTTGTGTAAGTCTTTGACCTTTCAGAAAAGCTTTCTTTGGAGGGTTCACTCCTTGCATCCTCTTTCAAAGTCTGTTTTTTTCTTGCCTCTATAGATTTTTTTTTCAGTATTTTCTTAGCCTCCTCCCATATGCATCCCCTGGCTCACTCTCACCCAAGCGCAAGCCATAGTAGAAGACGAAAGAACAAAGATCCCCAGAAATGCCGGGAACAAAAGTAATATGAAGCAGGAAATGATGCTTGTCTCCCTTGGATCATATTCCCAGGACTGGGTAGAGCCATAGTCTTGCCACATTTTAAATTTTGCTGAATGCTGCTGTCTTGACCTGCTATGAAAAATCTATAGCCTATGGCAAATGTAGCAATGACAGAAGGCAGCCATGGGTGAGGCCAGGATATGGAAAGCACAGTAGAGGGGAAACTGAATAACAATGGAGTGATGGGCAGATAGGATAATATTTTGATGTGGGGAAGGGAATGTGAGGCTTTATATAGCCAATGATGATGCTTTTCTCTCCCATGCAGGATAATCAGAAGCTTCTGTCTTTTACTGCGGTCTGCCAGGCTGATGGGACATGGCACCAATCTATGCCCCACTGTGAAAGTGAGTAAACTAAGAACTGGGGTTATATCCCCTGCTCTGGGTTATCCCTTCAAGAAGAGGTAGAGATTTCCTCCTCCAGGACTCAATTTGTCTGGTTGGAAGGACCCATGGAGTTTATTTAGACAAGTAGCCCACTGTTGACTTATGTTACACGTGTATGCTTAAGTAAAATCTTAAGTTTGCATAGAATATCACAAAAAATCACAAAAATGCATAGAATATCACTAAAATATTGATACAATGTTGTAGCATCTAAAAGATTTTAGGATCACTTTTGGAACTATTCCTCTTCATCAGCTGTACTAGCTGGTCCTCTACATCCTGCACATCCTGCCCACCACACAAGTTCAGCCTATATGTACAGTCTATAAATCTGCCTTTGATTTGTCTCCATGTTGTTTTTGTTTGTTTGTTTTGTAGTTGTGAACTGTGGCGACCCTACAGAACTCACCAATGGGGCATTTAATTATGTTAACAAACCTGCAAACAACAACTACCAGTCAGTGATCAAGTATACGTGCAATGAGCCGTACTATCACATAGTCACCGGAACAGGAGGTGGTGAGTCTTAACTCCACGTTATTGAAATCTGTGCATGAAAAGCCCTCTCAGATCTCCAGATAAAATTGCCCCAATCCCCATTCCTTAGACTTGAGTATCTTGCTTTCCTCGGTGAAGGTTCATTAGTATTTCCATGGTTCTGCAGTGCAGATCCTGAGGTCAGTTATCCTGCTTTGCTCCATAATCCTTCACATCCCTCTTCCAAGCATTCCTTAAATGTTTGTGCATTTTTTTTTTCTTTTTTATTATTTTGAACACTGGAACAGGTTGCCAAGAGAGGTTGTAGAATCTCCTTCTCTGGAGATCTTCAAAACCAACTAGGATACAATCCTGTGCCACATGCTCTCGGTGACCCTGCATGTGCAGGGGGGTTGGACTAGATGATCTCCAAAGGTCTCTGCCAACCGATTTTATGACTCTATGATTCTTGCATCTGTAGTCATGATTCATTCTTCTCTAGTAGACTGCACTCTTCCATCAAAATCTGTCAGATAGTATCCTGGATTCACCAAAATGCTGAAACCTAAGGAATGGTTTGAATAAACCTAATATAGTATAGATGCACTAAATTCCAGTGTAATGTTCTTCACCCTGTTTAGAACGTTCTTCAGCACTAGAGACACCTGGAGGCTAAGTAATATAGATAATCTGCTTTAATGATTTAAGGGAACATTCAAAACCATTAATTTGCTTTGTTTGCACCTAAGCTTTGATTTGGTGATATAGGATCTTTGTTTACAAGAAGAGAATAGAGTCCTGGATTTCTTTGCCCTGACTGCTCATTTAACCTCTCCAAAAAAAGAAAAAAAGTAGGATTTCAACCTAATCAGGTCCTGCACATGCAGATATGTGCAGTGTGTTTGCATTTCAGTTCCTATGTCAGCATAGACAATTATGCAAAGAGAGATTACACACTATGCAACTGGGGGCAGGAACAATCAGCTGAGAGTGAGCAGATATACAAGTACTTTAAGTTAGTGCTGCTATCAAAATTTGCTTATACTTGGACTGAATTAAACTTCTTGCCAAAGGATCAAGAGCAAGTAAGTATCAGCATCAGGGTGTGCAAAATTTTGATGAGGAGGTGATCGCCATTTAGTAAATTTTCAAATAGCGAACAATTTATTGAGAACATTTAATAAAGGATAAAAATAATTGTATAGAAACTATTTTTATAGAAACTATTTTAGTCACTAGTATTTTAATATACTATACAAACTTTCTAGGAAAAGGTAGAATGTTAGAGGTATTGGGATTTGTATTGAGAGGCAACATGTGCATTAGCTGAGCAGCAAAATAGTTCCAGAATTTTATAATGAATGTGTCCAGTAGATGCATCATCTTGCTTCTATTTCTGGAACTGCCCAAGTTTTCATGTTCTCTGCAAAATGCAGAGATCATGGAGTTCCATATTTCTTCTCTCCTTTGAGTGAAATAATGTCAAACAGTGCTTTGTGAGCATCTGAACTGAATGAAGTTAGGCTTCTCTCAGGCGAGAACCTCCTTAGGCTTTTCTTCCATAGAAGTGACTGAACTTTACCATTCTTGATCTGGAACTGAGATGCTGTTCCAGAGGGAAACATCTCAGACTATACTTAACTGCAAAGGCCATTACAACGGAAGGGCTTGGGGCAGTATGTGGGATATCCTGGAAAGACCTCTTCTTTCTTCCCGCCCCACATCTGCAAGCCGTGTTCTCACTCATTTCTTGTCTCGCTCATTTTCCAGACAGATTCACCTGCTCTCCTGAGGGAACCTGGGTGGATGAAGATGGCCAGATGAAGACTCCTGTCTGTTTGCCAGGTCAGTAAAAACCTAATGTCTGATTACTTGCAATCTATGCTGGGAATTAGTATACAACAGAGAGAGCATGCAGGGCAGAAGGTGAAGAAACAATGTTTTTGATAGCGTCACTGAGGGAGGACAGGGAAATCCACCCAAGAAGGTAACAATAACATAAAGTTGAATGGCGAAGAGTGTAAGAAGGAAGAGACCAGCCAGTGTAAGAGCGGTTGTGACAGTCTCTTTACGTCTCTCTGCAGTGTGTGGGAAGCCGGAGAATCCTGTTAATGAAATCCAAAGGATCATGGGCGGCAAATCAGCAAAGCATGGCAACTTCCCTTGGCAGGCTCTGACTAGAATCCACGGACGTGGAGGCGGCGCACTCCTAGGTGATCGCTGGATCTTGACCGCTGCCCACGTCATCTTACCCAAAGGGGCAGGAGAGAGCAATAAAAGCCTGGATGAGTTGGCAGAGGAGGTTGAGGTTTTCCTTGGCCACATAGCGGTGAATGAGCTCCTCAAGTTGGGTAACCACCCTGTGCGCAGGATCTTTATCCATCCAGACTACAGCCCTACAGATGATTACAACTTCAACGGAGACATTGCACTGATAGAGTTGAAACGCCCAGTAACCCTGGGTCCCAGCATTCTGCCCATCTGTCTCCCAGATGCTACCAACACAACGTTCTACATGGATGGACACATGGGCTATGTGAGTGGCTTTGGTGTGGAAAAAAACTTTATTGCAGACCATTTGAAGTATGTGAGCTTGCCAGCAGTTTCCCGGGAGAAGTGTCAGACATGGCTAGATAATTTAAAAAAAGAAACACCTATGGTTTTCTCTGAGAACATGTTCTGTGCTGGCTCCCTCTTAGAAAGAAAGGATACCTGCCAGGGGGACAGTGGGAGTGTCTACACAGTGTTGGATTTGACAAACGGTCGATGGATAGCTACGGGTATTGTTTCTTGGGGTATTGGCTGTGCCAGAGGTTATGGTTTCTACACCAAGGTCCTCAACTATGTGGACTGGATCAAAGAGATAATAAGGGAGGACAGGCTCTGAATGTTGCTGTCCTATGAGCTGACAAATCAATGATATCATAGGTTTCCAGCCACAGCAAATCCTGTTTGAAGCTCTTGATGATGTATCAAAGGCTTCTCAAACACACAGACGATGTCAGCTTCATCATAAACACTTCTGAAGGCCACCACACTGATTGATGAGTTATTGGTGATATCAAATCCTGCCAAAGCCTTTATGGAAATTCTGATTCTTTCAAATACAATTATACTATTGGATGTAGCTATTATCAGCAATGACGTCAAACATGCTATTGTCTGAAGTACTGATACCATAAGGCAACTGCAGTCTAATTCCCTGTACTCTGGGAAGTCTGCAGCAGGTCTTGTTGAAGAATGTTATGTTTTGTGCTGAGTTCAGTGTGCATATACCTGTTGGCATCAGTGAGATTCTATCAGTATTAAAATCATTGCTATAGAGACCAGATATGTTGTGTTTTCCTCTTTCTTTTTAATGATTACTAAATATTCACCAACACCAAAAGCAAGTTGCAGACTGTGACTATATAGAGCTTGCTTTACCTACTACTAAAGTGTTTTATGGTTTATAATGGCCATATAGCAGTTGTTCAGCTGGCACAAAATTAGCATTATAAAGAACTCTATAATCTGAAACTCTGTATGGCTTCAGGGGGAGGAGGGAGAGGAATGAAAATAAATTGTCTATGTGAAGCCATTTCCAAAAATAGGGTCTTCATCAAAGACCAAGGGGAAAGTCCAGAGAAAGAAAGACTTTCTCTTGGTGGAGGAGGGTGAGGTTAGGGAATGCTTTAGCAAAGTGGTTAACACAAATCCATGGATCCTGATGGGTTACACGAAAGAGTGCTGAAAGAGATGGAGGATGTCGTTGCTGGGCCACTCTCAGTGATCTTTGAAAGACTGTGGCAATCAGGAGAAGTACCTGAGAACTGGAAGAAAGCAAATGTCACTCCAATCTGCCACAAGGATGTGAAGGAAAACCCAGGGGCTGAGAGTTGGTCAGCCTCACCTCAGTCCCTGGAGGGAAGGTAATGGAGCAACTAATCCTGGATACTATTTCCAAGCACATGAAGGACTAAAAGGTAATGGGGACTTGTCAACATGATTTTACAAAGGGGAAATCATACTTAACCAACTCGATAGCCTTCTATGATGAAATGACTGTCTGGGTAGATATGAGGAGAGCGGTGGATGTTGTCTGTCTTGATTTTTGCAACTGTCTTCTATAACATACTCATAGCAAGCTCAGGAAGTAAAGGCTAGAGAAGCAGACAGTGAGTAGATTGAGAGCTGTTCAAAAGGCTGAGGTCTGAGGGTTGTGATGAGTGGCACAAAGTGTAGTTGGAGGCCAGTAACTAGCAGTGTACACCAGGGGTCAATTTTGGGTTCAATACTGTCCAATTTATTCCTCAGTGACTTAGGTGAAGTGACAGAGTGCACCCTCAGCAAGTTTGTTGGCAATTCAAAACTGGGAGCAGTGGCCGGTACGTTAGAAGGCAGTGCTGCCATTCAGAGTGAACTTGACAAGCACGAGCAGCAAGGAACCTCATGAAATTCAACAAAAGGAAATGCAAAGTCCTGCACCTGGGGAGGAGTAATCCCACACAGAAGTGCTGTCTGGAGGCCAGCAGCTGTAAAGTACCTCCACAGAGAAGGACCTGGAGCCCTCCTGGAGCCCTGGTGGATAGCAAGTTGTCCATGAGCCAGCAATATGCCCTTGTGGGCAAGGCAGGCGATGGTATCCTTCACTGTGTTAGGATAGCATTGCTAGCAGGTCAAGAGAGATGATCATGATCTTCCTGTTCTACTCGATCCTGGAGATCCCTCATCTGGAGTAGTGTCGAGTTCTGGACTCCAAAGTGGGAGAGAGATGGAGCTACTGGAGTGCATTCAGTGAAGGGCTGATAAGGTAGAATCATTGAATCCTTAAGGTTGGAAGGGACTTTTAGAGATCCTCTAGTCCAACCCCCCTGCACATGCAGAGTCATCTAGGTAGATCATGTGGCACAGGATTGCCAAGAGTCCAGAGAAGGAGACTCCAGAATCTCTCTTGTCAACCTGTTCCAGTGCTCTGTCACCCTCACTGTTAAGAATTTTTTCCTTATGATGATGATTAATCAACAGGAGCATCTGTCATATGAGTAAAGTCTGAGAGAGCTGGGACTGTTTATCCTTACAGAAAGAAGATAAAGCTTGAGGGTGAGGGTAGGGGGATGTTATCAATGTATGTAAATACCTGAAGGGAGGCTGGAAGAAGATGGAACCATCTCAGTGGCTCAGATGACAGGGCAAGAATCAATGGGCACAAACTGCAGCACGGGAAGTTCCATTTGAACACAAAGGAAGAACTTGTGTCCTATGAGCGTGACTGAGCACTGAAACAGGTTGCCTGTAGAGGTTATGGAGTCTCCATCCTTAGAGATTTCCAAAACCTCACTGAACTTTGTCCTAGGCAGAGGTGACCGAGTGTTGGTGGAAGCAGGAGCTAGAAGATCTTCAGAGGTTCTCAACCATTCTGTGATTCTGTGGAAAACAAAACCCACTGAAGATCCAGTAGGTTACAGTTGCAGTGAATGCAGTGTATACTTACTAGCTCAAAAGTAAAATAGCAGTTTGCATACATGCTTAGGAATCGAAGGTTCTTGAGCTGCATGCAGCAATCTGTATGAAGTCTCCCAGGTGCTATACTGACCCTCCTCACCATTGACACAGAAATAAAATAGGCTGAAAGAACCTCTGATGACAACAGGACTAACTTCAATGCTTATGGACCTTGCCTAGGCCAGTTCTGGAGATCTCCAAGAACAGAGAATGCCCAGCCTTCTGGGACACCATTTCCAAGGCTGAAACACTCCCAAAGGAAGAAAATCCTTATGTCCAATTAGAAATCCCCTAATTGCAATCTGTGCCTGTTGTCTCTTGGCCTTCTGCTGTTCACTTCTTTAAAGTATCTGTCTGATTTCTCTCTAAGACTCCTTTAGGGAGTTGAAGACAGCAGTAAGATTCTCCCTTAGATTTCTCCTTTTCAACTTGAACAAATGCAGCTCCCTCAACCTTTCTTCATATACCCTAAGCACCAGCCCTCTGACCACCTAAGTGGAAAGCTATCTATGAGGAATTTGGGACTTGAAGTAGCAGAACACATCTCTAAAGTGCATCAAGTAATCTTCTCCCATAACATTGCCTTCCCTAATTCAAGCAACCTTTATTTCTTACTCAACACAATAAAGTCTGAAAAATAAAGTCCTAAGGGCAGGTGATTGTGTGAAGTTGGACGGTATCTCTTCTGCTCAACTTGACTCAGAAATCTGAAATCCTTATTGCTGGTAATGGTTGGTTACTGAGACACAACCTCAGAAGAACCTCAGAAAAATACTCCTAGGTAGAGAGGTGAGGAACCACAATTTACAGCTAAACAAAAGTTTTGGAGCTGGTAGCACAGTGGGTCTTACATAATTTGACACTTGATTAGGCATTCTCAAGGAGAATTAACTCTAGTCTGAGAAGAAAGGCAAATGGCACATGGTAAACAGATTTGGACATTCTTTAATGCTTTTACATATTTTGAATGACAAATACAGAACTGAGACATCAGGCTCAGAACCCACCCTGGGAATCAACAAGTATTCTCTCTTGTCTTCATTGATGTCTCTATTAGGTTGAGCGTGACTACATTTTCTCTAAGTAGAAGAAGATAGGATAGAGAAAAAGTGAGAGGAAGCACAAGGGCTTCTTTATTTAGAAAAATGTGGTCCTCTTCAGCTGCTATGAGTAGAGGAAGAAACAGAAATTCCATTCCTAGACATAATGACAGCAGGAGAGACAGATATATATTCCTGACTCTCCATTCAGCACAGAGATAATGACTTTGTTGGCTTGTTATATACAAATTGTGAAAAGGACCATAGCCAGCCTTCCTACCAACATGTGACACACATCCAGGAAGACTGATAGTGCTTAAGGGAAAAAGAGCTAATCCTGCCATGTTTCTGGGTTCTCATGCTTGCTCATTGTCTCTGTAATCCAGTCCAAATAACGCACTACTTTTGTGTAAAGACCAAAGGTACCACATCTTGGTCCCCAGGAGATGAGTCCAGCAACGTAGTATCGGTTGTCATTAAGAGGATCTGGGATGGCATAAGCTCCACCACTATCCCCCCTACAGCTGTCCTTGCCATCACCAGCACAGATCATATTGTCGGTGAATCGGTAAGCACTGGAGGCAGCAGAGCCCTCTGGCTTAACAGAACGGCATTTATCCATGTTCACCACAGGAATCAGAGCTTTCCAAAGCCAACTAGGAAGTCTTCCTCTTTCTTTCTGGCCCCAGCCAGCAATATAACCTAGAGCCCCTTCCTGAGGCTCATATTTAGGTGATTTACCAGGAAGACAGAGGGGTGAGATGTTAGGGCCCATCTTCACAGGTTCTCTCAGCTTCAGTAGTGCAATATCATTATCAAAATCAGTCCTGGTATCTGAAGGCTGATTCTTCCAACCAGGATGGATGAATGACGCCTCTGGAATCAGCAATGTGCCCTCCAGGGACAAATTAGCAACATTGATTACACCAGCATACATTTTAGGCTTGTCAGATTCCTCCACGACATGAGCTGCAGTCATTACCCATCTTTCAGCAATGAGTACCCCACCTGCTCGTGGGCTTTCAAAATAGACCTGCCAGGGAAAGTTGCCCCTGGCTGCACGCGTTCCCCCGATAATCTTGGCTGTCTCCTGGATACGATTACTAGGCACCCCACAAACTAGGAAGAAAAGAAAAAAAGAAGGAATGAAAAATGAGAATTTGCATTTACAAGTTCTTTAGTGCTACTAAAAAGTCCATAGTGCACTTCTCTCTGTCTTCTATAAATCTTTTTTTGGGGGGGAGCGAAATCTGCATAATTAATATTTTGTGCCTGAGATTTTACAGCTAATGTTTATAGAAAATATCAAGAAAATTCAAAAATACTGTCAACATTCAACAAAAGTTGAAAATACCCATTTGCAAATCTTGTTCTGGAAAGAAAGGAGAACATTCACAACTGCTGTCAGCCAACCAGCACTGAGTACCTCAAAGCTCACAGCTTCATTCCATTTTATTTAGCATGTCTGCTTTGCTGAATACCTCCTGTAAGCAAATGGATTGTCTTTGAAAGAATATTTCCTTAAATTCTCAGAAATCTGACATTACTACCTAAATCTGACATTACTGTCTAAAAGTATTCATGTCTGAACTCCAGATCATTTCAGGTTAGGTGTTCTGGTTTGTATTTGTCATTGACATTTTACCAGTGTTCCTCCCTATTCTTTCAGTATGTAGAATCTTAAGCAGTGGGTTAATAAAGATCTTATCTGTGAGTCTCATAGATGCTGTGTAATCTTTAGGCAAAACCAGTAAGATTTAGCAAAGTGAGAGGCAAAAATAAGGGTAAAAATGAGACTGACCATTCTGACATAACTAGGAAACTGTTTTTTTTTCACATTGCTTGATTTGCATTGAACCTCCAGTCACATAGGCCAGAGATTCAAGAATTATAACTACCTAAAAGTCTTTCTTACACACTTTCATAGCATGATAAAAAGCCTTACACTGGAAGGGATCGGATCTCAAGATGTCTTTATCATCCCAATGTGTCCTTCCTCTGTCTTTGTAATGGCAAAACTAGATCAGATTGATCAGGCCCTTGTCTAGGAAGATCCTGAGCATCTGCAAGGTTGGTGATTCCTCAGCCTTCCTGTGCAACTGTTCCAGTGCTCCAAGGGAGGATTTTTCCTTAAAAACAGTCTGAATTTGTTGCAGCTTTTATCCTTTGGCTGCATCCCTCTGAGAAGACTCTGTTTTTGTTATAATCCCCTTTAAGGTAAAAAATTCACATAGAATTACAGAGTGGTTGGGGTTGGAAGGGACCTCTAGAGATCATCCAGTCCAACCCCCTGCTCCAGCAGGGACACCCAGAGCACGGGGCACAGGG
>JAUBOD010000286.1:304629-317765 GCA_032353885.1 Nothura maculosa | reverse complement strand
TCCCTGGGCAGCCTGTGCCAGGGCTCTGGCACCCTCACCGTAAAACAGTTCTTCTTCATATGGAGATGAATCTTCCTGTGCTTGAATTTGTACCCATTACCCCTTGTTCTGTCACTGGCCAACACAGAGTAGAGTTTGGCCCCATCCTTTTTACATTCTCTCCTGAGATATTTGTACATAACAATAAGATCCCCTGTATTCCCATAGCTTCATTTTTCTATTTGTCTTCTAATGATTTCATGCACTTGTGTAGCCTTAGTCACTAGCTGGGCTGTTCTTTAAAATTGTTGAAACACCTTCAGCTGGCTCTTGTACTTCAAAATGCCAGGGAGGACTTAACAGGGAATGGACTTCCCAGTGGACACGGTGCACAAGTAGCCCTAGGAATGCTGCCACCTAAGATCGGAATGGTAAGCTGAACAGCCCACAAAACACATGAGAGCTAGCTTTTTATTAGCTAAAACAATGAGATTCAGACATAACTACTTGCGGTCAGGAGCAGTAGTAGTAGTATTCACCCAATTCCCTTTTCAGTCTTCCTTACTACACACAGTGAAAAGACGATTAAAAGGTTGTGAATAAAGATATTGCTTGAAATGTCAGACCCAGTATATCTGGCACTAAATGACACACGCTCCTTAAGAGCTGGGACTATGACTTCCAGTGACAGTAGGGAAAGTTCTTTTGCACAGTAGTGCCGAGTGGACAGCTGAACCCTAGAGGAGCTGAAGAGAAGCTACAGCTCTCCGTGTAGCTTGAGGAGGACTGAAGAAGGAAAGGTCTAGGACAGCACTGCTGGATTTCTCTTTTGATCTGCCAGATTTTGGTTGTTTTTGTTTATTTGTTTTGTTTTGTTTGGCTACTTCCAAAGCAAAGATCTAGAGCTCTGAATAACTTGAGAATATAGACATCTGAAGATGGGGAAACTGGTTCAGAAGCACACATACACACCCGAAGAGGTCCTGTTATATCAGATATCCTATTGAGTTGCCTGCCTTTCTTACCAGCTTCTTTTTGCTCTTTCCACTGATCTTAAGAGCTCACAGCTTTCAGTACCTGTCCAATATGTTTCAAAATAAACAGCAGGAATCAACTGTTATTTCAGACCTACCATTTTTAAAACAGAGAAATGAAAGAGGCAAAGGTCTTTAGACACCACAAGCATATATACACAAATTATGGAAATACCTGGGACACATTTTGGTAGCTCTGTTTCCATCTTCTCATTGACCCATTGTCCACTGGCTGAGCATTGATACACAACTTGGAAAACACAAGAGAGAAGAGTGCTATAAAGACATGTTCAAGATCAGAAAAAGATAAATAGCATTATTATATAAATCGATGTCTTGACTTTCACATGTCCAAAGCAAGCACAGCTGGGTAAACAATGTCAAGATAGCCCTAGAAGTCCATAACTTTAATAGGATACTTCCACTCCTATTTTAGAGGGATGTCATTTAATAGGTCTCCTCAGTCTTTCACTTCTCCATCAGAAATATGTGCCAGATGGGACAAACATCTCCACAGTTCATACAGCTGGGAACTGAAGAGAATGACTGCTAATACATTTAAGATCAACAGTCCAAGTGTGTTATGAACATTATGACAGTGCATTAAACAAAAATGCAACACAAAACTACTGGTTACAACCCCACACTAAAAGGAACCTTTTCTCCGGCTTAACCTGTAAGGATATGATCTCAGGCGCAGGATGATGCTTGTACCTTTTCTTAGTCTTTTGATTAATGGACTGTATTTGTGTAGCACAGGCAATGCCTACCTTCGCTTTCGTTTTTCAGAGTATAATAAGGTGCATCACAGACATACTGGAATGTGGCTTTATACAGAGGCTCATGAAGTTCAGAGATGTATATGGCTTGGCCATTGTCAATAGGGACAGGTTCACCACAATTCACAGCTGTAGAGAAGAAATAGAAATGATCAAAGATAATCAAAGGGCCATTCCCATACAAAATGTTTGTTTGTTTGTTTTCTATAGAGTAGGAAACTCGTCAGCTCCTCTAGTACTTGTGTAGTCACCAGTAATTACTTCCTCTGTCTCTTCAGTGTGCTCATAGCCTTGTCCTCACCTTCCTCCTAGTCTGCAGATACAGTGGGCTAGAGCATAAAGACTCTATTCCAAACTGCCTTCCTCCATACAAGGTTGGGGCACTTACGAACACAGCTTAGGTGAGAGTTGCTCCATTCACCATTTTCTTGACAGCTGGAGTAAAAAAACCTTAGGGTGTCTCGTTCCTAGGGGAAAGAACACATTACTTTGTGACAGTGAAACATATCTAAAATAAGCACTGCAGTGAAAGGTCCTCAAAACACTGTAGCCACAGCTTATTACAGCAAAAAATTTTGAGTCCCAAAGGTGCTCAGGACATCTGGTAGGAAATTAACCCTCTGTGAGGAAACTTACCCTCACAATTTCATAGCCTTCCACACAGGTCACTTTCACGTTGTCCCTGAAGATATACTTGTCCTTCTTTGGTTCAAGAACAGAGTTGGGGATGACACTCTGGCGACAGGTTATGGCTTTGGAGAGAAAGGAGGACATGAGTGATCAGTGGTTTGAGCTTTACTCTCCTTCCATCTCCAAACAACTCTCTCTTCAGACATTATTTTCACTAGTCAACAGGAATTCTCTGTTTAGCCAATAGCCCCTTAGCTGTGTCTAGCAAACCTAACAACTACAAACATGTTAACCTCTGGTTGTACTATGAATCTGACCTGCTAGAACAAGCCCTCTTGCAGCCAAGAAAATGCTTTCCCAAGTGTTTACTCACGATCCCCACGGTAGCGTATTTTCCAGCCTTTGTGTTGTACTCTGTCGTCTGTTTGGAAGCTTATGCTAAGAATGTTGTTCCTAGTTCTGATTTCTGGAGGACCTGGGAATTTGCTGCCACAATAAGGACCAAAATGCTGTTCTCCAGACACAAGCTGGGAAAACAAACAAGGAAACAAAAACAAGAAGAAATGAGAAATGATGACTGGAATCAATTGAGAGATTCCCAATAACTTTAAAAGGCAGCATAGATGAAGTTAAGATTAAGCAGTGAAGAGAAGACTGATGGAAACCCAGAGCATCCAGCTCCCCTCCCTAAGTCCCACACTTACTGTTAAACTGTCATGGCAGTGTCCGTTTGAGTCAGCCGGTTCCACATCGAAGTCCCCACTGTGTATGATCAACGTCACAAAGTAGCCTGACCTCAGAATCACTCGGTACTCACACCTTGAGTTCTCTGGATACTCATTGGGATAGTTGGGGCTGGTGATCTCGCCTGACGGCTCAGTAAAGACATTCCCACTGCAGTTCACTGGGATCGAGGAAGGAACACGGGTAGAACTCAGAAAGGAACTCAATTATATATGAAGCAGATAAACATCTCTTCCACTACATCTCCAGTCTCCAGTCCAGTACATGAACCATGTCACAAGATGCTTATCCTTCATGGAAACTGAAACCAGAGCCACTATCCAATTTGCCAGGGTCATTAACTACCAGTGGCCTAAGCAATGGTACCTCTAGGCCATTCTTTGGGCTAGAGAACTTCCTGACAAGTTGAAGACAACTTCCTGGAATCCTCAGTATCAGAGGACAGTTACAGCACATCTTTACTTTTGCTGTGTTGCTTAATTTCTCTTATCCTCTCTTTCTCCCTCCATCTTTTCCTTTACCTTCTACTTGTGATTTGGGCCTCTTTCATGCACAGGTCTTCATATTGCACCCCTTTCAACATGACCCATTTCAGACTTTGCTATTTTCTAATTCAAGCCAACCAGCCCTTTGGCCATTTTTGGATTTTCTTTGAAGTACTCCGATTTTTCAGGGATTGAAAGACTCACAGCTAGCAGGATGCTAAGTAGGATCTCCATCAAAGTCTTCATAAATTTTTATTTAATAGTTTCTTAATTTTCTTTACACTAAAAAATAAGGACATGTTAATGGAAATTCCCCAAGTCACAATCAGCAGACAGTGCAGATTTAGCAGTGGAATGTTGTTCTTTCTGATATACATTGTTTGTCACTACACCGTCAAGGGCTGATAGAGAAGGTCTTCCCAGTACAGTACCCCACTTGGCCTAAATTAGCTCCTGTTGTTGACCACAATGTGTGTAGGCCTCTTACCTCCACATGTTTTCTTATCCTCATAAAGGAAATAATCTGGTGGACAGGTGCAGAAGTAACCACCAATATAGTTATTGCAGTGATGACTGCAAGGTTCCTCCGCAAAATCCGTGCACTCATCCAAGTCTGCAAGTGCGAAAAGAAGAGTCAGCCAAGAAGAGGAGAAGGCCGTGAGGGCAGGATAAAGACTGGAAAGTGAAATAAACACTAGCAGACAACAAGGAAAAGAAATCTTTATGGCAGTCTGTAGACTGGATGGCGGTCTTGCCTGCCGGGATCCCTTTTAAACAAGGTATTCTTGTAAGGAAACCCTTCCTGTTAGCTTTCCTATCACTCCTAGTCCCAGACACTACAGAGATTCAGAGGAGCCTTACCCACTGCAACGTAGTAGGCTGCAAAACCAGTGAAATGTTCCTCGTTGGAAAAATCAGATTGGAAGGTCATGGTCAGGTCATTATAAGGGACACGAAATTCTTCCACAATTGGTGAACCAGGTGAACGAGGTTTCTTTCGCCCACACAGGACGCCTTCAACACGGACACCAGACAGGATCTGCAGAAGGATGCAGAGTGAATTACACATATTCACTACCAGAATATGTGTAATTATCAATATTTGATTCCTTCAGTTTATGAGCAACATTTGATTTGTCAGTTTACTAGTGACTTCAAAGTTGCACTCATTTCTCAAGGCCTTCAGGCAGATCTCCCAGGGTACTGATCTGTGACAGAGATAGCAAGAGAGGCCCTTCTCACCTCAAAGTTGCTGTGTGATCCACAAGGCTAATCAAGTGGCCAACATCCAGCAGGGACTGCTGAGACCCTATAGCTGAAGAGAGCTCCAGGAGAACCACTCTCATGCAATTTGCAAGATGCTTGAGAGTTCTCAGTTATTGATATCCCAGCCCTGAAATATCTGTTTTAATTTTTCAGATGCAAACTGATCCAGAAAATTCTGTATTAACATTAACATCCTGAGGCCCATTGGTCCATTTGTATAAAAAATCAACACCAGAGCTAACACTATGAAACAGCTCCCTGATGGTCTGCAGAGCAGTTTATGATTTATTTTTCAAAAAGAGACTTTATTATAGATCCTACTAGAGCACATCCATCTTACAAACTCATAATGGTCTTTCTCCAATGTCTTCTTTTGGGGCTGCACCTGACCTTATTTCCCCTTTTTGCACATACCCATTTCAGGACATCAGGACAGGCTAGTGTTCGCACAGAAATGCTTGATCTTTAGTGTCTTGTAGTACAATATGGTGTAGAGCTATTGAAGATGTAAGTTTTAAGAAAATCATGGTGCACAGCTCAGAACAGACCACTACACTGGATCTCTTGATCTTGATCTCAGCATCCACTTGATCTTTTCATTTGTTTTTAGCTTTCATAATTTCAAATCAATTTCTGACTGCATTAAATTGTCTATGTTCACTTATGGATTAACCCTAATGGAAAAAATTCAGAGACAGAAAATCAGTGCCCTAAGAAAGTGCTCTTTTTATACACATGATTCACTGGTTAAGAATATGTCTGGCAATAGTGATGGTGAGGAAGGCTCTTCCCATTGGTATAAGATAAACATGGAGACAGGAGCAAGGCACTAAGTTGGCAGATAATGTTCATGTGGTTACGAAGAAAAAATACAAAGCCATCGCATCGTTATTAGTGCAGATACACTCAATCTTTTGAGGGCTAAGAACAGGAAGGATGTATCTTTTCTTCCAGCCCTGAGCCTTATATGCAGCTCTGCTGTTCTGTTCTCTACATCATCCTCTTGTATTTTCCTCACATGAGGATGGATGGGATACAGTACCTTCACAGAGTCGTATTCACAGTTCTGCGATGGTTCAAGATCCAGGTGTGTGAAATAAAGGTGAATGCCATATCCTGGGGGGACCTGGATTTCCCAGGACTCCTGCACATCATTAGGATACACCTGAGGATAATTGGGGGACAAGATCTCACCATACATGGAGGCTGCATCAGCCCAGACAGGAAGACATAAGAGAAGGTACCTGAGAAAAGAAGAAGGAAAATGACATTGCAGAGATCTTCTCTGCCTAGGGAAAAACCTGATGTTCATCTGTATGTAGTAGGCAGCCTAGACCCTGGCCTTTGGAGTTGGAGGTCCAACGCTGTGGCTGCGTGGGGCTGGTCTTTCTCCCCTAGTCTTTCACGGGAAGGGATGCAATCTCAGTCATGCTCTCTGCTCTGCTCTTCAGCCCTCTAGAAATTGGGAATGCTGCAGAAGCTGAACAGGGGAGTCTTAAATGCTATTCCCTACTTTTTATTCCCTTGCTTTGGAAGCGGTTTGTCTTGTAGGCACAGGACAATACTACAGGAAAGACAACTAAGAGATAAAATGAATCTACCAGCAAATCAGAATTCCCCTTGGAGACTGAATAACTCACCACATCTGTAAAAAGCTGATGATCCTTGCTGAAAACTGTCAGGAACTGGACTTTGAAGCTGAAATCTGAGGCAAACACAGTGTGATTGGTTAATGTTGTCAGTGCTCCTCTGTGCCTCGTATGCAAGTCAAAGATCTTAATACCCCAGCCTCTGGGAAATATGCCAACCAATGGCTTTCCTCAAAAACAAGTTTTACATCATCATCTCTTCCTACATGCAGCAATTCCAAACATCAAGGAGAAATGTTCACCCCAGTACCGACAAAATAGGTAGATGACCTCTATCATGTCACCAAGGCACCCCTTCTGCCCTTATATCCATCAGTGATCCCAAACACCACGTCAATGCAATCTCATTTTATAGCAACTTATCTAAATTTATAGCAACTCCCTCCCTCCCCCTAGTATACTGTTTTCATTCGTCCCAGCACCCCAAAAATTATTGGGTTGGGGAAATGCATGTCCTGCCCCTTCGAGCTGTCACACACAGAGAAATGCTCCCAACGTTTTCCTGGCCCATTTCAAACGTTTGCAATATTTACCTTCTCTCCCTGGGTTGTGTCTGGTTTTCTTCTCCCTCTTCTTCTCCTGCTTTCTCTTTCTCTTCGTTTTTGTTCCCGTTCGCCCTCCCCAAACATACCCAAGCCTGCGATGCAGGGAAGACAGCTCTAATTTGCAATAGCGCAGCACCCCCTATCTGTGGGATGTGGCTTTCCAGCCCTGCTCAGAAGACCTTCTTCTGCTTACCAGTATTCTACAGAAAAGCAGAATTTACAGAACAAATTACACAATTCTGTTGGCTCGGGTTGCACGGGGGAGTACGCAGATCTGGCTTATGTTAGGGATTTTTGGGAAATCAGATGACTTTGGGGAAAAGGGAGGAGAAGGGACTTTTTGGCTTCCCCCTCCTCCCTGCTTTCTCCTCCCCTTTAAAAGTTATGAACAAAGTCCAAAACATGATGAAAAGTACATGTGACAACTAGTCTAATTCTTTTGCACAGAAAAGTGTTCTGCCATCCACTTCAGGGCGTTCTTTGCTGGAATACACCACTCTGTGAATGCAACTGGATGGCTAAAGGGCGGCCACCGTTGCTCCTCGTCTGGCACTTCAGAGACCCTCTCCTGGGGGGAAAAAAAAAAGGAGAAGAAAAATAGTGGCCAAAACAATGCTATGAGTATCTGAGGTCACCAACAAGAGGACAAGTTGTTTTTTGGGTTGTTGGGTTTGTTGATTTTTGATTTTTTTGGTCTATTTTTGCTATTTTTATGTGGGCGCTCTGATAAATAAGAATTTGACTAAGAACTCGTTCTGTACCTGGTTCTCAAGTCAACTTTGTTCAAGGTTCATCAGCCTTAGAGTCAGACTGAGTTAGATCAAAGACCCTCAAGGGAAGAAGTTTCGAGACGTGTGCCAGGTAATGCAATCACTGCCCCCAAGCCAAGGCCAAAACACTTCAGCACAAACAGAAAGGGCCACCAGCAACACTTCAGGAAACCCTCCCTGCTCCTCACAAGTCAGCTCTACTGAGACTGGGATATAAATGAAGATGTAAAACCCCATGGCACCTTGGCCTTTTACGGGCACCACAGCATGCCCCAGAGCTGGTTTTGGCTGGGAAAAGTGATTCAAGTTTGGACAGGCCATAGGCAAAGTGTGTTAGCAAAGCTCAACTGAAAGACTCCTTTATGCTGCCACGGCAGAGAAACACCTACAGATGAATCATAACCGACTTAATCGTAGCCAGGATAAAAGTTTTTACTTGAAGAATCTACCTTGGCTGTTTTCTTTGCCAAATTGAGCATGGAAAGAGATAAGAAAGCAAACAAAAAACGTGTCACCTCACGCTCCCTGATGCTTCTTGGGAGCACAGTATGATGTTTCTAACTGGAGTTTTGAAAGCAAAGAAAATGGATTGATGAAAGGCACACGACCCATCACAGGGAGATACCTCCTCCTCTGGACTGGATGAAGCAAAGGCTCTGCCAATGACTTTTCAAGTTGGGGGTGCAGCAGTAGAATGAGTGGGTGCTGATACCGTGCCTGCCATTTCATCACCACAGAATTGCGTATTTCTGTGTAAACTGGATTCGACTGGCCTGCAGCAGTGGTAACTTAGTATGTGTGTGAATATTAATAATTCTTTAGAAGACATCTACCTATTAATTAGGGAAAAAAATGCTGGAGTTTGTCTTAAAAATGGTAACTGCATTTTATTAGCATTTGCATCATGTTTATTATTTATGCAGAAAACTAATCATATTGATGTATATATTTACAGCAAATAAACATACAGTATTTGTTTACACCTGCCTACATCCATATTGTTTAATAATTCATAAGATGAAAAAGCTAGTAATAGATTTTATAATGCACTGAAACTATGCACAGGAAATATATTAAAATAACAATTTAAAGGAGGTAAAATCATGCAAGTAATGTTAACACATGATATAATTTTGCTAACTTGCCAGTGCAATATAATTCTGATCTGAGGCAACCGCATTCTATTAAATTCCTTAATTACATGACCACATAATACTGCTCCCAAAGTGCCCCGCTTCCTTCATTGCACAAGACAAATCTTTTCCTAAGATACACTTAACTGTGCAGCTGCAACCCTCCTGCCAGATGTTACGAGAAATAGTCATGTTCAGGTTTTCATAAAATTACCATCTAAAACAGGTTTGACTGGCTTCTCCTCCTCCAGGAAACTGGGGGGAAAAAAAAGTGCCACACTTCTTTTTCTTTGGAAACACTGAGTGAGAACAATTATTAAAAATATTAATTTTAAATTAATAATTATTATTAATAATTAATGTTTAATTATTAAAACAACTAACTAAGAAGCCTTAACTAGGTGAGATTCATGAGCAGGGCATGAGGGACAGGTAAGCAGCAAGTCAAACACCAGCTCCACGAGGAGCTTGGCAGTAATTTCTGATTCCTTTTCTCCCAACAGGATGAGCCAGGGGGTTCCTTTCCCGCCTCCCTCCCCTGCCTTGCTCTTGTGATTGAGGACTGTTCTTCCACCGAGTTTAGAGGCTGGGCAGCCAAACCCCTCTGCGTGATCCCCTGGGTGCTCTACAGGGCGGGTTTCACCACAGCTCACTCACTGCTTCTACACCCTCCAGCCTGAAATCTGAATGCAAAATTCCCACCAGCTCCCAGGAATCTTGGGGCTTGAGGCCATTTTACACCATGCCCTGCACCGCACTGGGATGGGAGCTCCCTCCTGGCTTCCAATGCACCAGCATCCTGAAAATGCAATTGTAGCATTGTTCTCACAGAGGCCCTTTACCTATAGATGATGAGCACATATGGATGTATGGATGTACACACCCACAAATGGATGTATCTCATCTTGAGGTAATTTGAGTTGATCCTACCACTGTATCTTCCCAGTCTCGTCATCAGAGATATCCATCCTCATTGCTTGTGGCTTCACTAGTCATGAACTACCAGGTGCAGTTTAGAGTTTGATCTCTTAATATTTTTTTATTATTATTATTTTACCTCAAAGCACAAGGCTGTAAACTGTGGTGGCTGAGAAGCCGCTATGGGAAGAATGACGTATTCCTCCCATAGCTGGCCCAGTAATTTACAGGAGACAGTTTGGACAAATGCAAATGAAAAATTACTAAATCTTACTCAAGAAAATCTTTATTTGCCAATTAGGGCAGAGCTGCTGGATAGCGCATATCAAGTACAGTTCCGCAACTTCCACAGTGGTAGCAAACGGGACAACGTTCTCCTGCCTGTTTTCCCAAACCTGAGAATAACCAAAACCCACAAAAAAGGTGGCAGTGACTTGGAAGTCAACCCTGAAACCGACCTCTGCTTGTTCCACCTGTTCTTCGAGTTACTGAGAGAGGGCAGCAGAGATCCGCTCGCCTCTGTGTCGCAGGAACAAACCCTGCGGCCTGAAGCAGCCTGGTGACTCCTGCCTGGGAGCTGGAAGCGTTTCCAGAAGCTGGAAACGGTGCTGGGCGGCGAGCACTTTCACACGGGCAAGGATGGATTCCCATGGGCAAGGATGGATTCCCACGCAGCTGATTGCGATGTTGGGCAACTGGATTGGGCTGCTCTTTCCACCACAGAGATAACATGGTGCAATTCTGGGCAAGTCTCTTAACTCCTAGGAGCTCTGGCTTTTCTAAAGGTAGTTGGCAAATGGCTTGGAGATTTGCAGACATGTTAACCACCCATGGCTACAAAAGGGAAGTCGGGGGAGTTCTCCTGCAAGCATATGTAATGCTGAGCTCCCTTAAAAATACGCTGCTGGATGTCTTGGGGAGGTACCCCAAATCAATGAATGCTTCATAGCAATTCTATCCCAGTTCCTCCACTATAAACTGGGGATACTAAAACTCTGTAATACTGGGGAATGAGGAGTGGAGTCAGTGATGCCTGGAAAACTGAAAAAAAAATCTAACCTCACATTAATTTGCATTTTCTATAAAGTAACGATACATTGTTTTCATACATACAATTCTCTTCCCATCTCAAATGCCCACTAAGTCCTGGCTGCATCCAGCTTTGTTTTGCCCTACTCTCTCACCTGCCTCATTTCTTTATCTCCACTGCATTCAGCTACTTCTGCTTGTATTTCTGATGAAAATTCACTTTCATGTCTGCCCCAGCTTGTTTCCCCAAGCAGTCACCTCTTTCTCTGTCTCCATTTCTTATTAGTTGGGTCTCTTTCTCTGCCCTCTGCATGTTTTTGTGTGTGTGTTTGTTTTACTGACTCGCAGTTGCAGACTTCAGTTGGATTTAATCCTAGCCTGACTCTTGTTTTTCCAGTATTCTCCTTCCTGATAATTTCCAACTCTAAATTCCACCCCCAGGTCCAGTTAGTCCCCCTGCCCCTCAGTTAGGAGTTTGTCTCTCCTCACACTGACTGGCATTTGAAACAAGCTAAACTCCAATGATTACCAGGGGATTCTACATGGAAGAAGATCCTGGATACCTGGAAGAAGTGGATTATGGAAGAAGATTGCTTGGAAGTCCCACAGGAGCTCTTGAACTAACTGGGGTCATGTGCTGCTGTGGGCGGTGGGAAAGCTGCATGAACAACTTGAATATGTTTGATTAAAATAAATTTTGCAGAAGCTTTAGCATTTCAACTAATCTAGCAAAGTTACAAGCAATCGAACACAGAATCTTGCAAGGGAAACTGGAAAAGATTCTTAGGAGCAGATGTTGCTTCCTAAATCTTTCACCAACAGCAGTAAATTACAGAATGAAATAAGACAAGTCTAACTGATCACATGCACTTTCTTTCGCTATATGTGTGGTTAACTGACCACAATTTTCAAGTGAGTTACCCTGTGAGCAAAAGGAGAATTTCATGGATTTGTTCCCTGAGCTTTTCAGGAACCTGAATGAACTATACCAGAACTTTGCCCATTGCAGCAGATAATCTCCCACTCTCTCTTTTGCTGCCACCTCAGGACACAGTGCTGAGAACAGGAGTTCAGGAGGAACCACAAGAAAGAGACCGCCGTCCAACATGCATCTGTAGCCAATTCTGCAGGTTACAAACGTGGCCTGCAGACCAGAGAGCCTTCTGATGAAATGGAAAGGATCTGCTTGGGCAAGAGATGCACCTCTGTAGAAAGCTACAAGCAATACCTTAATCACTAGTGTAACCACCAGCGCTACAGAAGAATAGTTGTTCTATTGCAAACACCACACAAATGGCCTGAGGAAAGGTAAAAGGGTAAGGCCTGCCCGGAGTGACTTGACTTCTTCCAAGTTCCAGTTTGACCTTCGTAACAGGGACATTGGTCACCATGTTGAGTAGAAGGATGGAAGGAAAGGGAAATGGAAAAGAGGAGAAGGGGAGGGAAAAGGAGAAGCAAAAGGGGTAGGGGAAGGAGAAGGGAAAAGGAAGATGTAGACACAAGGGAAAAGATAGGGGAAGTCGTATTTGGAGATTTAAGGAGGAGTTCAAAAAAGGAGCAAAAATATGGTGATCTTTCTTTGGGATGTTCCGGCATTTTTGGAGGGGAAAAAGGTGGGCCTGGCGGAATAGGCAGCTATTGTTGAGACTCCAGGAGAAAAAAAGGGGGTTTACCACCTTTTGAAGAAGGGGCAGGCAAAGTAGGAAGAGTACAAGGAGGTCACAGGTGTATACGGAGAGGAAATTAGAAAGGCGAAAGCTCGAATGGCCATCAATTGGGCCACTGCTGTAAAAGACAACAAAAAATGTTTCTACAAAAACATTAACAAGAGGAGGGCCAAGGAGAATCTCCATCCTTTACTGGATGCCATGGGGAACACTGTAACCGAGGATAAGGCTGAGGTACTTAATGTCTTATTTGCCTCAGACTGTAACACGGAGCTCAGTTCTCCTCAAGGTACTTCACCACTTGAGCTGGAAGACACCTCTAGAGTGCAGAATAAACGTCCGTAATTCAGGAGGAAACAGGAATTGACCTGTTACTCCACTTGGACACTCATAAGTCTATGGAGCCAGATGGGATCCACTCAGGGGTTCTCAGGGAGCTGGCAGAAGGGCTTGTCAAGCCACTCTCCATCATCTGTCAGTGGTCCTGGTCAAACAGGTAGGTCCCAGA
>JAUBOD010000286.1:257823-270244 GCA_032353885.1 Nothura maculosa | reverse complement strand
GAACTTCTTCACTGTGAGGGTGACAGAGCCCTGGCACAGGCTGCCCAGGGAGGTTGTGGAGTCTCCTTCTCTGGAGAGCTTCCAGACCTGCCCGGATTCCACCCTGTGTTCCATGCTCTGGGGTCCCTGTTGGAGCAGGGGGGTCAGACTGGATGATCTCTGGAGGTCCCTTCCAACCTCAACCTCATTCTGTGATTCTGTAGGTGATTCCACATTGCAGTGATGGCAGAGTGTAGCCAGGCCCTTGTCTATATATTCTCCCTAAAGATGAAATTGCAGTGATGCATAGGAAGGAACAATCAGTCACCACAGTTAATCACTCTGTTTGCTAAAGCAGCCCTTATTCATGATTGTCTAAGTCAGTTGAACACCACCAAAGACCGAAGACAAAATGACCATGGAATTTCAGAGGGAAAAAAAAGAACTTTTACAAATACCACACTTTAGGTACAAAAATCTGCTCCTGAGCTTGACACATTTTGTGCTTGCACTTAGCTGCTGAATAGCACCACATAAAGCCTCAAAAAAGTAGTCATTAGACATTTGTTAAGGAGACTGAAGGTTGCAAGAAGACAAGAAAACGAAGTGAAGAGCCGTTCTTGTAGGCCTCTGCAGGGCTGTATGTGAAGGCAATGTAGGTGTAGACATGGAGAAAACTTTAGGGACCCAGTATTTAAACTAAAACATGTTTATTTACAGACAAAGGAGAAACAGTTATCATATCAAATTCTGGTATATTTACACAACCCAGAGAGCGGACAGGCAAGAGAATGAGGTGAGGAGGGTTGGGGTTAAGGAAGAAGGAAGTTTTCCATTGAATCGCTGACAAGCTGGAAGGAGCCAAAATGTCAGACTTCTCTGCAAGGTGAGCTTTAGGTCAGAGCACCACCAGGCTAAACTCCAACTCGCAGCTATAGGTGGAGAGCTCCTGGGAAGCTCTTCCTAAGAGAACAGCAGAGCACAAGCAGATGCAGCAGAGGTGGGTCTGGTCACCAGTGCTCACAGAGAAAGGGAAAGACTGGAGGTGAATTTTTTTCTTGTTAATGAATGCTGAAGGGGGCAGGGAGAGACTTAGCTGGCCTGTCCAAGCGAGGAACCAAGAGGTCAGTCAGCTGAGCTGGAAAGCAATCTGTTTCATAGCACTGAAATATTGCATGGTGGAAACAGGGAAGGCCTAGTTTCAGTCCACAAGAAAGGAATATGAGTGGCCAGCCTGGACATGAGCTCTAGTCCTGTATCCCAAACTCCCAAAAGGGGCTACCTGTAACTTATGCTTATTTTTTTTTTAATGAGCCTTTCAGTTTCTTCTCTGAGGAGCGTTGTTTCTTCACCTTCTCCTCCTTCTTCCCCAAATTCTCATAAACCGTTAACTCCTCTTTCTGCCTGTAAGACCAAGTAAAAAAGTGAACAGGAGGAAAATGCTCACCAAGCCCACAGGCAGACCATAAGAGGAAGTCTCTGCTTTAGGATGGTTCTTACTTAGAGGATTTTCGCATGGCCTTGGCATGTGTGTTCCTCACAGCAGGTGGGTAGGTGATGTTGCCGTACTCAGACTCATTGGGCTTCCCCTTCTGAGACTGCAGGAGAGAAAAGCCAAGCTGAGGACAGTGAGGTCTGTGTGGAGGTCACACAGATCTCATGGAAGAGCTACAGCTCTTACCATCATTCTAGGATGTGAGTGGAGGTGGGTGGATTCCTGAAGTCCTGGGGCTCTTGGTGTATTCTAAGCACTTCTGTCACAGAGGACAGGTAGTGCTTTCTTCTATGTGAATGGTGAGGCTACTCATTTCTGGGAGCACTGACATGCCTGATTGATAGTGCTTTGTGTCAGCTAAAGAATATTAAACATCAGCTGGTGGACGCTGCCAGAGGCTACAAGGAGAGCTAAAACATGCCAGTTACTTACTTACTAGGAGATAAGATTTCCTACTCTTTCCACCAGAGTTTGCAAAGCAGCTACAAAACCAGGATGGGAAAGACGAACAGGAAAGGAGAGGGCAAAGTCTATGTCTGCCTTTGATTCAGCTTTTAACTAACCAGTACTCAGTGGAGAAGTTACACCAAACATGGTTGAAATAACTGCATTAAAACCTGTTGCTCTGTTTCCTGGCTCAGAAAGGGTTGGTGCTACCAATATTGCCTACTGCATTGTAAAGAGTGGGAACAGGATTCAAACCTCAGTGTGCCGTTACAGTCTGTGCACGTCCCAATGATTGCTTAAGACTCAGGAAAGAGTACTTGGGCTCAGAGCCAGCATCATGTGGGGCACAGATGCATGGGGTTGAAATGTAGAGCCCCTTTTCTCACCTGGATGACTTCCAGCTTTTTCTTGGTGGTTTCTATGAACTGGCAAATGGCCATGTAGATGAACTTGTATTGGGCCTCTGTCTGCACCATCCCCGAGCGCTGGGCCCTCACCATCTGGATGGTCTTCTGGATGTCAATGTCACAGTCCAGTCCTAGCAAGGACACCACAAATACTTACAGGCATCATCCATTCTCCCATTCTCCATCAAAAGCAGGTGCAGAGGAGCTCAGCTGGGAGCTCTCTGCTGCCCTTCATGCTCTTTACAGAAATCCTCTCATCCCTCCTTCCTGCTCAGCAACTTTCAAATCTGGTCCTGGCTGAAGAACCCAACCTCAGAGAAGGCTAGGGCTGCACTAAGTGGATTCAACTCAGATATCCAGCAGGGCACTCTCCCACTAATACTGATGTGGGACTTAGGGGCACAATCCTCCTGGGTAGGTCAGAACATTTTAGGCCACCACAGAGTCTTCTTACCCTTGGTGGAGATTGTTTCCACTATCATATCAATGACGATGATAGTCCCAGTGCGGCCAATCCCAGCACTGCAAGGAGAGGACAAGCAGTGGTCAGACTTGCCTATATTATGGTATCTATGCTTACACAGCTAGGCAAGTAACAAGGCCCTGAAGCAAAATGCAGCTGCTTCTGGGAAGGAGGCAGCACTTATAACAGTAATGCCACACACAACTCGGAGGATGTGACAGGCATCATTCACTTGGGGAGATGTCAAAGAGACAAAAGTACCAGGGCTGGTGTGTTCTTTGCTCACAAGTCCTGAGGAATGACTCACGCAACAGGACAGAGACCTTCCCTGCCTCCCCAGATAGGAGAGAGGAAGAAGGCTTCAACCCCAGCCTTTGTACCTACCTGCAATGTACCAGAATGGGCCCAGCATATGGGATGCTCTCCTGCTTCTGGTTGATTTGATCGAGGAAGCTGAGCACTCCTCCTGGCTCACTGGGGACGCCATGGTCAGGCCAGCTCAGGTACTGGTAGTGCCAGATCTGACGCACAGAGTCACCCTGACAATAACAGAACATCTCACTGGCAAAGCTGCAGGCAGCTCTGGCCTGACCAGTCCAGGCCTCGCCTCTGTCCTAGGAGAGGTGGATCCGAAGCTAAAGGGGGTCTCTGGATCCTGTTCACTCCTTGGTCCTTCTGCCAACTGACCAACCCAAACCAGGTGAACACTGACCACAGGAGTGACAAGGAAGCAGTATCACGACAGCACTCAGCAACTCCCAGCTTCAGACATACCATCACTGTTAGCCAATAGGCACCACAACAAGCCCTGGCTTAGGAAACTCACGTCATTTTTTGGCCACACACAGAGCTGCCGCAGTTTGTACTCCAATGCATCGTGCTCTCCGGCATTCTCCACAAGGTAGGGACCATATTCCTTCGTGCTGCCCACCTCTGGCCAGTAGGGCACACATTTGTTCTGTGCAGACAAAGGAGGAAGGCAGAGTAAGGATGGACAGAAGGGGGGCAAGAGAGAAAGAGAAGAGCAGTGGCTGAAGGATACAAGAGGTCAGGCCCAAGACTCCTGCTACGTACTCGTCCTTTCTCTACTTCCCGTGTGGTCATCACAATAATGCGTGTGTTTTCCTGCCACACCATCTGCCAGAAGTCGTTAACTGTGGCATCCAGGCAACCCTGGCTGGCAATGTAGGTCTTGGTGCACTCATCAGGGCTAATAAGGTTGTTCTGTGGGTGGATGGAGAAGATCAGGAGGGCTGCATGCAGCAGACAACCCTCTTCCCACAATTCAGAAATTCAGCCATCTTTCCAGAGTCTCACCTTGACATAGTTGGCATTGATATAGTCAGATCCAGGGACATTTGGATCTCTTCCTTGGAGGATGACTCTGGAGTGATCAACTGGAGTTGCAGTGAAAAATATCATCAGAACAATGAGATAATCTTTGCTCAGCTCTGTGGATCTTCTTCCCTGCCCTATACCACCTCATCCACATCACGCAGCGTGAGCATGCTGCCATATATTTTCATCTCTTCTCCTCTGGGGGTCAGTCCAATCTCAGGCATCTCTCTCTCCCTCTAAACCTGATGCATCCCTCCCTCTCTAGAGGGCCTGGAAAGGCTGTGACCTCTCTAATGAGCTCCTAAATTCCCAGTGCTGCACACTTTGTGTCCTGTCCCCACTCTACAGCATAGGATGGGCTGAGGCAGGATCAGAGGTAACTTAAACAGTTCTTCATTGAATCTCTGTCTCTAGTTGCTTTTTTTTTTAACAGTGGAGAGTCAAGACTCACAGGGCAAGATGTTCTTGTACCGGTTCTTGCTCTTGTTCTCAGGTCTCTGACCCTCATGGCGGTCATACAGGTTCTTGGCTTCCTGTTTTTGCAAGCTCTGACAGCAGAACAGAGAATAATTATGACGAGGTTACTGGGGAGATGGGGACCCAGAAGAACAGTGGCAACTCCGAGCACACATGGACTTACTTCTAGGGGAGCAGAGAACTCAAAAGCAAATCTGGATTAGGAAGGTGCAGAGTTTGTGGCTTGACCCTTGGTGACTATCTTGCCCATCCAGGAAAAAGCACATTTCTACCTCAGTGGGTTCACTTAAAGATTATGTTAGCACCCTACAGGAATAGGACCCAAACAGATTTTTTTTTCAGAGATAGATTGACAATAATTGACAACAGTGCCTGAGCAGTTTGTGTCCAATAAGAAATTACAGATGGAGAAGAAGTGGTGAGCAGGGACTTCCCAAAAAGCCACATGACCTCCCTCCGCCACAGCTGCTTACATCAAATTCTTCCCAAAATCCAGCTTTGGATGATTCCTCAGCCGGACTCTTCTTGTTCAGCTCCTGCACTCTATTCTCGATGTCAGCAGCATTCACCCTAGTAGCGTAGTAGGGCTGGGGAAAGACAATGGGTTGGCATGAGAGAGAGATGCTGCTGAAGAGACAATTCTCCTCCGTGTCCTCTGTAGGAAAGGAGAAGATGGACAGAAAACAGAAACAAACACCAAAGGGATCCTTCCAAAGGATCTCTGAGATGAGCAAACAGGATTTACCTGCTTCAGGTACACAAAGGAGCCAGAAACTTCCTCGATCCCAGTCCTCTTGAAGTGCTCCACCAGTTCTGCCAAACTGTCAAACACTTCAGCACCTCCAACTGTGTAGCGTCCATTCTAAACAGAGCGATAATGCATTACATCCCCTAACACTCCTACAGTCAAATCTGTCCAGCTTGGGGAAAAATAACACTGGACTGCAAAGCTCTAGCACCACTCTGCCATCTGGAAGAGCGTTTTCTCTGGCAAGAAGGTTAAATAGTTGATTGCTCTGAGAACATTAAATTCATAAAATGGTAAACTGACTCCTCCTCAGTGCACAGAAACCCAGTTCTCATTTAAACTCAATTGCTTTATGTCCCTGAAGCTCACATTCACTCTCTGCATTATTCCAAAGAAAAAAGATAGGAGAACTGATGACACATGGGTTGGCGATCACAGAATCATAGAATCCTTAAGTTTGGAAAAGACCTCTAGAGATCATCTAGTTCAACCTCCCTGCACATGCAGGATCACCTAGAGCGTGTGGCACAGGGTGTCATCCAAGCAGGTTGGATGGAAGATCCCCAGAGAAGGAGACTCCACGACCTCTCTGGGCAGCCTGCTCCAGGGCTCTGTCACCCTCACTGTGCAGAAATTTTTCTTTAAGTTCCTGCAGAACTTTTGGTGCTTCAGTTTGTGGCCATTTCCTGTCTGTGTCTGTCAGTGTCCACCTTTGAAAGGAGGTCACCTCATACTCCTCAGTCCCTCCCTTGAGGTATTTATAGGTAGTGATCAGGTCCTCCCCTCAGCCTTCTCTTCTTCAGGCTGAACAGGCCCAGCTCTCTCAGCCTTAAACATCCTCCAGACTAGGTTTGGAGATCTTCCACGTGTCTCTCCTCCTCCAAAAGTTTTTAACCTCTTCATCTCTTTCATAAGCTCATCACTAGACTATGAATCCCTCTCTTTCATTTGCAGATTCCTTGTGCAGTTCTCAGACACACTTCCCCTTGTTTTCTCATGTATTTAAGCACCCAGGTGACCCTAGGCAATGCACATATCCTGTGCAAGCACATAACAAGCCCCCAGGGTGACCACTCTTTACTTCAATTTGACAGACACTCTTGGCAGTAATCAAGCTGTCCATGCCCCTGCTTTCAAAGATATTATCAGCAGAGGTAGGCAGAGGCCTCTTCCACTCCATTTCCTTTTGCTTTTCTACTGCACTCACCTCACACATGATCTTGACGTGGGTGACTTTGAGCCGAGGCCCAGAGTCACTGGTTGCCCCAGCTGGTGGAATATCCGACCCAGGTTTAAGTTGGTCAGTCAGGACAGACAGGACGAAATCCCCAGGTTTGCTGAGACTCTCCCGCACCAAGAAGGTCCAAGGGGTGGCCTTGGCCTGGAGCAGTGATTCAGCTTCAGAGCCAGACAGATGTCCATGATACCACCTACAGAAAAACAAAAGGAGGTCAGAAGAGAGGTGGAGATGCAAATAAGTGGATTGAACTTGAGCTGGAGTGGAATGGCAGCAACATTTGAGGAAGAGAAGAGAGAGAGAGAGCAATAAAGAGACCAATAGAAAGAGAAAAGAAAGCCAAACAAAGAGCAGGATCATGTGAAAGCCAGGAGAGAAAGAAGTAGACTGTGGCAGCAGGAAAAGGAAAACGCAGGGGATGAGATGAAGCTAGAACAGACTGATACACCCAAGGACTGTGCTATCATTCAGGGCATGTGTCTCTCTCCAGCGTCTCTGGAGAGATTGGCAGAGAGGAACCCCATGAAATTCAACAGAGGCAAGGGCAGTCTCCTGCACTTGCAAAGGGTTCAATAACTCCATGCACCAGTACAGGTTGGGGGAGAGCAGGTCTGCGGAGAAAGACCTGAGTGTCTTGGTGGATAACAAGTTAACCATGAGCCAGTGATATAACTTTGTGGCCAAGTGGTATTTGTTTGTGTGATCCACAAACCCACAGGTAAGCAATGCTCACTGCCTCGAGATGCAGCTGGGAGGGTTGCCTGTAGCATTTAGTATCACCCAGGATGGACAGGCTGCTGTGCAGATTCCAGCCGTACTGTTTCTGGGTGCTTTCAAAACTCAAATGCTAAGGAAATAAAAATAAACGCCCAGTGGATCAAAAACTCTTCCTGATTTAGCAGCACCTAAATTGCTACGTTGAGCTCATATGCATCAAAGCAAGATGTTAGGAAAATACACTTTTCTTAGATGTTGAGCAGTGATCCCTCTCTCTGAAATCCAATACCTTTACCTTAACCAAGAGCCTTTTTAGTCAAAAGGCAATTCCTTTGATTGGACTGATTTTGAAAACCCACCACACTGTGGCAATCAGCCTGGCCTTGGGGGTGCAGACCCCTAGCCCCCTGGAACCCATGTTCCGCTCCTGATCCATGTGCACACAGCATGGATGCACAGATGTATGGAGTGAGCGGCTCCAGCTGTCCTCTCACCACACTGCAGGCAGCATCCCCATCTGACCAAGCATCCTCTGTTCCGCTTCATGACTGGCCCCAGGGAGCAGAGGGACCCAAGCTTGGAGCAATTGGCAGAGCTACTGCCAACTCTCTTCTAACCTACAAACATCTCTGGGATGCTCATGCCTGCCTGCCGGGTTCTGTACCACTGCAGGATGTGCGTGGAAGGGATGGTCAACAGAAGCCGTCTGAGAAATGGGACAATCTTGTCCTCTTCTACCCCTGGGCTCTGGGCACCACAAGAACCCCAAATGTGTATCTCCATAAAGATTCCCCATTTCCTCACGCCTATTCCAAGCAGCACAGCCTCTTTGGAACATAGTGGAGAGGGCTAGGAGTGCTTCTTCTGAGTCACTAGTTAGAGAAGCAGCAGAGATAAACTGTTTTAAGTTGGGAGTCATGAAATGTTCTAGGCACTGGGGTTGCTCTGAACAATCCCATTCCCCCTGGCACCCATTTACCAGTGGAGATTCTACTGCGTATGGACCCATCTCTGCCCAGGTGTCACCACAGCCCTGGTGCTTCCGTCCCATTCCCTTCACTCCTTCCAAGCTCAATGGCAGGGAGCAGATTTGGGTTCTTCACTTCCAGGCAAGGTCGGGTCTACCTCAAACAAGTCCTCCTCAGATCTCACTGTCTCTACCTAGAGCCATGAATCGGGCTCTGCATTTGGAGAGTGTTGCAGTGAACCTGTCACATCAACCAGAGGCTGTTTTCACTGTGGCTCTGTCTTTGCTTCCACAAAGGTCCCTTGGCAGCTGGAGGCACAGCCACTTGCGGTGTCTCCCGCTGATGAACAGTATTTCAAAAGCAGGTAGCTGTTGCATCAGACTGTCCTGAAACATCTTTTCCTGCTTACACTCATCTCAGGTACAGGCGACAAGGGCCAGACATGGTCCAAGCATCACTGCACAATCTGCACTCAAGGCTGCTGCTGCCTTGATGCTTAGTAGGCAAATCAGCAGGGTAGAGCTGCAGGAAGGGGCTTGCTGTTCACAGAGCAGCGAACGGTGGCTCCTGGGATCACACTGATGCCTATCATAGACTTCATGTGGATACAGTGACTTTGCTCTCCATTCCCCAGAATTAAAATCCACCTCAGGAGGCAGTGAGGGAAGCAGCTAGGACACTCATTCACCCTTTCTCTGGACTCAGCAACTCCCGTATCTGACCTGTTGTATCTACATGTTGCTCTATACATCATCCCAGGAGTCATTTCGAGAGCAAGATGTGGTGGAGGCAAGATGTGGTCTTGGCTAGCACTGTCCTGCTTTAGTTTCGTTACATCCTTACCCCACACCCTGCAAGAAATAGGTGGTGACTTCTGCGGCACCGCAATTAATAATTTCTGCTCATCTGATCTGCTTCCCAAAGAGGCCCCAGCCACCACTGCCAATGTGCAGGATGCCTCCTGGGAAGCGGTGGATTTCCCCTCCTGCTCAAGGAAGATGTCTCTGGGCTCCCCTTTCACAGATAGGAAGGAGTTAATGGGTCCTATCTGTCTCCCCCTCCCCCCATGGAGCCCAGCTCTTCAAAACCACGTGATGGAAAATCTCTTGGGGAGAGAGTGAGAGGAGCTTTCGTAAGAGCTGGAGGGGGGGGAGAAGTTTCCAACCGCAGGGAGGAAGGGAGGAAACTGCAGGGCCACAACCCAACGGCCTTGACTGGAAAGGATGGCCCTGGCGCTGCAGACATGGCGCCCTCGCAGCCCGGCCCGGTGCCCAGGTGCCTCCCGCACGGCCTCGTGGTGCCGGCCCCGGCGCACGGGGCAGCTCGGCCTGCTCCACGCGCAGCCCTGCCCGCTGTGCCCGCGCACAGCGCAGCCGAGCACCCCCTGTGCTGCATCAAAGACCCTGAAAGTAACACACGAGGGCAAAACCACCTGATTTGATTTAGGAACTTGATGTCAGAGACATATGCAAAGTGGGGGCAGGAAGAAGACTGAGCAAGCCAGGAACAGCAGGAGAACAGGGAACGTGGCCCTACTCTAGTCACCCCGGCCTGGAACAACTCTGGTGATGTGGGGCAGGGCACCCTCACCACAGGCACAGAACTGATGCCACAATCTTCACCCTTAGAAGCAGGATATAAATAGCAAAGACAAGAAGGCAAATACGAGTAGGGCCCTATTGGGTCTCCTGTGTTGGGAAGGGTATTTGCAGCTATTCCTGGGGACCCTGCACCTGTGAAAACATAGGAGGGTGTGGGAGGCAGGAGACACTGTTTCTAGAGGGTTGGCCCCAGAGATGGTGGCATGATCACAGGCCATGAAACACAGAGGTCCCAGTGCAGCAACACCGACTGCTTTGATTTCTCCATACCTCTCTGTAGTGGGGTCAGAGCAGTTGAGCGGGTACCGCAGGTCAATGATGGTTCCATCTTTGTCCTGCAATGAGCCCTGTTGCTGCGTGTAGTACTCTACCAGCTCCGACAAGGTGGCAAACTTCTCCCCTCCATACAGGTCATAGAAATCTCCAGTATTCTGGATACGGATGTGGGTCACCTGGTCACCAACCCTGTGAGAGACGATGCACAAAGCAACATAGTGAGGAGACTGGAAAAGACACTGAAAAGTTGCAGTCTCTGCGTTTCCCCCTGTCATGGAACCAGAGCAAACTAACTCAGTGAAAGGAAATGATTGGAAAGGGAAGCTCCTGGGGCTGCTTTAGGGAAGGTCTGTAAGATGCTAAGATGCTAGGAGACTCCAGATCTTTTACAGCTTGTAAATAACTCAAGGGAATAAAAACAGGGTGAAGGAGAGGCCAGGACACAGGAGGATTCAAGCGTTCTGAACCCTCAAATCACAGAAGTTGGGGTCCAAATTACCTACCGAACTGAAAGAGAAAAGTCCCCCTGATTCTTCCTACTAGGCCTGGCTAGAAAGCTTCCATGAACACCCCGTCCCTTCAGCAAGGCTTCAGCTTCCAGCCCACTCAGGTCACGGTGAAACCACCTAGCAGAGGAGATAAAAACAGGATCAAGTGAACAAAAAATAACAAGCATTACTGTGGAGACTTATAGAGAGCAGAAGGACAATCCCCAGCCAGCATCTCTAAAGGGATCCCATGCCCATAAAGGGAACAGCCAGCAGAAACAAAACTATGAACAGGCATTTATGATGTCTGCATCAGCCCATGAAGGGGTTTCCTCCGAGATACAGCTATCATCGGGATGATCCCCTCTGTTCCGTCCAACATCACTGGTCCCTCTCCCTACCCACGCACCACTCAGTCCCTCTTACCTCACCATTGTGGAGGGAGAGAGGAAAGGGGGCCAAGTGGCTACCACCAAAGCAACTCAAAAAACACAGAGGCAAGCTCTCTTTGTGCTGACGAGAAAAGGGAAGTCGCAGGTCTGTGCCGGAGCGCCCAACACCAAGCTGTTTCCACGTCTCTTGGGAGATGGCCATGTATCATTCCTGGCATCTACTGTTAGTCCATTCAGCCCGTCTCCATCAGCCTCACTCTGGTCACGTCCCTTGTTCTGCTGGCCCTCTCCTCTGTGCACTGCTGTTGGGCACAGACAAGAGCAACCTAGTGCGCAGCTGGGCAGGCACAGCTCCAGGAACAGGAAGCGCTCTGAGCCATCAGCTCCCCGGCCCCGAGCTGCTTTGCACACACTTCTGCTTCCCATTTTATGTGTTCCCCCCATCCCCCCATCTCTTGGGGTATCTGCCTTTTCTCACAGTGTGGTTGACCAGTCAAGTTCTTCTTGAGTCCCAGCCATGCTCAAAGTTGAGCTCTACAGGTCATCTCGTCCCCTTCCTCCCTGAAGGCCAGTAAGAAACAACAGTGCCCCCCACCCTAAAACCAGTCCTTGCAACGGTGCCAAGTGGACCACAGCTGCCTGAGGCCACCCATGCATCAGCGCAGGCTAAAGCAGGCAGCACATGCTAGTGTACATTCAGCAATGAAACCTTCTGGTTCTCAAGCTCCCATGCAGCCACAGAGCTCGGGTTCTCCAGGCTGCGCTGCCGACACCTCCACGCTCCAGCTCTGCAAGGAGCAGCTCACGCAGCCTCCCTCTGGGCAGGCAAACACCCGCTGTGCTCAGCACAACCACCGAATGAACCTGTGTGAGGCCAGAACAGACCTGCAGGTAGTCTGCAGGTAGCAGGAGAGAAAACTAATCGTTTACAGACCATGGCTGCCTTTTCTCTTAGCGTTGGTTGTAAAGACTGTGGTTCTTGTCAAAGACCTAATGGGAGGGCAGTCTGTCTGGTAAAGGAGCTGGACCTTTGGCTGGGACCGTGTCGCAGCCCCTCTATGCGGTAGCCGAGACAGGGAGTGCGGGCAGCAGGCGCAGGGAGAGATTTGCTTATTTCCAACAGCAGCAGCTGCAACCTGCTCTGCCTGGCACCAGGCTGGGAAATGCTGCACAGCAGCTGAACTGGCTGCTCGTAATGGCTAAAACACAACTTGTGGCCAAGGGAGATACCGAAACTAACAGCAAAGGGAAGTACGGAAGGGAATAGGAAGCCAAGCTTTATTGCTAGAAAGACAATTTAGGCACCTACATCAACTTCATTTTTTAGTGCTTCCAGTTTGACACAGATGATCAGCAGGGAGTGTGCATTGCATGATGAGTTTGAGAAG
>JAUBOD010000286.1:235834-248817 GCA_032353885.1 Nothura maculosa | reverse complement strand
GCCTCCCCGCGCCACCCACTACAAAGGAGCGGCGGCGCCCGCGGGGACGCCGCGGAAGAGCCGGCCTGGATGCGCCCTGCCACGGACGGGAGCCCCTGCCACGCCGCGCGCACCCTCCGTGCTCCCGCTCCTCGCGCGGCCTGGCGCACTCCGGGCCCGGCGCACTCCAGGCCGGGCCTTCGCTTTCGCCGCGCCGCCTCTCATCAGCATGCGGAGCCTGCCTGGAGGATTACGCCAGGCGCGCCCCCCCCCCGCCGGAGGCCGGCCCATCCCCCCTCGCCGTTGCCAAGCAACGGCACAAAGGCCGTTGGCCGAGGCCGGGATGGAGCGGGATGGAGCGGGAATGCAGCGGGAACGCAGCGGGATGGAGCGGGATGGAGTGCTGGCTGCCCCGTGCCCTTCCGCTCCCTCACATGGAAAGAGAGGGAGCAGCCAGAGCCTCCGCGAAATCTCCACGGGCTCGAGAAATGCCACGTCCCAGCCGAGTGCGGCGGGAAGCGTTTCTCCAGGTCCCGGAGCATGAGTGTGCCCAGAGTGTTAATAACTCAATAAATACATAAAATAAAATAAAAAGGTGCCTCGCTGTTGATGAGCTGCAGCAGCCCATCCTGGCACGCGCTGCTCCAAAGTTGGGCCTCGCCGAGGATGGACACGGCCATTCCCGGGAAGTGGCAGTCAAGGAGCCGCGGCCCCGGGAAGGGGGTGGGTGGGAGCTCGTTAGTTTCGTTACCTGCTGCCAGTGAAGGGTCTAGCCCAAATGTTGCCAGTGTCTCCGAGTGCTGTGGGGTATGGAAAGCGGGAGCTGGCGAGGGGCCTCCCAGGAGCAGCGCTGGCGCAAGGAAGCGCTGCCACTGCCAACTGCTTCAGCTTTGGAGAGCAGGGCCGGACATAGGAACGAAAGGAAGGAGGAAAGGAGAGAGCGAAGACGCGTTACGGAGCCACCGGCACGCGTGGCTCAACGTGACCGTGCGGATGGGCAGGCCCTGCGCTCCCGGCTCCGCTCGTCTGCTTGTAAATGTGTAACACGCATATACAACACACACATGTACAACACGCACATGTACAACACACACACACAATCACACGCAGTCTCTGCAGCAGGACCCACTGTCCCTGTCAGCGGGAGGCTGGACGAGCTCCTCCAGCGGGCAGTGATTCACTAATTCCCGCTATCCTCATTGTCAGGGACACGGCTCCGAGCGTTATTTACTGTGCAGCACCCAAGCCCAGCACTGAGTGCAGACATATTAATTTGCTCATCAGTTTTCCTGTGCCATTAATCACCATTACGTGTTAACACTGGAAAAACAGTTATAACAACGTCTGCGACATCCTTGCGAGCCCATGGCTCCCAACCCTTTTGTTCCACACCCTCTTCCCACTGGCATTGTGCCGCTTAAGGCTCTCCCTATTCGCCCTGGGCACGGCACCGGGCTGATGTGGCTCCAGCTCCAAAGGCAGCTCCGCTGGCACCCAGCAGCCCATCACACAGGATAAGGATAAACGCACGTGCCTCACATCGCCAAGTCTTCCTTCTTTCTCTTTGCAACCCTCTTTCTCAACCCACCTCCTGTTACTGCCCGCTGCAGAGCCTCCCGCTGCCAGCAGTCGGTCTCCTCGAGTGCTCTGGTTTGCTGCCCTTACTGTTTCTGTGAAATGGAGGACTGAAAAAGTTACAGCTTTGCAAAAAAAAAACAAAAACCAAAAAACACCCACGGATTTTGGGCAGCACGTTTAAAAAGCAACCCTTCTGAATGCATGTTATTTACAGAGCATTGTGTTAAAGAACACACTTTTGGTGCCAAACACAGATGTAAGTATTAACTGCTTTGCACAGCGTCATACCACATTAAGCTCCTGTAAAATAATGAAAACGTGTCGCTGCTGTTGAAGTAGGAATGTTCACGGCTGTCAGCACTGTTCCAGACTGCTACCTCTTGCAGTCCTGACTCCTGAGCTCGTGGGGAGCGTGATCCTTAGAGCCTGAAGAGATCATTTTAGAAAGGAAGCAAGATCTATTCAGGATCCCTGTTTTCCAGATATTAAACAACATGTCCGAATCACTAAAGTAACCTTTTGTGGTTTGGGGAATAGACTGCACAAGATCTATGGAAAAGGGTACAACTCCCGTCTCTCCATGCTCATTCTAAACAATCTGGGGGTCCTCTGCATCAGCAACACGTCAGGCTTCCTAGTGACTCCTGTTTCATTTAACCAGATAGAAGAGTAGGAAGTGGTTTCATGTCGTCATCTTCTACTACTAGGTCAGTGCCCGAGTTCAAAATTTTAACTTAAAAAAAGGTTTTAAATTTGACATGTTAAATAATAATTTGACATTATTTATTATATGTCAAATGAATAATTTGACATTATTTGTTATTTACATAATATAACTGGCAGAGACCCCAGTACTAGATCTCAATCCTATTAGGTTTAGCACAATTTCTATGAGCCACGCAAAGGTGGCCTGTTTCCTACAAAGCCTGAAATCTTAGTTCATGAAAAGTCACCAGAGTTTATTCAAAAGAGAAAGAGCAGCAGGAATAGGGCAGCCATTCGTATTCATGTAATCCTGACTTTTGTGGGCTTGCTTGTAGAGGAAAAGCACCATCTCCACCCGTAAGGCTCATTCCCAAACCTCTCCCTTTCCAGCGCTGTCACGGGCACGCACATCTATTTACAAACGGAAGAGCAATTCCACAGGCTTCGGTGGGGGCTTGTGCTAAATTATCCCTCTAACAGCTAGACCTTGCTCTGCAAATGTCATGCAAACAGAACAGGATTTGGGAATTTAAACAAAACCAAAGCCACAAACGTTTCCCTCCGCAGATCCTGTCACGTCTCCACCTCGTCACGGCTATCCCTCTCACTCTGACTGAACGCACATTACACTGCAGCAGTCCCATGAAGACAGCGGTTTACACAGCCGGAGTCCTCCAGCACGGGAATAACAAACATGGGATATTGCTGTTACACGGAAGCCATAACCGAATCCCTTCCACCGAGGCAAAGGGACGGACACAGAAGTCACACATGTAGTGATTGCTTCTGAACCTCGTGCTATCCATGACAAACTCTCTTGATTTAGGACGGACACCTTTCCTAAGGCGAGGCAGCGCTGCGGCACCCCGGGGCCCTCCAGCACCTTCCCTAGCGCCGGGATGCGAGGAGGCCTCGCTGCCAGGAGCTCCGCACCGGGAAACGCTTCCCACGCTGGATACAGAGAGACGGGCTCCTGGCTCCAACAGGCTCCTTGTGGCTGAGAGGGCAGCACAGCCCACCTCCCTCCTTGCAAAAAATGAAATGAAATGAAGTGAAATGAAATGCAATGAAATGAAATAAAATAAAATAAAATAAAATAAAATAAAATAAAATAAAATAAAGACAAAGAGCTGGTGGGGGAGAAATGCACACGGGAACTGGAAAGCAAAGCAACTTTATTTCAGAACGACTGTCCTGATCGCTGAGCAGCTACTGCCTCGCTCGCAAAACCCCAGCACTTTGAAGGGGGGGAGCTGCACCCAGGCCCGCCAATACCAGCCCAGCCCCATCCGTCCCTCACGCTCATCCATACCCTCTTCCCATGCAGCTTCCTTCACACAACGTAGCCGTGGCCGCGGGGCCCCGGCCGCTCTCCCGCCGCCCCCGGGCCGGCCCCGCTCCGCGCCCGCCGCTCCCGGTGCGGGACACGGGTGCCCTCTAACGGAGGGTGCCGCTGGAGCAGCTCCCGACCCTTCCTACCTGCGCCGGGGATCACATTTGGAGCGGCGCCGAGGGCTCCGGCGCAGGAAAATGGAGCTTTTTCCCCAACTCGCGGAGATGCCTGAACTACAACTCCCAGCAGGCAGCGGCGGCTCTGCCCCCTGCCCGTGCCCGGGGCGCCCGGCGCGGGGAGCGGCTGGGGGGCAGCCCCTTAGGGGGCTGCAGGGCTGGGGGGCAGCTAGGGGGCGGGCCGTGGGGCGCAGCTGCCCCACAGGGGCAGGGGCGGTTGCCAGGACGGGGTTGCTGGGGGCAGATCCTCGTTTCCAGGCCATATGTTTTCCACTTTCGGTGCTTTCCTGGTGCTCTAACCGGGAGCTTGGTGCCCCACCATAAACAGTTATCCTGACAAAGAATTCTTCTTTGTGGTTTCCTATCTCCAGTGGCTACATGGTATTGCTTGGCATATCAGTATCGAAGCCTATTGCTGGGCCCCAAATCCGCTCCTCTCCGCAGGCTCCTTTGGCCCCCTGGCCCATGCTCCTCAAGGGAAGCGTCACAGACTGTCAACATCGTTGACCCATTTTTTTCCATTGACGGGCCTTGAGGGGTATGGACTGACCAACATATCCCTGGGCCAAAGCATCCAGATCCCCCTCCCTCTGTAGCAATACCTCTCCATCTCCAGACTCCTCAATCTATATTGATATAAGTGGGTTCCATGGTCCCTTCAGCACCGTTTTGCACCTGGATTCTATGAGTACGAGGTGTGGAAGAAGGACACAGTGGCTGGTCTCCCATCTTAGCTGCAGTCTTTAAAGTGTGGGATGAGTGTCACCCTGTCACCATGCTGACTCTGCCAGAGACTCAAAGGGAGGCTTTGTGGCAGTCGTGGGCGAGAGAGTGCCTGTAGCTTGGACATAAACTAAAAGATTATTATCGAGATCTGGTCCATGTTATTTAACAATCTCACAGTTGTTATCAAGATCTGGTCCATATTATCTAACAATCCCTTTGATACCTATTCTGTGTTGACTCTTGTTTTTTCTCTTCCCATGCTCTTTTCTCTTTTGGGGATGTGTATTATATCTTTTGTCTTCCTTTCCTGAACTTACTCCATTTCATGTGTTATTCACCATAAGCATGAAATGCCAGTGTTGATTTTTTTAAAGCATTTGCTTTCTGATTTAAAGTCAACCTCCGTGCCCAGTTGAGAGGATTTAGGACTAGCTGATCCACCTCAGTCTTCATTTATTTTCCTTGCTCATCCTGAGAGACAAGATTGTGAGGCTTGGGTGAGGGCAAGTTTCGCAGGACCTGAATGTGCCCCCATGGATGGATGGGCTACTGGTGTGAATAGATGGCAAACTGTTTCCATCATTTCTTCTGTCATACCTTGTGCTGGGTTTCTCAGAATAGCACCTCCCTTCCCTTCCACCTTCATTAGAGTCTCTTCTGAATAATTGTTCATCAGGCAATGAAGTTTGCTTTTACTAAGCCTGATGCAAAAACAGATGGAGCAATGGATATTTTGCGCAAGTGCTGCTGTACTGTCCCCTGTGAAATAAGATGGCTTTGAAAGAGGCTGATAGCCCAGTTATGTCTCCATTCATTAGTCTACACATCCTCTCCTTTGCAGGGGGCAGCTTCTTCTCTTTAAATATTTGCAGTTCCAGTATTAAAAACACTTAAAATAAATGTCAACTGTGCAGCTGTCTGAGGGCGACTCTGAAGTCGCTTACACCAGTGGAGGCCACGATTAAAACCTTTGCCCAACATCCCTGTCATTCCTGCATGCAAGGTGATTTGGTGCAGAGGTCTGGGAGGGGATTTACGCTTTCCCATTTGCCCTCCAGCTCTTTTCTCTGTCAAGCACATTAGTTGACAGACCATTCTAGCTATGTGGCAGTGCAGTGAAAGGAGATGGGGTACCCGCCTTCCTCTTTCTTTATGTCCCTTTGCTTGTTTTAGTTACTTTTCTGTTTGATCATCTCTGCTTTGCTTGCAAGATTTCTCAGACACCAGCTATGTGGAGAAAGACATCCAGCCAAGCCAGGCTACTCAGGTGTGAAACACATTTTAATTGATATTAGGGTTCTGTAGTTTGTGTGTTGCTCAGCTGAGCATGGGTTGTCCAGAAGGTGAAGCAGATGTTATAGGTGGAGGACAGGGTGAAGGAAAGCAAGAGAGAAGGAAACAGAGAAAAAGGTCAAGAAAAGCAAATGAGAGCATGTGTTTGTTTACGACAGTGTCTTAATATACTCCTCACACTACTATGCATTGACCCACAATACCCCACAGAGCCGCCTAACCCAGAGGCTGACAGCACACATACACCGAGTGACAGGAAGCGGTGCGGTTCAACGCGAAGTTGCTGACAAGCACAACGCCATACAACACAACACTCAGAGTGGAATGAGGAGACGCTTGGGTCCCACCACGGCTCAGCACAAACATGCCTGGGGCAAAACGACGGTGTAGGCCAGTCATGCACAACAAGAGCCACTGGTAACACTCGTCCAAACACAGCTACAGATGCAAAACTTGTCCAAAGACACTAGCCAACACGCTTATGTTCACTGCACATGTTTCGGCATACAACGTAAAAACACCAGGTGGTAGGCTCCCAAAGTCTAATATGTGAACAAAGTGACTCAGACATGATCCCTGCACAAAAGAAAAGACACAAAATGCCTAGATTTAGAAATGCTAATGACCCTAAAGCAAGGGAGAGAGTGTAGGCCTCACTTTTATCCTTCACCTGGATACATCTAGCCACACAGACCTGAACTCATGGGAACTTGAGGTAAAGTGGCAGGTGGCAGAGAGGAAAGAGGGAGCAGAAAAAGGAGCAGTGGAGAGGACTTCAGAGACTGTGATTTGGGAAAGAGCAGCAAGGTGGCAGTGCCCTAGGGACAACGTTCAAAGAACACTTGGATTGCGAAAGTTATGTCCAGCAAAACGTGCTTCATCACCAAGCTCTTCCTCAATCCTGCAGAAGAGAGAGACAACAAACATTAGACCCTTGCTGCAGGGGAGCATCAGAGGCACCAGAGCACCTGAGATGGGTCCATGAGGCAGAAAGCTGAAATGGGACAGAAACTCTGCTCCTCCCAGATGCTGAGCATGAGAGTGCTGTCCCATCATGCCAAGAAACAGGGAAGAGGTCTGCTCCAGACATGTGCCCGGGATCCTATTCCTGGCTCTAGGCCCCGTTTTCATAATGCTTCCCCCACAGAACCCTTCTACTCTTGGGCTCTCAGCTCCTCCCACACCAGTTAGTTGCTTCTCCATTTTTTTAAGTGATCCCATTCTTGGAGCTCCTTACCTCATGAGTTGGTTGTATTTAGCCAGACGTTCAGACCTGCAGGGAGCACCGGTCTTTATCTGTAAAGTATTCCAAATAACAAATATTGTAAGAGCCTATTACAACTTGCACGAGTTTCCCGATAGGGGAAAGGAATGGGTTCTGTCTTCCCACCCTTATTTTCCTTCACAAAAGTTGTCCATAGCCTGGGTTTTACCTACCTGCCCAGTGCACAGTCCCACAACCAGATCAGCAATGAAGGTGTCTTCGGTCTCCCCAGATCGGTGGCTCACCATCACACCCCAGCCATTCTCCTGGGCCAACTTACATCTGCAAGGGGCGAGAAATGTCATCAGTCGCTCCTCCTGTAACCACTGCCTGCATGGGGTGACATCCAGGCATTCTCTCACCCCACCCTCAGCTTTCTACATTCTTGTGGAGACAAAAGTGATTTTGTCCAATGGTTCATGCTAGATCCTGTGGCTTTCAACACCAATCCTTCCTGTCTCATAAGACAGTGGGGACAGCAGGATGGACTCACGCTTGGATGGCCTCTGTGACAGATCCAATCTGGTTGACTTTGAGCAGGAGACAGTTGCAGGCCTTCTCTTCAACAGCTCGCTCAATGCGCTTGGGGTTTGTCACCGTCAGGTCATCTCCTACTATCTGAATCCCCACATTGGCTGTGAACTTAGACCAAGCCTCCCAGTCATCTTGGTCAAAGGGATCCTCAATGGAAACCACTGAAGAGACAGTAAAAGAAGCGTCATTCAAAGTGGCTTCCTTTCCCACCCCCAAAACACAGAGGGGATGTGCCTGTTTCATATGCAATACTGGTGCCAATTCCCCACTGCCAGCCACAGCATCTCACCTGGGTAGTCACGTACAAAGCTTTGGTAGAGGTCACCCAGCTCATCTGCAGTAATGTAGCGGCTTGGGTCATCTGGAGACTTGAAGTCCAAGTCGTATTTGCCATCACGGTAGAACTCAGAGGCTGCCACATCCATACCAATGACAATCTTGTCTGTGTAGCCAGCCTTGTCAATAGCTTCCTTGAGGAGCTCCAGAGCTGGGAAGAGGAAAATTGCAGTCAGGAGAGTTAGTCCATGTAAAGATCTGTGAGAACTCAGCTCACAGATGCTCCACTGCATCCACAGATGAAATACTCACAGATCCTGAGAGGAAGAGCTGGGAGAGGCTGATGGTGGGATGGGAGAGGAAGAAAGGAGTCCGGAGAACAATAGTGGAATGGGAGAGGAAGAAAGGAGTGCAGAGAGCAATAGAAACATGCCAGAGGCCATCCACAGGATGAGAAGAAATAATTTTTTAAAAAAAGTCCCACAGCTTAGTGACAATATAGAGGAAGGCTTTGGGGATATCTAGGCATGTATGAAAGATTTGTATGGACAGGCTGTGAACAGGACAAGGGCACTGGCAAGGAAGGAAACCATCCCCCAACACAGGAGGTCACCGACCCCAAGGCAGGGCATTTTGAACAAAAGCTGGGAGTAGAATGGGCTCAGTCAAGCCTTGCAGGCAGTGTTATCCCCTTTCTGTGTGGTTCTCACCTTCACTGTTTTCCAGGATGTTGGGGGCAAAACCTCCCTCATCACCCACATTGGTGGCGTCTTTGCCATACTTCTCTTTGATGACACTCTTCAGGTTATGATAGACTTCAGCCCCAATGCGCATTGCATCACGGAAGCTTTCAGCTCCCACAGGAAGGATCATGAACTCCTGCATGGCCAGTTTGTTCCCTGCATGGGAACCTCCATTGATCACATTGAAAGCCTAGAGGAGTCCAAAAGAGAACCAAAGCTGATAATACCCATCTTGGCACCAGCTAGAGGAGGCTCTTGGATGGTTCACTTTGTCCATTTGTAACATAGCACATCCACAGGATAACCCAGTACCTCAGCTAAAGTGCAACACAGCAAAGAGCCAAATAGCCTGGGTCTTCCCTCCAACAGTGGCATGAAAGAAATCTTTGGAGAGGATATTCCCAGAGGATATTTTTTTCCCTGTGCATTCAGTAATGCTAGGTCAATCTCTCTTTGAAGGCCTTATCTGTTTTCTCTTCTCTTTAACCCCATAAAATTTTTAGCGTACACAGCACCCTTTGGAAAGGAGTTCCATGGGGCAGGTACTCTTAGTGTAAAGACCCACCTTCTCTTTTGAACTCATGGTCTCACGTGATGCCCTCTAGTTCTTGTACTGAGAGCGAACAGTCGATCCCCAAACAACTCCCACTACAACTTCTACCATATCCTTCTCAGTCCCCTCTTTCCCAGATTGAAACATCCCAATTTACACAGCTCTTTCCTCTACAAAAGCTCTCCTATGTCTTCAATCAGTCTCCTACCGTTTTCTGTCTTTCCATCCCCTTGTGGAGACAGGGAAGGGAGAACTTTCTGCGCTACTCTGGGTGTAGGTGTTTTGTTCTCAGTCTTTCCCAAACCTTAGGCCTTGGTTTGCTTTCTTCACCACTAAGGTAGCTTCAGCTGATGTTTCAGTTCTATATCCCTTCCTTCTCTCCCTCCCAGTACACCCTTTGAAGGTTCTTTTGAAGTTTCTGGATTTGGATGTCAGGGATGGAGGAGCCTTACTGGCACAGGAAGGATGAGATCAGAGTTGCCAGCCAAGTCAGCAATGTGCCGATACAGGGGAACGTCCTTCTCTGCAGCTCCTGCCTTGCACACAGCCAGTGAAACTCCCAGGATGGCATTGGCACCAAACTTGGCTGTAAGCAAAACCAAAAAAGGAATGAAGCCTCTCAAACACGGCCCTTCTGCCCAGCAGTTCCCTTTGCCAGCCCAGCTTTGGGCTCACGCATGGCTCTGGCAGCCCTGTTAATGCCTTCTGCCCCAGCTCTGCAGCCTCCCTCCACCCTTTCGTAATATTCATTTCCAAGAACAAAAAAAAAAAAAGAAAAAAGGAAAAAGAATTACACTTATTCTCTGTGCCATCCATCTCGAGCATCAGATTGTCTATCTTCTCTTGATCTACCACGGACAGGCCCTGCAAGAAGAAATAGCTCCTAAGGATGTTGAAGAGAATTTCCCTGGCATGTGAAGCATTGATGGAGAAGCTGGAGGGACTGGGACTTCTGTGGCTTGTGAAGGAGTATATATACATAGAAAGCTTTGTAATTCAGTCCCTTGATATACAGTCAAATTATGTAGCAGTGTGGCTGCTGCGCCTGTAGTTGAACCCAGGCTGGACTGGTGACTGGTGACAACCCAGGCAAGGCCACAAAGAGCCACACGCTCACTCAGGGTGAGTGAGGAGAAGCGTCCTTTCGGCAGCTTCCAGGGAGCTTTGTGGGTATGGCTACAAAGACACTACACAAAACAGAAGCACGTGAATATGAGTTGGTTGGAGCAATCGCTGGGAGCAAGGTGGAGAGCAGAATTAAGCCTAGTACAGGGAGCATCTACTAGGACATGTATTTTCAAGGGTGGAGCAAGTTGGTCTCTTGGCTTGACTCCACACTGGCCCGGGCTGCAGTTGGTGTCGCGTGTGGCTCCAGTTCAGCTCTCCTCAGAGCAACTGGACTCACTCTGCTCCAGGTCCTCATCAGTAAATTGGTTACAGATATGTCACCACTGTTACGCAAGGCCACAGGCTGCCGTGGGGGCTTCCAAGCCTTGCGCAGATGTGGTCTGTGCTCTGCCACACCATGAATGTGAAGGGAGAGATGAGAAGAATGGACGTGAGTCCAGAGGCACATGGATGGGATTTATGTAGTGCTTAAGGAGGAGCTCTTGTGAAATAGAGCCCTACAGTGAGCGTCAAGGTGACTGGTTAGGTGGCAGAGATGCTGCAATGGAGCCAGTAGGGTTAATTCTTTGGGCCCTGCAGACACACACACGCATGAAGGCTCAGGAGGGGTGCCCAAGCTGACAGAGAGCATCACTATGTCTATTAGCCCGGTTAAAAGAAAAGAGGCAGAAACAGAGACAAGGGAAAAAGAAAGAGAGCGGAGTAAATGTCCAACACAGGAGAATAAAGAGAAATCCTTACAGAGCCCACGAGAGCTGGGGCGACAGTGCTGTTGATATGATCCACGGCCTGCAGGACCCCTAAAGAAGGGAAGAGACAGAGAGAGACAGAGAGAGAAAGTGTGAGGCAAAGAAAAGAATGGAGAATGGGAGAGAGAGGAGCAGTACAGAGGGGTTTGAGAGAAGGAGACAGCAAGAGAAAATCTAACCCTGATCTCTTTATGCTAACTCAGCGCCTTTGGGATCTCACTGAGGTCAGCAGAATAACATCCACGTCACATTAGTGGATGAGTGAGATCCTCCAGTGAATCCCCATGCACAGGTAGCCCCAGGGATGCGCGTGTGGGAGCAGACACCTCCCCACCTTTTCCAAGGAACCGTGACTTGTCATTATCTCGTAGCTCCAGTGCTTCATAGATCCCAGTGGATGCGCCGCTGGGGACCGCTGCTCGGAACAGGCCTGAGAGAAAACAAAGCACAGGTGTGAGGAGAGAGGAAGATGAAGAGGAAGGAAAGCTCTCATGCATCTGCTTCTGTTTGACTCTTGTGGGAAATAATATGGGAACCAATAGTGCAAACACGTGGCCCCAGCCTGGCCACTCGTGGCTGGTCTTCGTAGAGCCGGAAAATCCAAGTGACAGAAACAGATTCACCCATGGTCAGAAGCTTTGAAGCGCACAGCTTGAAAGCCTGAATCTCATCCACAAAGAATCCCACATCAGTCCCAGAATTAAGATGACACATGGATGTTGAGCTCCTGTCCTGACACCCCCGCCTGCACGTGGGGCAGGAGGCGGAATCATGGATGCCAGAGGTTTCCTTCCTTTCTGGTTGGGGCTGCCTTTCTTTGCCTCCAAGAAGACAGAGGGGAACGGAGCAGTCAGGTCCCTGCTCTGGCCGCCCACAGCTCCCCACAGCTTTCAGTCCATCCCCCTTGTAGCTGGGCCGTGCACACATGCCTGCCCGCACAGAGGTCTCGGGGACAAACCTTCCCACAACTGCATGATGTGCTTCCAAATTCACAGGGCTAAAGCCACAGCTGCAGGAGGGCATCGCATGCACAGGACAAGGAGATGTTAGTTCTGTTGCTTATGTTTTGCCATGTCATATTATGTTAGTTATGTTAATGACACTTCCGAGATTCCCTAGAGAAATCGCATGTGCTCAGACATGAAAACCAGCGTCTTCCACCTGGAGTGGAGGGAAGGGACCCTTTTGATGGAAATGAGCTGTGCAGCAGCGGCCTCCTCACTAGCAAAGGGCTGCACTGGCAAAGGGTGGTTTTTCAGCCCTGTGTGCAAACGTGCTGAACACAGGCAAGCAGGGCCAAGGACAAAGCCACAGGCAGAGGCTGGAAGAGCTGCTGCTTCCCTTGGCTTGGAAGAGCTGCCGCTTCCCTTGGCTTGCTGTTTGCCAGAGCGTCACTAGAAAGTCCACTTTGTACAGGAAATTTGAGCTCTGTGCTCTAGACGGGCTGCTATAAAGCTGCCGAGCTGCTACCGAGGCAGCTCCTCCAGCACAGGCAGGAGGAGGTTCCTTCTCCCAACTCCCATCCTCTCGCACCTACCTTTCTGTGTGTACAGGTCCACCTCAACCGTGGGATTCCCACGAGAATCCAAGATCTCTCGGGCGTGGATCTTCTCAATCGACATGATGACTGCTGGGAGAGAGAAGGGAGAAGGGAGAAAGAAAGGAGAAGGAAGAGGAAGGGAAGAGGAAAGGGGGAAGGGAAGGGGAAGAATGAAGGGAAGGGGGAAAGGGAAGGGAAAATGGAAGAGGGAGGGGGAAGGAGGAAAGGGAAGGGAAAGGGGAAGGAGGAGGGGGAAGGAGGAAAGGAAGGGGAAGGAGGAAGGGAAGGGAAGGGAATGAGAAGGGAAGAAGGAAGGGAAAGGGAAGGAGGAAGGGATAGCAAAGGAGGAAAGGAAAGGAAAGGAAAGGAAAGGAAAGGAAAGGAAAGGAAAGGAAAGGAAAGGAAA
>JAUBOD010000286.1:218035-235734 GCA_032353885.1 Nothura maculosa | reverse complement strand
AAAGGAAAGGAAAGGAAAGGAAAGGAAAGGAAAGGAAAGGAAAGGAAAGGAAAGGAAAGGAAAGGAAAGGAGGAAGGGAAGGGAAAGGTAGAAGAAGAAGGGAAGGGAAAAGAGGATGGCAAGAAGAAGGAGGAAGGGAAGGGAAGAAGGAAGGGAAGGCAAAGGATGAAGGGAAGAGGAAGGAATGGGGAAGGGAGGGGAAGGGAAAGGGGAAAGAGAAAGGGAAAGGAAAGGAGGAAGGAGAAGGGAAGGGAAAGGGGAAAGAGGAAGGGAAAGGGGAAAGAGGAAGGGAAAGGGGAAAGAGGAAGGGAAGAGGAAGGAGGAAGGGAAGAAGGAAGGGAAGGGGAAGGAGGAAGGGATGGGGAAGAAGAAAGAGAAGCAAAGGAGGAAGGGAAGAGGAAGGGGAAGGGGAAGAGGAGGGGGAAGGGATGGGGAGTCTGCCTCAATCTCCAGAGATGACAAACTGGGAGCTGTGGGAGCCCCTCCCTCTTTCCCGGAGCGGCAGCTGAGTTCTCCCCCCTGCCAGGCCCCAGCACGGATCAGGATAGGCAGGGATCAGGATATGCAGGGATCAGGATATGCGGGGATCAGGATATGTGGGGATCAGGATATGTGGGGATACAGAGGGTGTCTCCGCAGCCGCAGCAGGAGGGAGGGCTGGGCTGGACCCCAGGGGTTCGGCCGGTAGGTGCCTGCAGCCTGGGGGGCTCCCAGCCCCATAGCACAGCGCTCGTCTGGGGCAGCGCCGCTTGCTCCAGCGCATATGGGGCCTTTGGGCCACCCCCTGCCCCGCAAGGGAGGCCAGTGGGGGCTTCTCCCGCTGCTCTCCCAGCCGGTTTGCAGCCAGCTGCTCCGCTCCTGCCCCCTTGGGCACGCGGGGAGGGCGGCATCAAGGCAGGAGCGCAAGGAGAGCGGCAGCCTGGAGAGTCATTTTCCTGCAGGCCGCAGTGCTGAAAACATGGGAGAAACAGCTCTGGAGGAGGGGAGGGAAACGTGGCCCTGCCCAGATATAGAGGACTGACCCCGGCATCTCGATCCTGCTCCTCTGCGCATGGCAGAGGACGATGGCTCGGACTGGGAGTCATCTCTCCATGTAATAAATGGGGAGGGAAGGAAATGCGGCATTTCGGATGCACCTAGTTCAACCTGATGCAGCATTTTGGATGCGCCTAGTTCAACCTGACGTAGAAAACTGGCTTGTGTGTGGGGACGGCGGTTTGAAAGAGCTCCTGTGGCTTCAGTCTGCTTTCCGGAGAGTGCAAGGTACCTCCTGTGCCCCACTGCACCTTGTGATTCCCACGGACTGGCCTTCCACGTCACCCCCACCCCATGTCGCCCCCCACACCGGCCCTGGGGCTGTGCGGCGCCACTGAGCTCCTCATCCCATCGCCTCCGGTTCGCGCGTGGGCACACGCAGCTGAGGGGAATCTGTGCGCTCAAGTTTCAGCAAATCCCCCAGTAGTGGGAAGTGCAGCCAGCGAGCCGGGAATCTGCGGAGCCCGGGCAGGGCCCTCCGCCATGTCCATGCGGGCTGGGATGCCCCGCGAGCCGCCTTGGCCGAGCTCCTCACGCCATCTGGCACTCGCCGCGGGAAGTTCCTCCGGCGCGGTGCCCCGGAGCGCTGCCGGGAGCTGCCCGCGCAGCAGTGCCTGGCCGTGCCCCAGCAGCCTCCGCAGCGGGGAGAAACGAGCCTGCTCGAGGGGCCCTTGGCGCAGCGGGACCCACCGCGAGCTCCGAGCCAGCCGCGATGCCCTGCTGCTCGTGCGCTGCCGCTGGCTGCCAACCTGTCTCTGCCCGTGTCCACCTGCCCCACTGGGACCAGTCTCGAGGAAGCCAAGTGCCAAGCGCAGGCTCAGCCCTGCCTGCCCCACTCTGCCGCTCGCTTCATCTCCTCTCCCCCCGCCAGCTCTTGCCACTCTTTTCTCTACTCCTGCTTCTCCCCCCTCCATTGCACAGCGTGAATGACCACGCTGAAATCCGCAGCATCAGCTGCACTGTCCTGAAAGCAGGTCAGAGGCGGATAAGCCGGGATAAGGGATTGGGACAGAGCAGGAGCTGGGAACCTCTTGACCACAGTGCAGAGGGGGAGCAGGCAGAGCGGACGGAGGCCGGGCAAGGCGGCGCCAGGCTCCTGTGCCCGCGTAGGCGCCGCTCCAGGCCCCACACATCAGCAGGGCAGCGGCTCGCTGTGGTTCTGGCTGCGGCGGCAGCACCGCCAAGGCCTTGGCCGTGAGTCGTTGCTGCAGCTCCCTGCGCCGGGCGCCGCTCGCCGCGCCGGAGCCCGCACTGCTGCAGCGTCGCCGCTCGTGCAGCCGCCTGCTCCACTGTCACCTCCTCTCCTGCCGCCCTCCCCCCAACTCCGCCCGTGTGGCGCGGGGCTGGGAAAGGCAGGAGAACATCCCCGCTCCTGCCCCCTGCTCCTGCGCCCTCCTCTCCTCCCGCCTGGCTCAGCTCCCGTGTTTACGACGCCACTGGGGGGGGGAAGGGGCAGTCTGCTCCCACCCTGGGTCATTTTCCCAGCGATGCCCGTAGTAAGTTCTCCCTCCTTCCCTTCGCCAGCCCCTCCCCCGAGTGAAGCGCCATCCCACAGCTTCCCTGCAGTGCCCTTGGGAACACAACCCCTGTTTGTTGGCGGCCCCCCTCCTGAAATTCGCATCGGAAAGGATGCCTGACGGGGTGGGGAAGCAAGGAGCACCTGCAATTAAAGCACAAAAACAAAAGTGAGGGGAGGCGTGAGGAGAACGAGGCGGGAGAAGCTGGGGAAGGGAGCGAGGCGACTTGGGTTGTTTAATGCCGCTCACTCGGGTCCTTCCCCGCAGGGACCCAAGTGCGTGTGGGGTTTGGAGGGCGCAGGGCAGCGAAACGGGCGCGGTGAGCGGGGCAGTGCTGGCCGTGGGGCGACACTTACCTTCCTAGCGCAGGGTGGACGAGACCCTGGGCAAGGGCTGGCTGAAGGGAGAGGAGGACGGAGCTGAGGAGGGATGCAGGACCTCAAGGGGAGATGATGTGTCCTCTAAGCCAACGGCGGCGGCGGCGGCAGGATGGAGACGCCCCTGATAGGGCCGGGACAGCAGCATGTGACCCAGAGCCGCGATGAGTCAGGATTTAGCAGAGCTTTGCAACCAGCACGTAGGGGATGGAGAGAGGCAGGCAGAGAGGCAGGCAGGGACAGGCACAGACAGACGAGGGTGACAGAGCCAGGGAATGGAAGTGGGTGTGCAGGATAAACAATTCCAGTCACTCCAGGCTCATTAACTCTTTTTATTTAAATCAGAAAATCTTGGAAAAAAAATGAAAGTCAAAAATAAAACCACGTAACCTACAACTCTTTCTTTTGCCTCAGGGCCTTACTGAGAGTGGTGTGTGTGCGCAGTGAACACAAGAGCCCTGCAGTTCCGCAGGGCAGTCTCTGGGACCAGGGTGCCTAATCCTCCTCTTTTCTCCTGGCACATGCAGACACTTGGAGCTCTTGCTTTCCCTGACACATATGCCAGTAGTGGAAGGACATCTCCATATCATGAAAAGCTCGAGGAACTTGTAGGAAAAAACGGAATCACTCAATCACATCATCTTCAGCAAATTCCTCCATTTCCTGAAGAAGAAAAGAGGAAGAGGTTAAATGAATCTATGCTCTTCTTTTTTTCTTTTTTCCCCCTCTTTCTTGCTCCTGCTAGTAGGGATTGAAATGGCAGCAGGGGTTTGCTGCTGGCCTGTGTCTTTGCAAGCCCCTCTGCCCTGCCCTTAGGATTGGCTTCCCTCAGCCTTTTCCTCCTGTAATGTAGAAGAGGAGACTTTGCTGACAAGTCTGGCCTCTCTTTCCCTTCACTTTCTTCTCCCTGTGCCGTTTTTACCTGTTCTTCTTCCTGCCTTTGCTGACGGATTTTGTTTGCCTCTGTCCGCTCGTCTTCCTCAAAGAAGTCTTTGTCCAGGCGCTCCAAGTGGGGCAGCATGACGAGGACCTCGACTCGGTAATCAGCCTCATCGGAGCACGGGTTGTCCAACAGCACCAGTGCCCGCAGCATGGGGAGCACCTGCAGTTTTGCCACCTCCTGAAGGTTGCTGATCGCATTGCTCCTGAGGAGCAGAGTGAGGAGGGAGGAAGGGAGGAGGAATTACAAGAAGGAAGGTCCTTGCAGGATGCCAAGCTGACAACAAAGACGAAGCAAAACTTAGCAGTGTGACAGATCGTGGACCTTGGACCACAGAGCTGTGGTGTGGAGCTCCCCCAGCTGAGGAACACAAAGCCCATTTCTTCTGGATTTTTCTGTGCTTACAGAATCCATTAAATTATCTGGCTTAGCCATATTATGGCAAACGCCTAGAAGAAAAGGATACTTATGTTTCCACCCCAGACACTGAGAAAGTGGAAAGGGATCCAAAGGTGTCTTGGCAAAGGAAAAAAAAATGAGGTGGAGTCTGAAAGTGGCTAGAGGGGTAGATGTCTTCTAGGAAGCCCAGGAAAAGTCCTGGCTGTCACATCTCCAGACAGCTGAACCCTGGACACAAGTTAAGGGTAGCAAATGCCCATCAATTCCTATCAGGGCTTTGACTCACAAAGAAACCAGAAACCAGGAAGAGCTGAGGACACAAATAGGAGCACGGCCTGCTGTTTCTGGTCCCGGCACAGGGCAGGAAGGACCCACCGCAGGTTGAGGTACTGCAGGCACTTCATGGTGCTACAGAAGCCGTCGAGGGTCTCAAGCTGGTTGTCACGCAGGTGCAGAGTTGTGAGCTGTCCCAGGCCCTCGAGGCCTTCAAGGCTTCTAATGACATTCTGGGCCTGAGCACCGGGGAGGCAAGAAGGGAGAAGGGAAAGGGGGGAGACGCGGAGAAGGGAGCAATTAATTTTAATCTTTAAAGCTCTTTCTACCCTTCTGACCTGCTGTCACCACTAACCTGCCCTTTGCTGAGGTGGGGCATGGCACATAAGTAACACTGCAAGACAAGGGCTACAACAGGAGTGAAGAATCATCTCCCCCAGCCCTGTATCACAGAGCTATACAGGCAAGTTTGGAAAATCCTAGAAATCACACACTGTCTCCCACGTACAGCAGATGGCACGGAGAAGCACTTCCCCTGCCTCTGTGCCTCGGGGCTGCAGTCTCCACACGTGCAGATACTGGGGCGGGAAAGGGGGAGAGGCTCTGCTGGGCTTTCCCTCTTTGCTGATACCCAGACTGTGAGGTGGATGATGCCCAAGTCAAATTAAAAAGGCAAAATCAGAACTGTTGGGATACTTTGTAGAGGAAGGAGGACTTAAGGGAAACTGGCCAAAGGAATGCCTCAATGGAAGGTAAGATAATGGGAAAGGAAAGAAAAAAAAAGGCTGAGATTTAGCAAAAGGTAGTGTGAAGAGCTTTAAAAGTCAGGAAAGCCAGGAAGGATTAGTAGGTTAAACCTGAGAGGAAATCAGGAGCTTGTGAGGGAATTAGTGTGGGGAGCTCACAGACCACTAGTCTGTAAAATGACAGGAACCTACTATAGCTCTCCCATTCTCCACCACATCAGTGTAAGTAGTTTTAAAGACTCTGGTCCTACAAGCGCCAACAGCATAATGCAGAGAGTTGGGTTTGTTTGTTTTTGTTTTTCTAAATCAACATTCAACTGCTTTAGCTAAATGACTTCATCATCACGTTACCTTACCCAGGAGTGGGTCACACAGGTGTGAGAGCAGCATGTGTTGATGTGTTGCCCTCACAGTGTGTTGCACCTCGCTCCCTGCCTGCTGCTCGCATCCCTGGCCTCGCTCTAGCTGCTTCCGTGCCCAATACTGGAGGAAGGACAGCGAGTAACGCGGCTCCGCTAGCAGCAGCGCCCTCCCCACCGACACTGGCTGAAATGGTCCACAACCAGCTCCTAGTTTTCCTGGTGGTGGGTGTAGCCGTGTTAATCTTAAATTTCACCTGCAACGGTGTCATATATTAACCAAATTTGATTCAGTTCCTTTAAACTGACCTTTGAATTCCTATTGCTTGAGCACTTTGAAGACTGCCCTTGCAGCACCAGCTTCATCTTCCCAAGGCTCAATTAATATGGGAATCTTCATACAAAGTATTACTACTCCTTTCACACTATCTAAGCAGATAATGTAGAAAGACCTAGCCCAAAGAAGGAACTTGGTCTCTTTAGTTCTCCGAAAACTGTCCATCTCTCAGGCTGAGAGCACAGAACAGAGCAGACTCGCGTGGAAATTCTGCTGCTTTGAAGGGGCAACATGGGCCCTCCTCCCACACACCGAAGCCAGCAGGCTGTGCTGCATCCCTGTCCCGCTGCCCGAGCTGACTGATCCCTTACCAGATACAGGGTCTTGAGCTTGGGAAGGTTTAGCCCTGCCGTGCTCTCTAGCTTGTTTCCTCGCAGTTCCAAGATATGCAGGCTGAATAACTGTCCTTGACTCAGGCCCAGCGCTGCCTTGATTTTATTTCCTGAAGGCCAGAGGAGGGGAAAAAAAAAGCCACAAGAGAGTTAACCTCACCCAAACAGAGCTTCCTATGTGCACAAGAATGCAGAGGGGTGGTCTGCATCACCTTTAAGGCTGAGGTTGGCTAAGCGGGGGTGAGTAATGCCCTCCATGTCCCTGATGCGGTTGTGAGCAAAGCTGATGATCTGAAGGTAGGGCAGCTCCTGCATGCAGGCACTCGTAAGCAGATTCCCATCCACCTTCAGCCAAAGCAGGTGGGTTAGGCTGCTCAGCGGAGACAAGTCCCGCAGCTTGTTCTCCGACAGATTCACGTACCGCAGGTGAATGTAGCGCTGGAGGAGGCTGATGTCTGTCAAGTGCCTATGGCAGAGAGGAGGGGGCAGAACACCTGACTTTCAGTTTGCCTCTCACCATTGCCAGAGGAAGGGCATTTTCCTTTCCCCTCTTCACTTCTGCCCTGGAAAACTTTGCTAGAGAGGATGTAAAAGAAAAGCAATTAGGAGCAGGCTGAATATTTTGTAAACAAGGCTGAAAGGTAAGAGAGGACCCAATTTCCTGTGACTTCCAGGGAGTACTTCTTCCCACTGCACTGTAGCTGTCATGAAAGAGCAGAATCAGAGCAGAAAAGAGGCTAACTTGGGAAATGCGTCTGCTGCATGGTAGTGGTAATACCAAGCACCCTATGGAAGCTCTTTCCTAGCAGGAAGAGGCCGGGGAAAGACACTGCCTCACTGAGGCCACTTAGGTCTCGATTTATTTGAGTGTGCTGATGGGGCTGAATCCCAAGGACATTGCTGCATGGTGCTCACAGATACAGAGGTTAAAGCTAAGCAGTTATCAGGCAAGACGCTCAATGGATATTCCTAGAGATTTGACTTTGATGAAGTCACCCTGCTCAGGTCCCCCCGGGGGACCACAGCCTAGAGCAAGGGATACCCTAAGCGCCCTTCTGTCTCCAGGGACGCTGATGCTCCCAGCAGTGTGAATGGCTGTGGTGTCCTAGCTGGAGATGGTCAGAGTATCCTGAGGGACAGACTGGAACTGACGCAGCCAGAGGAGGTGCCCTGGAAGAAAAATGCTCCTGCCCAATGAGGCCATCGCCAGCTGCTCAGAGCAGGGGGTCCACAGCTACGTGGAGAGGAGGAGGAGCAGATCCCCTTCGTGCAGAGCACGGTTTGCTCACTCACTTCTCCTTCGCTTCAAACTTCACATAGGCATGAGCCAGCCCATTGCCAGTTTTACACAGCAGAGAGAGGCCCTCCTTCATGTTCTCCTCCGTCAGGGGACACGGCTCGAGCACCTGCGAGACACGGCAAGGGAGCAAAACACAAACGCTTGAAACGGCGGTTGGAGGAGATGTTAGGGGCCAGCCGCCCCCATCGCTCCCTGACCCAGCACCCATCTCCCTCACCTCCTCCTCCGCCTCCTCCTCCTCCTCCTCCTGCATAGTTTTCTCTTCCTCATCCTCCTCTTCCTCCCCATCCTGCTCCATAAGGTTGAACCCGGCGTCCTGCTCTTCATCCGCCATCTTCACAGCCTCCCGCTCCTGACCTGCAGCGGAGGCTGCCCGGGAGAGCGCCCCGTGCCCGAGCCCCGAGCCCCGATCCCGCTGCGCCCGCCGGCCTCTCCTGCCGCGCCGGGGCCGCTGCCAAGGGCACCCGCGCGCTGCTGCCATGGAAACGGGGGCACGGCGGCGGCAACGGCCGCAACGGCTGCAACGGCCGCAATGGCGGCAACGGCCACCGCAACGGCAGCAACGGCCGCAACGGCCGCTGCTGAGAGGGCCTGGCTGGGGCCGGGGCGAGGCCGAGCGTGGGGGAGAGCCCCTGGACGCCCTCAGCCAGACCTGGTGTTCTTCAGCTGCACAAATATAATCATTTAATCCCCAAATTCTCTCACTTTCCTCGAAGATCTTTTTCCTTTTTGTCTCTTTGTCTCTTTTTCTTTTTTCTTTTTTTTTTTCTTTTTTTTTTTTCCTCTCTCCTTGGTGTTATTCTTCTGAGCATCTCCACCAAATCTGTGTCTTTCTGGTGCTCCAAATAGGGCAAATATGAAATCCAAAGTATCACCAGCTCTCAGCGGAGCATCAACCAAACAACCAACAAAAACCTAACACGACAAAAAAGACTTCCCATATTTTACAGACAGTATTCCAGTTAACATATGGCAGAACAATCACTCCGTTTTCTACAGCAAAATGCACATTGCCAATGTACATTTTACTGGTGATCCTCCAAGCTGCCTTTTTCCATCACCTTGCAGGCAGTATTCCTCCAAGACGATTGCTGCCTTTAGCTTGCTGCTCCAACTGCAGCGTCCTGTCACTTGGGGAGTTAAAATCTGTTTGTAAAGTTCGGTGGGTTTCTGTCCTTTTATCAGTATCATTTTGTGGTCTAGTCCTACCTTGCTACTCAGTAACATTCGCAAGTGTTATAAGCATATTTGGAGACCCTTGGCACAGGAAGGGATCTCTGGCTATCCCATCTGCTCAGAGTGGGGCTAGCTTCAGCGTTAGGTCAGAGTGGTGGTTGATCCAGTTCTGGGTATCTCCAAGCAAATACATTCCTTCTGACAAATTCTTAATTAAAACATTGGAGTAGAATTAAACCTGGCTTCTTGTGCGTAACCTCACAGGAAATGATCTCCTGGATGGCAGGAAGCAGCATTGTTTCCTAACCAGTTACAAATCATCTTTAGAGTGCTGGATATGAGGCCTAGAGGGCTTTAACAGCCGGGCTGTGCCCTACAATCGCCATGGGCCCTCAGAGCCCCATGTTTACAAGCTGGGAAATGCTCGTGACAAGTCGGAGCTCCGCTCAGAGTCGATGACCGGCAGCATTTTTGTGCTCGGTACCAAAGTACAAGGCTCTGTTTCCTTTCTCTCGGTGCACTTTGCTCTCTTGCAGCCCCTGGGTAGTGCCTCCATTAGATAAACTCCACACTGCCATGCTGCCCCCATGCCTGATGATCCACATGGAGCGCAGCCTGCTGCTGCCAGGCACTCGTGCTTTTGCTGCTCAGGGCCATGCCAACAGCTATTTAACAGTGTTTGCCATGGTCTCTCTCCTCTCCTTTCAGCTATCAGTGGCTGACATCCCAACGGCGATTTCTTCCCCTATGCTACAGTGATCCCATCTGAATTCACTCCCCAGTCATTAACTTGCATAAGTGTTTTTTTCTGTCATATCAACAAGAAAAAGCAATAAGCGGAAAACATACTGGCTGTTTTCTTGCCTATGGTTTCTAATGCTTTAAAGACTCCTTCAGTGACTCCTCAGAAGTGATGCTGGAAGAAAAATGATCACATGCTTTTCTTTCCAGTCCTGTGTCTTTTTTATGCCGAAGAGTGGGCAGAAAGATGATGTGTGTGCCTGCATGCACATGTGCTTTGTATGATCTTATAGCTGGAACATACGGCTCTATTGTCTTTATTTCCAGATGAACAGTAATTTAGTGGGAGCAAAACAAATTTTGCATGGCAACCCAAATCATTAAGAGAGAATATTCATTTGTGCTGCCTAAAAAAAAACACAAAAACCCAAGTCTGAATATACTGATCGTTAAGGAGGTAACCTCCTACAAGATCCAATCACTGCAAATCTCCAGCAGCGACATGACAGTATTTCCCCCTGCACAGAGTCATTGTGGCCTTGCCAGAAAGCATTTGGCAAAAATAGGAAAAACAAGACATGGCATTCCTGCTGTTGCAGGAGCTACTTTGCATGAGTTATTCCTCATTAAATAAATCCCCTCATGCTCCTGTATTTGCCTTAAAGAGTTAAAATCAAGGTTTGGCGTCTGTCTGCTGTTTGTATGTAGGTCACTTTTCTGGACTCTTGCCTAGCTCTTTAGTCAGAGCTGAGCAGGACCTGGGGGGGCTGAGCAGGGCTGAGCAGGGCTGGCTGACAGTGGAGCTGCAGCCTGGGATTAAGCCCTGGGTCTGACCTGACCGACTCCTGGCAGCCTTGGACACTGTCTGTGTCCTCACTCTGTCACCAATGCTCTATTCATGTGGCTCTGGTGTTGTGGAGGACTGAGAAAGCAAACTGAGAAAGTAAAACCCCTGCTCCCTTAGTTTTCAGGCTCCTCTGGCTTTTGCAATGTCCTCCAGATGCAGGCACCGAGCACAGCTATCACGGCTACCTCCAGTTGGGCTCTCCTCTTTCTCATGTTGTTGCATGACCTTTCCCTGTTTGATCAGCTTCCTTGTGTTACGAGACAGTCCCAGAAGCCGCATTCGTGGAGCTGGGCATCACAACTTCTCCTGGGTCATGCTGTGCTTTGTAGCAAGTGCTACCCCACAGTGGCACACGCCAGTTTGACTCGTGGCCAGTTTGAACCTCATTTTTGCTTGGGCCGGTGTAGCTGGGGCGAACACCCCGTTCCGTGCGTGCCGCGCCGCATCCTCGCGGGGCAGCTCGGTGCCCGCTTCCCTGGACGCTCTTGCAGCGCCTGAGGTGGGATCACGTCCCCGCTGCTGCTGCCACTGCCTGCCGGCAGGGGGCGCTCCCGGGCCGCCGCCGCGGGACACGGAGCGGGACACGGAGCGAGACACGGAGCGGGACACGGAGCGGGACACGGAGCGGGCACGGAGCGGGACACGGAGCGGGCACGGAGCGGGACACGGAGCGGGACACGGAGCGGGGCACGGAGCGGGGCGAGGGAAGGGCGCGCGCCGCCCCCGGCAGGGAGGCTCTGCCGGCGCTGCCAGGAGCGCTGAGCCCCACGTCTGCACCTTGAGGAGCCGAGCCCTCCTCTCTGCCTCCCTTCCGAGCTGGAAACGAGGAATTGACACATCAGCACTTCTGGATCCGAGACGGCAGCAAAAGCTGCTTCTAGCAACCGCTGAGCTCTGGTACTCGGCTTCCCGGCTGCCCCGTTTTCGCCTGTGGCTCTGGGCCCCCAGGCAGGTGCCTGCAGCAGCTGGCAATGCTAGAGGGGGCAAAAGAATGAAATCCTCACAGCTACCATGAAGCAATGGCTAGTGTGGGATGGCAGCATATTGGGACTCAGATTGGTGCTTTGGATGCGAACTCCCAGCCTGGCAGATTTTGTAGGATTCCTTCCTCCTGCGTCCCTCTCCTGCCTGTAATCCCTTGGGTGACAGGGTGGTGGAGCGCAGCCTGGCAGCTGTACTGTGGTGTACGCAGGGCTTGAAGAACGTGCTGGAGGGACTGCAAGAGTGAAACCACGAAACCAAACCACCTCCTCAGAGGTGCACCAAGGAACAGGACTCGCCTTTTGCACATTGGGCTTGCGCTGCACTAAACCAGAGCGCAGCACGTGGGCTCCACGGATCTCCTGCCCCAGGGCCATGCTCCTCCCGGTGCACATCCCGCCTTTCCTTCCTCCCTGCTACTGCCTCATTTGTCAGCTAGTGCCGTGGCCAGGAAACAGGATCCAGTCATGCTTTCCCACCCCATCACTGCAGGACTGGGAGCAGGCAGAAAGCCTCACTCAGCACATGGCCCAGAAAGGCCTTCCTCTCTCTGGGGGAGGAGGGAGCTGCTCCGCTCCACATTTAATGGACAGCAGCACCAACTGGCAGTTGTCCCAGGCAAAGAGAGTAGGAACCAGCAAGCACATTAGCCAGCTATCTGGAACGATGCGCTTGCTGGCCCTGGAACGCTTGGTCCTCCCACATGTGGTGCTGGAATACAGCCATCCACATAAACCCCAATACCACCACAGCAGGAGTCACCACCCCAGGGCCTAAAGATAAGCAGTAAAGATAAGAAGCTCCTTCTCTGGAGATCTTCCAAACCTGCCTGGATGCCACTCGGTGCCACGTGCTCCAGGTGTCCCTGCTCGAGCAGGGGAGCTGGACTAGAGGATCTCTAGAGGTTCCTCCAACCTGAACCACTCTGTGATTCAGTAACGGGAGGGAAGATGCTTGGTGGATTCCAGACCCGTCTGTGACACCGAGATGCACACGGTACCGATGCAGTAACTGTTAGGAGAGGTGGAGGAGAGCGAGTCCCCTCAGCCACCATGCTGAGAGGGAGATGCTCTGGTTTTGTTAGGTATTTCTCATCACCAGGCCCTCCTCGGGAAAACACAGGACACTATTTTGTTTATTCTATTTATTGTTCGGTATGGGACACAGCAGAGGTAAGATGTCTCACAGGGGTCTAAGGTGACAGACTCCTTACTGATGGGGCTGAAGGATCCAACAGACTGATTCCCTTCCTCCTTGCTCCCTGCTGCAATGCAGAGAGAGGGGAGGCAAGAGCCAGCTTGACTGTGAGCTCTAACAGGTCAACAGGATCAATGGGCACGTGAGGATTTTGCCAATACAACTCTGCTGAAAACAGGCTGCCACCAACAGAGCTCCAACGTGGTGATGAGGGTTAGCAGCACACCTAGAACAATGACCGTGGAGGGGAAAAGCCTCAGAGGAGACCTCTGTACCGACACATGTGCAATGGAGGGTTCCTTTTACTTCCGTTTCTTGCTCCTAATCCCAAGGGCCTCCTTGTGACTCCAAGGGACTCCAGGCTGCTTCAGTGCTTTGCATTAATGATATCCACAAACTCCGGCTTGAGAGAAGCCCCTCCAACAAGGAAGCCATCCACATCATGCTGAGAGGCCAGCTCTTTACAGTTGCCACCAGTGACCGAACCTACAAGGGAAGCAATGTTTTAAGGCCAGTCCTAAATTTAAACACCAGGACAGAGGTGAAACTTGCAACTTGTTCCTGGGCTGCCTCTTGCTCTGCAGAGGGCAGCTCTCATGCAGCTATCCCCCATTCACCCCACCGGTGCTTTTTTTCCCCCTGTTTTGCCCATCTTGGGTTTCCTCCTCAGCAGAGCAGGCAGCGCAATGCACAGCGTGGCAGCGAGCAGAGACACGGTGCGCTGTGCTCGTGGGGAGAGGGGCAGCCTCCGTTACCTCCATAGATAATCCTAGTCGACTGAGCAACCGCGTCGGACACGTGGCTTTTGAGCCATCCCCTCAGTTTCTCATGAACTTCCTGAGCCTGTGATTGAGGGAAAAACAAAACAAAACAAAAAGAGGCAGCATTATCTGTACAACACCCTTCCAGAGGGGAAAGAGTCTGGTTCCATCTTCAAGCTGATGGATCTCTTAGGGGACAGGGCAGCTGTGTCGTACCTGTTGAGGAGTTGCGGTTTTACCAGTACCAATAGCCCAGACCGGCTCATAGGCCAGAACCACTTTGCTCCAGTCCTTGACGTTATCTGCAGCAGACAGAGCAGGTTCTGGTGAGCACAGAGCCCGCGCGAGGAGCGGGGCTGCCCACACATGCAGGCTGCAGCCGCCGCCAGCGCTCACACACGCGCGTGCTGCCGTCCAGAGGGGCTGCTTACAGCCACAAGGACCACGTGCCAAACGGCCAGCAAGCGTCCGTCTGCCTCCCTTACCAGCAATAGCTTTGGTCTGTTCAAAAACCACCTTCTCTGTTATGCCGGCCTCCCTCTCATCCAGCTTCTCTCCAATGCAGGCAATGACACCAAGGCCCTCAGCCAGAGCGTGGGCCACCTTCTGTCCGATGAGCTGCGAGCGGCCGGGGAAGTGAGACGAGTGAGAGCATGGCCCCCGCGGCCCGCACGGGCTGGGGCCGCCGCGCTGGCCCTGCATCACCCACCTCATCGGACTCTCCAAAAACGTGTCTCCGCTCCGAGTGGCCCAGGATCACCCACGCGGCTCCAATATCCTTGATCATGGCTGGGCTGGGGAAGGAAGGAAATCACAGTATTTGCTCGTACTTCCTGGAGGAATTCACGTCCTAGGAGGGCCCTGGCTTCGCTTTTGGGCTCACCTGATCTCGCCTGTGAAAGCTCCCTTGGGCACCTTGTAACAGTTCTGCGCCGCGACGCCGATCTTTGCATCGAGCTTCTGACGGGCAAAGTCAAGGTAGATGGCGGGGGCTCCACACACCACCTCTGCAAAGCAAGCAGGGGAAAAAAAGAAAGAAAGAGGAAGCAAAGGAAGTTGAGCTCGGGAGGGCGCAGGGGCAGGAAGCGCTGCGGGGCAGGGGCAGGAGGCGCCGCGGGGCAGGGGCAGGAGGCTGGCGCTGCCGCCCCCACCAGCCCGCTGCCCCCGCTGACATTTGGGGCCCCTCACAGCAGGGGGGCAGCTCCTGCTCTCCGTGACCTGAGGACTCGGCAGCCCCTCTCGGGGCAGCCGCAGAGGTGAGCGCAGGCACAGGGCCAGGCCCCACAGAGCTCCCTTGGAAGGAGCCCAGCTGGGAAACCGGGCAGGAATTCTGCCCTGTTGCTCAGGCTTCCCTGAACCGGGTGGGAAAAGGGCAGCATCGGGTTACACCTGGGATCATATCCGGGCTTAGGAGCGGTTACCATCCCGTAGCCCCCGCGCCTGGCACGGGCCCAGCGTGACCTCCCGTGAAGGGCGGCCGGGCCGGGCCGGGCCGGGCCAGGCCGGGCCGCTCCGCCCCGCGGGGCTCCGCGCCCTGCAGCGCCCCCCGAGCGAGGAGAACCCGGAGCTCCCGCGAGGAAACGCGGCCAGAGGAGGCGGCTGAAGCCCAGGGAGGCACCAGGGACGGTCCTGGCCCTTCCCTCTCTCCCCACGCCCGAGGCCGGGGAATGGTGTCCGGGTGCGACTCGGGGCAGCACTGTTTGCCACAGGCAGCCTGGAAGATGCAGCAGGGCCGGGGAAGGAGTTGGATGCTGAAGTGTTACCAGCTTCCCTGGGGCCACCAGGAGACTGGGCATGGAGGGAGTCACAGCAGGCATCACCCAATGTCTGGTCATCAAGGACCAGCGCTGTCCTTCTGCATAAGGGCAACTCCCCTGCTGCTCTGGCATCACCCAACATCTGGTCATCGAGGACCACTGCTGTCCTTCTGTGTAAGGACAACCTCCCTACTGCTCAGTGTGCAATTTAAAACCCAAGGAGGTGCCACCCATTGACTTTGGTGCCCATGGGAGCTGCTGGTGGCCTTCATGCTGGCTTGGGGGTCACCCAACCAAAGGCGCCTCCAAGATGTTCTCCTGGCTGGCTGCCTTAAGGACTAAGCTCTAAGAAGTAGCACTATCTATGCTTTCATTTATGAAAAACTTTCCTATCTGGTGCTAAAAAAACAATATTTGAAGCATGGCTATAAAACTGTAGCTTGGGCACTGTGTTCTTTCTGCTTCTTTTGTGTTTATAGGCAACAGGTCCTAGTGTCATTACATTACAGCATTATTTACAGGAGATAAAAGCATATGTTCTTTTAGCCAAGCTTAACCACATGAAAATAAGTAACGTGCAAATTATGCTCTAAGACACAGGATATACGAGGCCGTGCAACACGAGGTAAATCATGTTTCTCTCTCTGCTCCTGTTCCACACAGGACCTTACATCTTCCCGCAGCCCATATAGCAACACTAAGGACTTCTCCTCAGCACACGTATCCTATTCCTGGAAACTCTGTGTTTTGCTTCATGTGGCCAGATTGATTTTTTTTTAATAGCTGGAGGAAGACGAGGGGAAGCACTATGCAAATAAGTGATGCTTAGAAAATTACCCTCGCACTGTGGCTGCACCTTCCTCCAAAGCTCAGCATGCGCGAGGCCGTCTCTCCTTCCTCTTCCTGCCTCCTCTTCCCTGATATACACAAACATATGGATCTGGTCCATGGTCCTGAAATTTGATCCCAGATGTGGGTTTGGGGACCCTGTGTGCGTCTCCATTGGCACAGCTGGGAAATGTGATTTTGGACTCACAGCCAGAAGGAGGACATGGACCTGCCTGGAGCTGGCTGGGTTCCCCTCTCCTTATGCTTATCCAAATGGGCTCCATTGCTGCAAAGACCCTCAGCAATCCTGACAGGGGAAAACAGGAGGATTTCATGAGAGAACAGCATCATTATACCACTTTTCATTCATTTAAAGTATTCAAGATGCAATTACTTACAGTTTGAGTCAAGGGAATGAGTGTGTAGGGGGGAAACGTATCAGCTGAAGTGATTCATTAGGAAGGATGGGTGAAACACGGCCCTAAACAGCAGCTAGGATGAGGTGACTTCAACAGGTCTTAGCAGCTTAGGCTTGTGCTGGTGGCACTCAGCCCAAGGGAAATGCTGGCCACATGCAGGAAACACAACCCTTAGTTGTAACTCCTGCTTGTGCACTGAATTTAGAGACTACTTAAGCTCCAAGATGTGGCTGGCACAAGCACAAAGGGTGTAAACTGGGCAGGAATAAACTGTGCCTGGAAATTCAAAGCAAGCTGCTCGTAATTACAGCAATCAGATTGCAGAGAGAATAATAGGAGGAAAAATACCCTTAACTTCCTTAAGATGTAGCACGCTAAGCATGTAACTTCAGAGTGTTCTCTTGTACTATATATCCCTACATGCAGGCACACTAGAAACTGGAAACACAGAACACAAAGGCAACACGCAAAACTTTAAGTGTATGTTTCACCTTTCCCTTAAAGCTGTTTACTACATAGTGGAATTGATAGAGTCACTCTGTTTTATAAGACCAATTTTTCCATACCAGGTATCTGACAAGTCGCTGTATACTCTCATCATCTTAATCATCTGTAATTTTGAATCATACTTCAGATGAATTCTGTGCAGTTTACAGAGTGTGGGAATCAAGGGCATCTTTGCTATTCTCAGACAAATCGTAGCAGCAAGACCAGGGAAACAAAATGTTCTTAAAGAAACATAAATCTTTCTTTGTGGTTAGGACTCAGAAGTCAGGAAATGCTAATTACAGACAAAAATAGCCTTGCAAATACTTTACATGGATCTAAAATAAAGAAAAACAAGGACTGTAATTGTCATACTATCACTAACAACAGTGCTGTAAAAGCATCACTAACATAACCTGCACTAACACAACCGTCACTAACATAACTGAATCCATTGGGATTCAGTCCAGCACCATTTCAGCTTTTCCCTCACAGGCAAGATCTAGTCTTCACATTCAGTTATCCAATCTAGGGTATTTTTAATAGCAGGATGAGAAATGGCTTCCAGGTTCTCACTTTGCAGCCAGTGCAGTGCCAGCCAAACCTGAGGCAGCAGGTCATGCACAAAGATTTTCTTAGTTTTTGAGTAAGTTTGCCCCAGGAAGTAAGCAGCTCCCCTTTGTACTCTTGGAAGGTAACAAAACCTTAGCAAACAGGGATCACAGAACTTAACATGGCCATAGCGGGCTCCCCGGTATAAGAGGGATGTGGAGCTCCTAGAGAGGGTCCAGTGGAGAGCAACAAAGATGATAAGGGGAATGGAACATCTCTCGTATGAGGAGAGACTGAGTGAATTGGGCCTGTTTTCTCTGGAGAAGAGAAGGCTGAGAG
>JAUBOD010000286.1:184654-201410 GCA_032353885.1 Nothura maculosa | reverse complement strand
AGGGTCCCGGCTGGATCCCCGCAGGGTCCCGGCTGGATCCCCGCAGGGTCCCGGCTGGATCCCCGCAGGGTCCCGGCTGGATCCCCGCAGGGTCCCGGCTGGATCCCCGCAGGGTCCCGGCATCTAGGGGCCTCCCTGTCCCGGCCTGCAGCACCGGTCTCCTCTATGCCTGGGGGTCCAGGGCTTTGGGCCAGGGAAGCTGCCGAGTCCCGGTGGCAGCACTGGGAGTCCGGAGCGGCTCCGTGTCCTGCAGCTGCTCCTGGCCTGCTTCCCAATGGAAGCTCTAGCCGTTCGTTTCGGCTTCTCGTGGCATCAGGCAGCCTTTCCTTGAGGGAGAGGCTGTGGCCCGGAGGCCCCTTTGGAGGGGGGAAGCACGTGTAGGTGTTGCAGGTGAGTGGTGACGAGCCCTGGTAGGGATCGTGCTGCGGAAAGCGCTCCTGGTTGTCTGCCCGGAGCCCCTGCGCGTTGCTCTGCTGTGCAGGCAAGTAGAGGGGGCCGTGAAGCTCCGTGTCCCGCCGTCCCTGGGCTTGCACTGACTTCCTCACTTGCTCTCTGCTCTCTAGGGAGCAGACCAGTGAGGCGCAAGACCAGCAGCAAAATCCTGGTGACGTCTGGTGGGACTGGGCGCTCTCCCCTCAGCATCCGGCAGGATGATAATTCCCCCAGCGCTCTTGCACCTCGCCAGGTAAAGCTTAACGGGATACACGGAGGGGAGAATGAGTAGAAACCAAGAACACTTCAAGTATAAACTGGAGCCATGCAAAATGTGGAAGCTGGGGGCTCCCAGGCCTGGTAACTTCATAAGTACTTCTCTTTGGGTCAGTCTTGTAGTTGTCTATACAACCCTCAGTCTGATTTGGTGCATCTACTGCTACTATTACTTAAATTTTTAACTTGTTTGTTTCTCTCTTCTAGAGTAAGAGGCATGTACTGGGGGAGAACCTTGGGGACAGGAAGGAAGTGACAGTGGATCTGAGCAGGAGCCTGAAATCTGGGAGCTGCACCTGGAGCGACCTGAACAAAGAGAATCAGCAGTGTCCTTTTGTGGAGAACTAGATCTTCTTTCCCTGGAGCTTACTGCAGTTCTCCTCTACACTTTGAGCCTTGTAGGTGTCAGAGAGCCTGCAACAGACTGAAACTCCAGACTTACAGCTGCTTTTCTCGTTCCTCCCTGCTGAGGAGGAGATATGTTCTCCTGAAACTGTAGGTGTTACGTACAGTGCTTGCTTTGACTCTTCTACTAAAGTCAGCTGTACTAACTCAAATGTCACTCTTATGTGTTTAAACAAAAAAAAAGGAGAAGAAAAACCTTTGTCCTGAGAGGACAGCAGCAATTCCTTCCTTGCTCTGTGCACTGCTTTCTTTGGAGACAAAGCTTCAGATCAAAACTTCATCCCCGGTTAGCTCTCACACTCAACCCTGTCCACAGCCTCTAACCCTGCACATAGAGCTGAGTGGGCTCTCGATCCATGTGCTGTGGAGTGGTCTGGGGTCTTCTGAAGTTCTGCTCTACCTGCTGTGACCTTAGCTCTAATGTACACAGGGGATTGTAAGGGCTGCAGAGATCTGGCATAAGGGCAAAATCCAAAATAGAGGGAGGTAATATTGTGCTAAAAGTCAAAAAATATATAGTGGCTTGTCCATGGGCAGTAGTAAAGCCTTGGAATATGGCTGGAATCCAGCTGCTGGAGTAATGCCTGCAGAATGACTGTTCTGTGGCTAAGCTCAGATCTCAAAGGATGCAAAGTTGGCCCAAGGATGGCAACTTGGCTTTCTGCTCAAACTCTTGGGCTGCTGGTCTCAGTGTCGTGCTGTAGCAAGAGGCTGTGAGATGTTTTCATCCAAAATGGATGAGAGACCCTTTCCTATGGGCTTGGAAGGAGAGCAGGGTTTGTGGGTGCCCTTCTTAGGGCAGATGCCCTGAGCAAGGGCTAAGTGTGCAGTCCTTGCAGGGCTCCTGCAGTACAGACGAGATCACAACCTGCAGTACTTCTGTGAGCTTTCTTTATTTGCTTCAACTATGAAGTGCTAGAGCAGTTAGAGTGGAAAGCAGTGGCTGAAAATTACTGGTTAGATGGGCTTACCACACAACATGGGGTGAGATGAAAAGAGAAGGAACAGCATGAAGCAAACAAATAAGAATAAATAGTGTTCCCTGTTTTTTCTGGCGGTGGGTCTGGAGCTTTCCCCCACCTGTGCATAGACAAAACTTGAGCTAAATCTTTCCCTATGGAAAATGAGCCCAATTTGCCCTACCTTTTTGGTAGAGGTTGCATGATTAAAATATCAAACCCAGTGCTTCTGTGCAGGTACAAAGAAGCTCATAGAAGAGACGTATGTAGCTAAATCAAGGACAGGATGGTCTGGGACAAAGGGGTTGGAAAGGAGTTCTCCGAGGGGTGTGTGTGAAATGCGTGAGGAAGATGCAGGTGTCTGAACCGCGATGCGGAGGCCTGAGACGTGACCCCCAGCGAGCTTGGCTGGGGCCCTGCTGCCTGCGAGAGGCTGGAAACTGCTTCGTCTGTGTAAGGGTGGTGAGAACTGCCACCGGGTGTGCTATTCTCAGGCTGACCCCAACTCGCAGGCTTTTCATCTTCCTTTCATGCTAGGAGACCCCTACAAGTAACCTGTGTATAGAGACAAGTGGGAATGACAAGCAGAAGTTTCTGTGTTCAGCTGGTGCTGTTTGTGTGGGCTCAGACCTTGGCCATGCTTCTGCTGCTCTTTCCCTCTCTGCTGTTATCTTCAGTTCCAGATCTTGAGGAAGCTGTCCCAGGAGCCGGTGGCAACAGCCATGCCATCTGCTGTCACCCCCAGACAGCTCACTCTGTTGTCATGGCCAGACAGGATTCCTGATGGGAGGGAAAGAGGAAAAGTCAGTAAGAGAGATGGGCCCTAGGGGAGACAAGGGATTGATCAAACAGCATGTTCTTCACAGGCTTGGGGCCAGTGTACACATCTCCCTGTGCTAGAATCACTATGTGGTTAATAAGGACACATGTGCAGAAGAATGTTTGTCTCGCATACAGCTACCATCCATGGGTTGTGCCCAAGGAACAATGGGCTTCAGAAGGTTTAGCTGCTTGAATTCCTGGTGCAGGAGAAATTGCTGCAACGTTCAGCTGATTTATATCTTGGAGCAATGTCATGGACAGGACAAAGAAAGGAGAGCATTCTGATGAGAGAGAGCAAAAAGCAGCAGTAGAAATTTACAGAGGCCAGGTGATGTAGCTGATCTGAATGAAGTACAATACTTGTGTGCATTCCTTGTATGAGCAACACTGAGCATCCAAAGATGTTGAATGGAGCCCATCCTCATGCTCAGTGCTGTCCCTGGCCACCAAGCGGCACTGTGAACAACTGAAATGGGTGATCTGCAGAGACTAAGCATCAATATGAGACTGTTTGTGCTTGTGAGTAGTTTGATCTAAGAGGAACATTGATTCTCTCTCTCTCCCCCTCCTTGGCCCTCCTTGGAACAATCTTGCTTAAAGGCTTGCCCTCAACATTAATGACTGTAGCCAATAGTTCTTCTGTTCAAAAAGTTGTTCTACAACTTGTGGTGTGCTCCTTAAGTGTGAGGAGACATTGATGTCCTTCAGTCAGCATAGATCCGTCCATTTGAGAAAATAAGGACTTCTGTATTGCCTTGGTAGGGATAGAAGGTCCTGCAAGGAATAAGAGGGGGACCTTGAGGAGCCACTCACCCACACGCTCTGCTTTCAGGGAGTCCCAGATGTTGCAGTTGAAGTCGTCATATCCGGCAAACACAAGGCGCCCGCTGCGGGAGAAGGCGACGGATGTGATTCCGCAGATGATGCTTTCGTGGGAGTACACGATGAGCTCCTGGTCTGCCCGGAGGTCAAAGAGGCGGCAGGTGGCATCATCTGAGCCAGTGCAGATGGCTTCACCGTTAGGGAAGAACTGAGGGGGAAACAAACCAGGCTTTAATCAGGCTGCATTGCGTGACATTTTCTTCACATCTTCCCCTCTCTGTTAATCATTGGAAAGGCAGTGAGCTAGGAAAACCCAGTGGTACAAGGCACCTGATATTAAAAGTTGAATATACTGGAGAGGGAGACTCATGCTTCTTCTAAGACCAGGTTTACTTTTTCCTGCCTAGGTTTTTGCAAGATATTCTAATGCTTGGGGAAGGGTTGTAGTGTCTTCTACCTCAGCTGTTGTTTTAAGGCTTACTGTCTACTGGTTATTCCAAGGTGATGTCTAGCAAGGTTCAGGGCTATGAGAGGCATTCCTGTTGCCTTGCTTGTCTTGCTTCAGGGTTCCTACAGCAGGCCTGAATTGGGGTTCCCAACATCAGCTAAGAGTATGGCTGCAACAGGAGGTATGTTGAACTCCACAGACTGCAACGTGCAGGCTGATTCCAAGGAGTGCTTTGAGAACGGCAGTCAGGCCGTTTGCTGCCCCGGTGCCTTGGAAGAGCCAGCCTCAGAATTTTAGTGACTGTCTCGGACTTGCAGGTGTTTGTGAACTGAACTCAGATCTTCCCTACTTCAGACTGGACCATGGAGCCAGGGTTTCCCGAGACCTTGGTTCCCCCCATATAACAGTGGCAGCATCTTTCAGCTTGTGTCCTAAGGCCTTCTCCCTATTTCCGTGCCGGCCCACCTCCCTCCTTTCTCCTCACAACCATGCAGACAGCGTACATACGCAGATGGCGTTGATATCGGACTCGTGCCCTGAGAAGGTCTGACGGCAGGTGCCCTCCCGCACGTCCCACAGCTTGGCAGTAGCGTCGCAGGCCCCAGAGATGAACAGTTTAAAGTCTGGGGAGACAGCCAAGCTCATACAGTCCCCGGTGTGACCCAGGAACACTGTCTTCTGCTGCCCTGTCTCAATGTCCCAGAGTGCACTGTGGGGAGACAGAGAAGTTTTCAGAGCCAGCCAAGCCAGACCAGCCTTGTGGCTGATAAATGAAAACAGGAAGCCACGGGCATGGCTATAAAATGGGAAAACAGATGAGAATATCACTGGAGTTAGCCATGTACATCTGGAAATATCTTCATAGCTGTTGATATTCCTAACTTAAATGAAACAGAGACTATGACTGGCTTGGTGCAGTTGTGATTTGACCATGTTCATGGTAACAGAAGAAGGATGTTTCCAGAAGAGGCCTATGCGAGTTTCCCATAGCAGTACCCATGACTGCTTGTATTGTGAGGATATAGAAGATGACACTCACCATGTGGTATCTCCAGAGCTAGTCACAATACTGTTATCATCCAGAAATCGGCAGCAGGAGAGATAACCTAGGGAGTGTGAGCAAGTCAGTATGAGAAACAGGACAGGGCTAGACGAGGGAGAGAAGCAGAGGGCAGCTAGGTGGTAGGTAGGCAGCACACACCTGTGTGGGCTGAGAGCTCCCTGCTCACTTTGACGTTGCCTTCACGAGTCTTGAGGTTGTAGATGGAGCACATGTTGTCAAGGCCCCCACAGGCCACAAAATTGCCTGAGGGGGCATAGGCACAGGTCATGACCCAGGAAGAACGCAAAGGGATGGCGTGAACCTGGGAGGACAAGAAACCAGCTCTGCACTCTGGGAGCAGCGGAGATGGAACAGAACAAGGGCACGAGCTCCAAGGGCATTCATTCCCGTATCCATCTGACTCTCACCTTGTTGGTAGTGTATGTGTCCCATACAATCAGTTTCCCATCTTGTGAGGCACTCACCAGGAGTCTGTGAGAAAGAAATAAGATTATGTTAGCAGCTCTTTTCCCATCAGAGACTTCCCATCTTACCCTTCAGGACTGTGTGCTGCCTTGCACTCGTCCCTGTCCCTGCAAGCAACGAGCAAATCAGCAGTGTCTCTCTCACTTGGAGTCTGTGGACCAGTGCATGGCGTAGATCTTGGCCAGGTGCCCACGCAGGGTCCTTCGGGTCCGCATCTGAATGCGGCCAACCACTTCTACTCCAGACACAATCTAGGGACAGGGTGGAAAGAGAGAAAGAATTAAGTCTGCACTTAAGAGGAACTTTTCTGTTCCCCACCACCCTGCTCCCTAGTTCCTTCCCTGGGCACAGCAGAAAGTCCACTTGGCAGTATAACTATTTGACCCCAAAATAGTCACCGGGCCAGCCAATTCTGCCCCTTACCTGAGCAAGTGTTGTGTCTGCACAGGCTTTCCGTGCGTCCTGGAAAAGAGAGGAGAGGGCAATGAAATTCAAGGGCATAAGTAAGAGGCTCATTTAAAGCAGGAGTTGTCAGATGCAAGGACTGTGGCGTTGCTGTGTTTAGATTTGCCCAGGCCAGTGGGATCCCAGTCTGTGACTGAGAGTCCTCCACACCTGTGAGACAAATAATAGAGTGAGCCAAAAGGTGATCTGCATCCAATTCCCCAACTATGTGGATCCTCTTGCCTAGCAAAACACCATCTAACTCCCAAGCAGAGGACAGCCCATGTTCTGTGGTCCCCCACAGCCATGATGCTTGTGGCTACTTGATTCTCACCCATTTAGTGTCTCCCCTTTTTCCTCTTCCATTCCCCGCTCCCCACTGCCATGCTCATTAGCAGAACTGCTGGGGTCTCCAAAGATTGGAGAAAGGTCAACCCCAAGCTGAGGCCAAGTAAGGGATGGGGATGTGACCACAGGTGCTACATTGACAGTTTGATGACTATTCACAGCATTACCGCAATCTGCTTCTTCAGCTGCTCAGCCTCTTGTTTCATCTGTTCCATTTCCCCCATCTTCCAGATCTAGGTATGGTTCCTCTACGTGCAGAGCCTTGGTTCTGGGAAGACAAATCAAAGGAGGGAGGTGTGAAGTAAAAAGCGAGGTGATCTTGCTTAGCTATGAAAACATAAGTGTCTCTGATGAGGGCCTGTCTGACATCATTATTTGCCTGCGTGATTGGAAATGTCATGCTGATCAAAGCCTTTCACAATTGAAAAGATCAAAAGATCACACCAAACTTGATTGAAGGTCCATTTGGTTCTCTGTCCTACTTATATGTCCACTAGGAGCTTAAGATCTCCAGAACCTCTTATGGAGGCCCTGCCCTTCCCTTTATCTGTACCTTCCCTATTCCAGACACTACAAGGTCCTGGATCCTCTGTGCACAGACAGCTCATCATCAGCTCCATAAGAATTAAACTTGATGTAGGAAGCCCAGCGACTGTGGGGCCTATTTGCTATCTTTTGTCCAAAACAAAACAAAGCATCACTGAACAGTGTCCACTATCTCTTTGGCTCTCATGGTAATCTGTGGGTTGCTGAGTTGCTCTTTCACATTTCTCTTCTCATCTCCCATGCTTTTAAAAAAAAAGCCTAAAGAGGGATCTAAGATTAAAATAAGCATATAGTGGTGTTTATCCTGCTTTGCTAGTTCAGCTTTTCACTGACTTCCTAAGTTTGAGGCAGTAGCACAGTATTCTGTAGTCCCATTTTCCAGCCACTTTTTGATCTTGTTTCAAATTTTAGATTCCTCAGAGCCCTGTGGTGAGAGTTCCACAGCTTAGTGGCATGCTCTGTGAGGAAATGCCTACGTCTATTACTTCTGAACTTGCTTGGTACTAGCTTGACCTGATGGCTTGCTGTTCTTGAACTAGAAGACTGGCAAGTAATTGGTTTCTCTTTAAATCAATATCACTCAGGATTTTGTAGACAACTGGTCTTCATCACATTCTTCTTCACCTACCTCTTTCCCAGGCACCTTGGTCATTCCTCATATGTAAGCTGTTACATCTAATCAATTTTGTTGTTCTTTGAGTCTTTTTCAGTAGTTGTTATATTGTTCTGCAGAGAAGGCAATGAACCAGAACTGAAGATACAGACGAGCCATATGATTATACAACATCTCTGCTCTGCTCTCTTGCTTTGCTGTTAGGCATACTTAAAATTCACCAGGGATTCTATTATGTCTCACTCACAAAGACGAATACGATATTTGTTGCTTTAATCCTTCTCCCAGGTCAGTATGAATGTCCAGGTTTGTCCGCCAGTACCACCATCAAAAGCAGTCCTTTGTACCGCGTCCATGAAATGCTCCTGCAGCATCTGTAGAATTTCTTCCTCTGGTCCCTGTGGGTCACATAACCCTTATTCTTCTCCAGCTTGTTGTCTGAAGGCAATTCTTCCAGCTAACAAGGCTTTGGGTCTTCCAAAGTCAAGCTGCTCTTCTCCCATTAGGCGCTCTGCAAGCACATGCAGAGGGGTTCCCTGTGTCCCACCCTTGGCTCCTGCTTTGCCCCAGATAAAGGCCTGTGTTGTGCTGTCTGAGTTTCTCTCCTGAGGGAGAATCTGTCTCCCACAAAATGCCTCTGTGACTCCCCTTTGATTCTCTAGGCAGGATTAATTTTGCTTGACCAATGGCTTTTGAGGCACAGTCTGAGTGTAGAAAGCCAAGAAGATAAAGCTCCTTGTAGGAGGGCCTGTGCTTATGCCCAGAGAAAAATGATTGTAGAATTATTTCTGCTGCCTGCAAGACTGTGTGGAGCACCATTATTGCTGTCTCTCTTCTGCTCCCTGTTCAGACACTAGATTTAGCCATTTGGCCTGGTTTTCTTGCTCTAGCACATGGATGAGAGAGCAGGAGGTCACTCAGGGCTATGCTGGGTTTGGAGGCCTGATGAGTGGTGTTCGTCCCAGCAAGGATGCAGAGTTGAACCTGGCTGAGTGAAGCTGGGCAGGGAAATCCGCCTGAATGCACTTCTCCTTTGGGAAAGGGTTTGGCACCGCAGTCCCAGTCCCACTGCAAGGAGCAGGGGGCCTTACAGCTGTCAGTGGGAGGCTGCACATCTTTATGGTGTTTGCCCCTCAGCTTTAGTGTACAGTCAAGATCTGTCCAGCTCTGATCACTGCCTCCCAGCGTAACAAGTGGAAAACATTTGCTTTCAGTCACCCTCTGGAGACCCATCTCTACCATTCTGGTCAAAGCCTTCCACTTTCTCAGTTTTCCCCACAGCTGGTCCTGTCTCCCCACCATAACATATCCACTTCACTCGGCACTGGCTGTGTTTTCTTCTGAGTCACGTCTTCCAGTTTGCACTTTCCTTCCAGCCTCTTTTGCTTAGTTTCCAAGCCTCGAAGGTCTGGCCTCCTCATGACAATCCTTTTCCTTCTTCCAGCTGGAACACACTGGCTCTTGGTTTTCTAGATTGCCACTCTGCAGATCTTTGGGCTGAGATCTGCAGAGTGACAATCATCGCTGAGATAATTGAGATCATCATCTGAGATCATCATCTACTCTAAATTGACTTTGTGGACTTCTGTTTCTGTCCACGTAGCCCTACATAGGATTGAAAGCATCTTCCAACCTTCTAACCTTAGGGTTGGAAGCATCTTCCAACCTTATTCTTCCTTCTTTCTATTCTGTAATTTCTGCCCCATTTGAAGTAGGCTGTATGACAGCCCCCCATTTCCTGTCAGGCCCCTAGTCTCCCCTGCATCTCTTCATCCTTTTTTTCACCACTCCGTGTCTTTCACTGGCTATTTATTTTTCCAGTCAGTCATTATCATGGGAGTTGTGTTTGCAGGCACCTGTTCCGTGAAGTTGCACAAGCGGAGGAGAGGCTTTGAGAGCCAACAGGAATTTCAAAGGGCAGGGGCACAATGTCGAGGACAGATAAAAAGAGCTAAATATAGCCAAGGTATGGCTAAGATTCAGGACTCTGTCCAAACCTTTAAATCCCTTTGAGGGAACAAGCTAAATGAAGTGGGGAATTGTTCGCAGCCTCAGAAGAGCAAGAAGCTGTAGATGAGTGATAATAATAGCTCTGGCTTTGCCTATTGCCTGCACTTGTCACATCCCAATGAAATTTGTTGAGCATGAGTCACCTAGTCCCCACTGGAATGCAGCTGCCCGCTGGGAGGACCACAGCAGGTGTGCAAAGGGGCAGGTCACCACGTAAAATGAGGGCAGGAAATGGGGGAAATGAATTGGTGAAGAGGAGGAGAAAGGGAACTGAGCTTGGAGGAGGGCCAAGACAGGGTCCCGCCCAGGCAGCAAGTCACTGGAGACTAGAAAACATTTCTGGTGGATCCACAGATAAGATCGAGGGTGCTCAAATAGCTGCCAAGCCCATTTTGAAGAGCAAGGGTTTCTAAAGTGTGCATGCACTGCCCTTTTAGGAAATAAGGGCTTGTTCAGGTCGATGCTTAGTAGCAGTAGAGGAAAACAAGCTGCTAGGCAGCTATAAAGAAACAAAAACCCACCACCACCCTGGCATTGCAAAGAGTGGCTGACCTTGGCACCAGCTGGCAAAGTGGAGCTCAGTACCAGAGCTTGTGTGCAGACCGGTGCTTCCTACAGAGCCACATACACCACTGGGGAGCCTGGCACACTCAAAGTCTTGCCTCACGGGTCGATTCACACCAGCCTGTCTATGCCTTCACTGTACGCAGCCAGCTTTCAGTCCTTGGCTTTAGAAGCTTAGTTTCCTCTTTTTTTTTTTTTTCTCTTTTCCCTTGCTGTCTAATCCTGTATCTCCACTGACCCCTTTTCTCTCTGGCCTTCTGGCCTTTCGCTTGTGACAAATTTGCTGTCTCCCATTGAAGCTCTCTTGCCTATGGGCAACCAGTTGCATTCTGAGTGCTTGGATGTCTTCTCATCACAGAGCAAGTGCTTCTAAGTTGATGTGAAGCTGAGGGCTCTGGCATTTATCTGCCTTTGCCTTTTACTGCTTCTGCATAACTTTTGAAGACAATGTCTATGCCCATTGTACAACATCAGGGAGGAGACTCCTCTGTATCCCAGGTGACTTTCCTCTCCAGCAAGTCATCTGAGTTGCTTGTCTGTGGGAATGAGAGGTGAGTGATGGGTGAGAATGACCCCTCATTTTCTAACCTCTGGGTAGCTTCCCCCCAGGCTAGGGAGGGAGTTGCCTCTCTTTGAGTTTCCTAGCTGGGACAGTGCTGTAAATAGAAAAGGTAAAGGTGCAGGATGGAGGGAGAGTATTATCAAGGAGCATCCTTTGGTCCCTGTGTAATCTCCTTGGCTGGCCTTGCATGCTCGCCCTGGTGGCCCTGAGCTCCTTGCAGAGCCGGATACAGAGATGATCCTCCTCTCCCGCAACAGAGATCAAAGGCCAGGGTAAAATTACCCTGCTCTATTCTCTGCTTTCTGTGGTCTCCATCTTCCTCCAGAGAAGCAGCCAGCTGCAAAGAAGTGTGCAGGAGTGCATCAAGGATGCAGAGCTCTCTGCTGTGAGTCGCAGGTCCTTCAGGGGAGATGTTGTGCCCCTGTTCCAGGCTGGACGCTGTTGCAATTTACCTACCAAGGGGAGAACAAGCCCCCCCAGTACTAGTGCCAAGTCCCTCATCATCATAAAAACATGTCATTGTTAATGCCAACATCTTCCCCAATAAGATCTTCCCTCTCACATCCTCAAATGCTTCCATATGGAGCCATCATCAAGTCTTTGCACACAGACTCTCACACTCCCACTGGATCATACCACGAATGCCAAGCACCAGGCACAACAAGGTGAGCTCAGGGATAACATCAAGGCAGCATCCTTACCAGGACTTGGAGAATGAAGTGGGTTGTAGTCCCCTTCCAGGCAGCTCCCTTGCAGTTGGTGTCCCCTGTGGCGAATGGCTTCTCTGCTGGCCAGAGGAGCAGGTCCCCGGCTTTGCAGTGCCCAGTCAGTCCCGCCTGGGCACTCTCAGAGTCCCCCGCTCCCTCTCTGCTCTTCAGCCTCTCCAGGACTGATCTCCCCATGGGGAGCTGGACAGCTATGGACGGGAGGGGTTGGGGGAGGGCTGATTCCAGGAGCAGCGTCAGGCAAATTAAATCAGACACCAGAGACTTGGGGAAATCGGATTGGGACGTAATGCAAAGCAGGTGGATGGGGAGGGGTGAAAAGAGAGAGTAGCATGCTGCTCCTGAAGGGAAAGAAATCGTCACAGGCAGATTTGACTCCCTCTGTTTATATTAGCAACAAACTAATGAAGTGAAGATTAGCCAGAACAGGCGAGGATTATAAACCTCGGGGACAGAGCTTGCTGCATCTCGCAGTCCACAGGAATGCCCTTTCTCCCAGACACAGTGCACTACGTACACCCCAGACAGCATGGAAAGAAGAGTCAGTGCCACCTACTGTGGCAGGGAAAATCCATGGTAGGGCCGGGACAGGGTCGTGTTGTCTCCAGGTGGCAAACGGGGCACTGTTTGAGGAAAATGCAAGTGGGCAAAGGGGCTTCAGTGAGAGAAGCTTTCAGCAGCAGGCCTTTTGGCAGCCACTTCAGCGAGATGCTGCGATGGGATTATCTTGGCCTCAATCTCTGTTAATCTCTCCCGCGGCTTTGGCCCAAGCCCGAGATAAATACCTTTTAACGGATCTCATCTGACGTCAGGAGGCCATCAATCTAATCACCCAGGCCACCTTTGGGCAGAGGCAGCCAGAGCCGCGGGCACCGGCCCCTCACCCCCGCTCAACATGGCCTCACCAAAGAGGATCCACACAGCACCCCCACGTCAGGCCTCACATTCATATGTACACAGTGAAGTTCCTTTGTTTTCTTTCAGATGATGCTTAGGAGGATGGCGGCAAGAAGGGATTCTGGCACAGATTGCTCCATGTTAAAGCAAGGGCTAAGCTTCAGAATGGAGAAAGTAAGTCCCTGCTTCAGTCCTACTCCTCCAGCACTCAGAGGGACAGAGCTAAACAGAACAGCTTCCACTGGGGAAGGTCCTTGTTCTGACAACTATGATGAGAATATATATTCTCTAACACCATGGACCCTGTCTATCCAACCATCTTCCCTTCCCCACTGCAGCTGTGGTGTTCACATGCAGTTCTTGTCTAGGCCTGCATGTTTCACAACATGTTGGTCTGTATGTTGGTCTGTGGCTCTAATCCTTCCCAGGAATAGTGTCACTGCTCATTTTTATACTCCATGCCCATCCCGTTCAATTCTTGCTTGGCTACAGCATAATCCCATCTCTGGACACTAATTCCCTGTGCAGTGACAGCAGATTGTCTGTATATTGGCCTAAAAAAATGGTAAACAAAACATCTCTTCTATTTCCAGGGGATATTCAATACATGAAAACAAAACAAAACAAAACACACAAAAAAACTTGCTTCAGGGAAACAAAATGCTTTTTTTCTTCAAGGCACTTCCTAACGTTTCCATGGGTTATCTCAGCAGAGCTGACTTTCGCTTCTGCCCTTGCTTACTGGATATAGCTGGCATCTGGGCAAATGCTTTGTTTATTTTCCTTCTCTGAGAGCTCAATCTCCTTCCATCATTTGTTAATTAAATTTCCATCAGCAACCAGTGTGTATGTCTCCCTCCTGCAGCACAGATTCAAACTCCTCCCAACATTTCTATTCAACATTTTGCTTTTAATCCACATATTCACAGCCACTCACCCTCTCTCTTGGTTCAACTACAAGGCAGTTTAAAACCTCAAAAGTTTACAGGTGCCTAAGGTGTTCACAAGCTTTTGTTGAATTTCTGAATGTGAGATAGCCATTGCTCCCACAAGTCCCTTCCTTCTTTGCTTTCACTTGGACCCATATGACCAAGAAGTTACACTGAAAGAAGTGACAAGTGACACAAACATGTAGATGAGGCAGTGAAGAAAGATCTCGGTGTCACTGACTTTAATACGCTGTCCCTGATTCCATTTTTCAACTTCTGGGAACTCACAGAGAAGCAAGCTACATCCCGCTCTATCACTATGGCTCTAGCATGCTAATAAACTGCTCTCGGCCTTGGTGGTGCCAGCACTATTGAGATGGTGACAGGCCCCTGTGCGTGCCAGTCCTATCCCAGGGTCTCCCATACTCAGAACTCATCTCTGAGTCGCAGCTCCTTGGGATGCTGTGTCCCATCGGAGCTGGGTTTATGTCTCCGCCTTGTGGTTTTGGCTCTGTCACTAGGCATGGGGGACTCTTGTGAGGAACTTCTGCCATGATCATCTCTCTGATGTAGTTGTCCATCCATCTTATCCCGCTCCGTAGCCGCCTTCTCCATCAGCTCCTCCGCCTTCAGCCTCTCCTGCAGTCAAAGAGACAGAAATGAATCCTTCACTGCTGGGGTCTCCATCCTGCCCACATGGGCTTGCAGGACTCATCTGGCCTTCGCCACATCCATTCAATGCCCTAGAGCCCATTTGCTCTTGCAGGACCCACCACACTGCCCCTCCTTCAATAGGCCTCAAACCATCAGAACCCAACTACCAGCTCCTGCATGAGGCCGTGATGTTTGAGAAAGCCCAAGCCATTCTCCAGAGACGTGTTCCAGCTTTGGAGGCCCTTGCATCTGCTCTCCAGCACGGTCCCTTACCTGCTCTGCATGCTCCGGGGAGTGTGTATACCAGAGGGCCACAGCGCAGCGCCTCCCGCTGCTCACGGCCCATACGCCGTGTGGGTTCTCCTTGCCAGAGCTGAAGGCTACCAGTCTCCCACACTTAGGATGCACCTTGGCCTGCCAGGAGAGAGGAGGGACAATGAGGCTAGCAGCTCCCAGCCCTGGGGAATACTGTTTTTCTATAGAGGCCACGCTGACCCCGCCGGTGTGGAATGGCAAAGAGCATTATAATCAGTAGGAAAAGCGAGCCCTGGGGAGGAACAGATTGAAGCAAAGGAAGAACACAGGTCACAGACACCCACATGTTGTAAGAGCCTGCAACGTCTCAGCTAGAAAGGAGTTAACCTTTCCTCTATCTGAGATTTGCCTCAATTCACCTTTGGTTGTTCCAGTTTGAATCTGCCACAGTACCTGCATTGGACTGTTCTTGGAGCACTGAGATCCAATAATCACCTAGTTCCCACCCACTTGAACTGGGTGTCACCCTCAGTCCACTCTCCTTCCCTTGCCAAATCCCAGACTTACTGTGACAGTCACAGCGTCCAATTCAGTGAAGAAAAGTCCTCCACCTTGGAAATCATCATTGAGATAGAGAATGCCACTGCAGACAAGAAGAAAGAAGACATATGGATGGTGAAGCTCATTCACCCCTGAACCCTGCTATGGGCAAACTGCAGCTTCTCCAAAAACACCTCTGCAGATAGTCTCTGCAAGTCCCAGGAAGCTAAACCTCCACATTCAGCAAATCTCATGGCACTTCAGCTTAAGACAAGAAAACGGCTGGGAGATGTAGTTTCTCCAAATCAGAAAACCTGCCTGACCCACTTCTAAGCTTAGTTCTCTGAATTGTCTTTTTTTTTTAATTTAGATATTTAAAATATCTTGACAACAGCCATCATGGGACACTCTACTAAGAGAAGTTGTCATGGGCATGACAACAAGGTGCTGGAGTGGTGCTGCAAAAGGATGTGGAATTAAGGGAAGTTTTCATCCTTGCCATTAGCAGGAACCTTGTAGCACTGTTGCAGATGCTGTGTTTGATACCTGAATGAATCATTTGGAAAAGACATGAAAAGCAAGATGAGTAGGAAAAAAATCTGGACATGACCGCATTACTTGGATTTGGCCAGGGCAGAAAAGTTCATGGGGCACTATGATGAAATTGGGTGAGCAAACTGGGAATGCAAATGAAATTCAAAGCATATAAGCAAAAAACAGATGTCATTGGAAGAAAAAATGAAGTTATTCATCACTCTTCCAGTATAATAAATAATTTTCTCCACAGTCCAGAAGAGTATATTGAATTCAGAAAGAGTGTTCATGAATTGATTCAGCTCAGAGATAGGACTATGCTATTTCTTTAAGTCAAAGGCATGTGAACAATTTGAGTTTTGTACCCTATGCTAGAGAAAAAATAAACCTCTAGGAAAATGTTGCACACCCAAGCGAACGATATTCCACTCAAGTAAAATAAAATCAACGTAAATATATATTTTCATTTGAATTATAATTATCAATATATAAATGTTAAATTGATTATAAATAAACTTGTAAAATAGAATAAACTCAAAATAAATAAACCTATAGCAATGTGTCAGGGGAAAGAAAATACTCTTAACAAAGCAGACCGTGAATTGACTTTCAGTGCTTATAAGGTTGGAGGTTACAGTGGATAGGTTTTTAAGAAAACCTCTACTCACTGGTGTTGGAAAAAGAAACAACACTGGGGACTAGGAAGGGAATATCACTGTGCCACTGTTGAAATCCACAGTGAGCAGCCTATACCGACAGGGTGGGTTCAAGCCTGCCTCTCCAATCTCAGATACGAAAGAGCAGCACTGGAAAAAGCACAGAAAAGGTCAACACAAACGATCAAAGCTAGGGAATGGCTTCCTTACAAGGAATGCCTGGAAAGCATACACGTCATCAGAGGTCACAGATGGCAGAACAAATGTTTGTAAGTCAGTGGGTACTGTGGAGAAGGAGAATAAGGACCAACCATATGCCAGCTTTTCCTAGAGAAGAACTAGGAACAGCAGAGGTAGCTGAGTCAAACACACACACACAGAAAAGACTCCAGATGCTTCCTCACTCTCCTTGTTACAGGAGGCTGGGGAACCTGAATGATTCTCAGATGCAAAAAAAGACTAAACCAATTACGAGGAGAATCCATTTGGGGCTGTTAAATACAGCGATGCCTAGCTCAGGGAAGTCCCTGAGATGCACAGCTCAAGGGCTGGGACCGGACTCCAGGGAGGAAGCTCTACACACCTGTCCTGTTTTTTATTCCTCTTCAGCATGCAAAGGCACTGCTGTGACAGCACCCTGTGCTAAGTGAAACTCAGTTCTGACCTAGCATAATCTTGTTTCTCTTTTAATATTGAGACTTTTTAAATACTGGGACTAATCTGAAGCCTGGAAGAAGAGATTGATCACCATGGAAAGAATGTCTTAAGATTCAAGGAGTACAGGATA
>JAUBOD010000286.1:168915-183076 GCA_032353885.1 Nothura maculosa | reverse complement strand
AAAGTTCTGAATTTCACATACTCTAGTGCAGGTTCTCATCTTACCTGTAGTCCCTGTACACATAAGCAGGTGGCTCTCTCCAGCACTCATTTCCTTCAGGATCCAAGAGACAGTTGTCAGCATGGACTGGATGGCTGAGATCCATGCGACCTTCCTGTTCCTCTGAAAAGAAAAGTTGCAGGAAAGGCTGTTTCCATTAAAAGAAATAGGGCAGAGAGAAGAATACACTGAGAGTAAGGGCAAAAGAGCCTCCTAGGAAGATATGGTTGAGACAGGGAAGGGACAATCTTAGAATCACAGAATCACAGAATCTTCAGTATTGGAAGGGACCTCTAGAGATCATCTAGTCCAACCTTCCTGCTCAAGCAGGCACCTAGAGCATGTGGCACAGGGTGGCATAATAAAACAATCTTCAGGGAAAAGGGACAAACAGGGTGAGATTCTTTACCCTCTACAGCTGTGCGGCACACAAGGTGTGTGAATGAGAAATGGAGCTTCTTCCCAGGGGTAAAATAGGACTCTATGATTTTTCGGGATTTCTCACTGGCCTGCAGAAGCAATTTGGCATCTTTCCAGTCCACATCACCATTCTGGGCCAGCTGCAAGAGAAAAACAAGCCTATCAAAAAGACACACAGACACTCTTAAGAAATGACACATATACACACTACAGGGGAACACACCTACATAAAGCCTTGTGGTCACACTAGTGCAAGAAAAGAATGCTTTCTTTTGTAAACACAAGTCAGGAGTGCAACGCTTACAATGTGGTCATTCTTTCCCTGTACTCAGAGCACAAGGCCACATCTGGAATGCAGTAGCTAGTTTTGGGCCTCCCACTCAAGAGGGACAGTGGTAAACTGGAGTGATTCTTCAGTGCAGAGCCCTAAGATGTCGGGGCGACTGCAGCACATGATGGATAAAAATCACTTCAGGGAGCTGCATTTTTTTTTCAGCCAAGAGAAAGCTGAGAGAAAATTTCATCTCAGTCTCTCAATACCTACAGAGGCATTATAGAGAAGAAGGAGCCAGATTCTTCTCAAAGACCGTGAAAAGATAAGTTACAGTATCAGAAATTTTGCCTCAGGAGAGATGAAAGAAAATCTATTTCCTTGAGAGTGGTTCAGTACTGGAACTGGTTCAGAACCCTCTGGTGCCAAAGAGAGGCTGGGAAATCTCCACCCTTGGAGATGTTCAGAACTCTCCTGCTGTGCAAGGCCTTGAGAAACCTTCACATAGCTTTGGATTTAGCCACGCTGTGGTCAGGGAGTTGGACAAGAGACTTCCAGAGGCCTCTTCTGTCTTAAATCATTCTTCAGTTCTAAGGAAAACATGTCAGGAAGACTATCCCACTGGGACAAGTCATGAACCCAAAGCCCTTGCTTGTAGGAGAGAAGACACATGTCAAGCCTTCCATGCACAAAGTGCTTGAATGTAAAGGAAGCTGGTCAGGGGAAACTGCATGTGTGCTTGTGGGTAAGATAGCACAGAGAAAAATGCTCACGTTATAAACACTCTTTATGGACAACCAAGATGGGAGGCCTATAGTGGCACTTACCTGCATGGCCTTCAGAACAGTTAACCCTTCAAATCTCTCATGTGGGGTGTGAGGGGACCGTCTTCCTCTGAAGCTATCTCCAGTTCCTCTAGCTGCCTGGAATAGATGGATAGAGATGATACGGATGCTGCTGCCATCTCTCCTCCACTGCAACATTGCAGCTCTTTCTGCTGAGGAGCACATGGAGGGCATATGGAGGCTCCTATAAAGACTCAGGCCTCACCTTTGTCAGTCGGAGAAGGTCCAGACACTCAGACTCTGTCAGGACGTGGTCAAACACAACCCTTTGGGTTCCATTCATCTCTCGGGAATCCATGGTGACAGTGATACCTTCAAAGGGCAAAGGACCTATGAGAGAACCATATACAGATAAGGATGAGCAAGCTTTGGACAAGAAGCCCTCAGCTACCAAACTCAAGTCTGGTAGTGGAGGAGAGTGGCGGAGAGGCACTACACATTCTGGAGGAAGAGAGGGCTCTTCCCCGGAAGTGCCCAACCCTCACACATTGGCCACTTGTACCTCTCACACGCATCAGGGGAATGAGAACATCAGCTGGAGGAGCTGGCCTGCTGCAAGTGCTTCAGGAGCCAGCAGAAATTTGGGCTGTGCTGGGAGAGTTGCAGGGAAATAGGTAAGAGTTATGGATCACAGCAGCTTCCTGGGTGAGGCTCTGACGAAGCAGGTAAACACCTCCATTAAAACTCTTTTCAATCACGCACCTTATTCTAGAAGTATCTTCAGTGTATCTTGCTATTCTCTTCAGCCCCAAAGAGAAGCAATGGTTAATAGTTGATCACTTGATCACTTGTTGCAACAGGTCTTTTTTCTTCCCCTCTCTGACTTCTGAATGGTCAGGAATGCCAACACAGACCCTCAGAATGATCTGCTCTCCCATGGGCCACAGCAGAGAACCACAGGTGGTCCATTCGGGCAAAGACACCAGGACAGAGCCCTGCAAGAGGCTCTGTGTCCACACATGAGAGTATGGGACCAGCAAGAGCAAAGGGCTCTGCACTGCAGCCTGTATCATTCAGGATCCATCGGACTTGATTCTTTTAGAGAAAGACTTGCTCAAGCTGAGTAGTTTGTTTCCAGTTTCCCCCCTTTCTCCATGTCCCCTTCAGAAAAGTGCTGTTTGGTATTGGGCTAGTGGAGATGAAGCAAGTTTGGTGTAGACCCTTCTGCCTGTCCATGCCAGCTGCATTGAACAGGGATATACATGTCCATAGGCTTGTCAAATATCCACGCAGCATTGGTCTCAGCTTCTCCAGCCACAGTGCTCTTTAGGTGTATGCAGTAAGACTTTGCAAGACTATTCATGCATCAAAGAGGGAGAAAAGAAACAGTGAGAAGACTTGCTGAGCCATTCGAGTCAGTCTGCATTTATGTTAGCATTCAAACGCCTGAGGATGGAAGAAGAGATAGCACTTAGCCCGGCTGAATGCACACAAGTCCCTCTTTGAGCTCTGTTACTCACCCCTCTTCTCCCTCTCTTCCACATCCTGAGTCTCCTGCTTTTGCTTCTCCTGATCCTCTCTTGGGAGCAAGGGAAAAAACACAGACCAGGGCTGTCAGTACATCAAATTATACCTAACCTTTCTTTGCAGTCATCTGTTCACATTCTTCATGTTCCTGTTTTGCCAGTCCTACCCCAACCCCTGCCTCTAGCATTTTAATTTCCTACTCAACTCAGCCAACCTTACCTTTGTTGCTCCTTTAGACTTTCAGGAATCAACTCATCTGGAGTCCAGAGATCCTACAGGAACAAATGCAGAAGGCTCAGCACCCAGCAAACTTCTCCCACATTGGCCATTTCTTGACCTTTTCTATGTGGCAGACCAGACTAATGGCTCTAACATGTTTCCAAGGCCAATTAGATTGGGCTAATGCATGCAGTTACAGAATGAATTTTCAAATAGCTTAAGTCCTGGAGCAGAAGGAAGCCCTTAAAAATCTACAAAACAAAAGGATTTTGGGGTCCTTCTCAGCAGCAGCTGATATTCTCTGGATCATGCAATACTAAATTGAGGTCTAGCAACATTCTTAATGAAATTAGGGCAGGAAAATTAATATCAATACTTACAGGGTCATTAAAAGTTCCTCCTAGATGCTCCACTGCATAGTAAATCAACTTCTTTTCCATCAGTGATCTCTCTACATAATGCTGAATATTCTAAGGAGACAAGAGGCTGTCAGATAACCTCAAATGATAAGTCCATATCAGTCCAGGGCATAAACCTGCCCCAATGCACTGCTGTGTGCTAAAGGAGACCAATTCTGTCCTGGAGAGACTCTGTCTGGTATAAATTATAAGTAAACTCAGGGTCAGTTTTCTTTAGTTCTGAGCTCGGTACACATTTACAGTGAAACACTCCCCTTTTTGTCTCCTGGACCAGTGGTTCACTTGCAGGAGACAGGGAGGGCCAGCAAACACACCCGGGGTTGTAACTACCTCTCTGGCTGTGATAGCTGTGTCCTTCCCCAGTTCTGTGCGATACCGATTCATTTTCTTCAACATTGGCTCATCCATGGGATAGAAGAGCAAGTAGGAAGCGGCACATTCAGCAGCCAGTGTCTTGTTTCCACCTTGAGCAGGGACAGAACAGAGTAAACATACAGGTCATCAAAAGCCTTGATGTTATCAGTATATGTGTATAAGCTAGCAGTGCCCAAAGTCGCAGTCACAACTTGGCAGCGGGAGGCCTAGCACAGAATACACATCCTCCTTGCCCAGCTGAGTCTGTACCAAGCAGAGGACAGTGGTCAGAGATACAGCTAATAAACACGATGAAGAAGGGGCCAAAATTTGATATTTATTTGGGGCTTGTTCAGTAGGGGGCTGAGGGAGAAGAAAAGGAAATAGGAGGAAAGATAGTCCCATCTCTCTGACCCCAAAATAAAGATAAGGCAACTGGGTACTGAAGGCTTCTTTGAAAGAAAAAAGATATAAACGCGGTGACAGAAGAGGTAACAGACATTTGGATCAGACAAGCCGGACAAGCTAGGACTTCAAATAGAGAACTCTGGAGGAAAGATTTGTCCATGTACACAATGGGAATGGAGACACATTACAGTAAGTGCACAGAGAATTAGAAGTGGATCATGAGAAACTCTTCAAAGGTGGCCTCAGACTTGGGCCTAAGCAAGAGAATCAGTTCTGGACAGAGAGGTGGACAGAAGGGACAGGACAGGATGGAGAATGGTAGAGGTCAGGTCAGTGTAACACTTTTCCTCTATGACATGCTGTTCTGCAGATCCAGAGGAGAGGAGCAAGCATAGGGGTACTACAGCAGTACCTGTAGTACCTGGATTGTGGCTCTGCTCACCTTGATCATAGGCAAACTGCAGTAAGTCAAGATGAGAGGGTATGAAATCTTCTGTAGCTGAAATCCGCCCTGGCTTTGTGGCGATTTCAATCACACATTGCTGTCTGCATTTCAACACCTGAACATAATGGGCTGCAAGAGAGAGCAGTGTGAAAGCCAACAGCTTCCCTATCTACCAGCCAGGAGTGCTGGTAGATAGGGACCTGCCCAGATTGGAAATCATGGCCTTCCTACCACCGCTCTGTGCCACCGACATTACCTGCAATTGCTTCATACAGGCCAGGTTGCATGTCCTCCTTCTCCTCCTCCTGGTCCCCATCCTTTTCCTCTTCCTTCTCCTCCTCCTCCCAAGGTCCTTCACACAGGGTACGGCACTCTTCTAGTGCTGACATTGCCTCTCTGAGTGACTCCTCTAGCCTGGCCACAGCCTGCAGGTACTCGTCTGCATTGTAGTGCTGCAGCCCAGCCTCATAGGCTTCCTGCAAAGGACAGCACCAGCCCCTTGTTAGCATGTTGATGCCAAAGTCAAGTCTCTCTGAGACTTTAAGTGACTCATAGAATAGTGCTGACATCTAGGGGCCTCTTGGATCTGGCACAGCCCACATGCAGTGGCACAGCAAATCTGGACATGTGACAAATAGACTCCTCCGAGGCACTGCAGTCTGCTGTGACTGCCACCACCAAATCTGTTTCTGTGTCAATAGGTTGCCTTCACTGGTCTATGGATACTCTGTCTCAGACTATGACTCCTGTGTTGAAATAGAGCAGAGCCCTAGGCTGCTCCCTCGAATGTGTCACAAGCCATGCTCATGCTGACGTCTGTAAATACACACAGCTTTGCATCAGATTCTCACCCAGAGTGGTGTGGCCTCCAGATCCCGGAAGCTGCCTGCTTTCACGCCTGACATACGGCGATATTTCTCTATGTCCTCACGCATCTGGAGGTGCTGGGGATTTGCAACGAAGAATGTGTGAGCTGCAGATACTGCTTGATCCAGCTTCTTCAGCTGCAGAGTAAAGGCAACCTATGTTACATTCCTGTGTGCACTAGATAGGTCCACCTCCCTTCAGACCTGCCCTTCACCCCAGCTGCTCCCACCAACTTTGGCACCATGACACCGAGTGCCTAGGTAGGACCCCCCTGTAAACAGCTCCCCTGTAAAGAGCCCTTTGCCCTGTGCTGTGACCTAGACTCATCTATAGCATGCCTGTGTCCCATGTTCCGTGTCCCATGTCCCTGACAGCCTGCGTGTCACTGTGTGCCTCACTAGGCACAAAGGGCATCAATTTGCAAGGTCTTGCAGCTCGCAGTGCCCTGCACCTCACTGCCTTCTCAATTCCTTCAAACCTCCAGCAGCTCCCTGGGAAGCACCAGCACAAAACCAGCACACTGCTTCTGCTAAGAAGCAGAGAAAGATTTAAGTGGGATGGGGCTGCTGGGGGTCTCCAGCCCAATGCTGTGCACCCAGAGGGGCTGACTCCAGAGCTCCGTCGGGTTGCTCAGGATGCCATCTAGGCAAGCCCACCTGGAAGAAGGCCACCTGGAGGTAGTTGTAGGGCTCCCGCCGCTCGAAGTCGCGCTGGATGGCATGGCTGACGCGGTGCGCGGAGGGCGGCCCGCCGAGGCGGCGGCCCAGGCAGTGCTGCAGGCAGTCGGCGCGCTGCAGCACCCGCTCCAAGAAGGCGGCTTCCCAGGGCGCTGCCGGCCCCTGCGCGAAGGCCACCTCGTCGCGGCAGGTGCGGCGGCAGGCGCCGCGGGCCTCCCGCAGCCCCGCGTAGCTGTGCAGCGAGCGCTGCAGCAGCTCGGCCGCCCGCGTCCACTCCTGCGCCAAGTAGGCGCGCACGCCGTCCGCATAGAGCAGGTCGTAGGGGAGCAGGCGGCCCGCGGCTGCGGACGTGGCGGCCACGGCGAGCAGCAGCGGCAGGAGCGCGGAGGCCATGGCCGGGCTGCGGAGGAGGAGGGGACCGGGGTGGGTGGAAGCGCTGGCCGGGCCTGGGCTAGACACACCCCGGGGGCCGGGCTGCGTGGGGCCCCTTGCACGTCCGGGCCCCTTGCCCGTTCCAGGCCTTGCGCGCCATCCCGGCCCTAGCAGGGGCAGCAACGGGCTGCGCGGTCAGAGCGCCTCCGCAGCATGTCCCCCCATGCTGCCCTCCTGCCCCAGCTTCCCAGCTACGAGACACATCAGCTCTTGGATCGGGGACACAAGGAGGGAGAGAGAATGCCTGGCCTGTCTGGAGCTGAGGCAGAACCCTGTTACCTCGAGTGGCAGCGCTGAGCAGCTCCATGTAATGTGTTAGAATAAAATAATCGTGACCCCATGATGTTGGGGTGCTCAGCTGTAACCCATGCCCCTGCATCCACAAACCCCAAGGGAGCTGCCTGCAAGGTGGCAGTTTTATCACTTCTCTACGGGAAAAACAAATAAACCAACCAAACGACCCACAGACAGAAATGAAGCTTGCAGCAGCTGGGACCTGCATGACTTTGGGAGTGGCTGTACTGCACTGCAGGTCCTTTGTAAACCAAGAGAGGCCGACACCTCTTTGTCTGATGGGTTTCATTGTCCTGGCAGCCATCAAGTATCAGCAACAGCTGAACCTTTCTTCAGTACATGAGAACTAGACTCTCCCAAAAAAGCCTTCAAGAGGTTATGATTAGTGTACCCAAATGCATGCAGGATATGTTTCAAAGTTCATAGACTAATCCTGTTACACGAAGGTGAGGAGCTGTATCTATCCCATAATCCTACTGATGCAGCTGCCCCCTGGAACATGTACATGAACAACCATGGAGTTCCATGGCTGGAACTACAGTGTCTGGAAGGAAAATGAGCATCTTCCAGAACCCAACTTGGTACATCCATTCTGAGATCTCTGCCCAAAGCAGAAACTTGCTTCAGATAACATAGTTCACAGCTCTGTTGAAAGTGGCAGATTAAGGGTCTTGCATGCATAAAGTTATATCAGCAATTCCAAACTGGGCTTATATCTAGGTGAGATGCTTGGGGCATTCTGTTTCAGGAAGATTTTAAATGAAAATCAGCAGATCACACTGGTGAAGGGCTTTATGGGTCAGAATCTTGCTGAAGAGAATTTGTTTCAAGCATAGGATTGCTTCAAAGTCATACTTTTTGTTGAGCAACAGTAGAAATCACATAAGCCACTCCTGTTTAGCTGTAGATAGCCTGAGTCTCTCCTGAGATTGAGAGGAAAACTTTTCACCCCATCTCCTCAATACAGACTCTGCTTCTGTCCCTGGGCTGTTAAATATCTACTGCCTCTCAGATGTACTGACAAGAAAGGGAGAGAGGGAGAAGGAGAGGGAGGCAGGAAGGGAACTTTGCACATTCTGTATTTCCCTTCCAGAAGCCTGACAAGCTTCATTAAACATTAAGCCAATCACTTTGTTTCTATGGAAACAAAATTATTACTAATATATTATTTTAAAAACAGACACACGATTGACACTCCAAATATAGAATTTTAATACCATCCTGTGCCTGCCTCGTCTCTTAGGGCAGAGCTAATGTGAGGGTGGAGTTCACAAAGGGATGGGAATGGCTAGGGTGCCAAATGGCTGTCACAGCGGCGGTTGTGTTTATAACCTGAGAGCAGGGCAGACTGTCCACATCCACAGCACTCTGTTCGGCAGATCCGCTGCACTTCCCCACGACTGTGAGGTGCCTTTTCTCCTGCCTGCTGGCGAGAAAGACGAGAATGTAAATTAGTAACTGGGTCCCAGGACAAGGTGACATTTGGATTTTTATTTAAAAATCTCGATGGCACTGAATGTTTTTGATGCTGTCTCTCAAAGTTTGGGATCCAGGAAGGTTTGAGCCTCACAGGCCTCAAGGGTCCGTTCACGCGGTGCCTGCTCTCCCTCCTGCAGGTGCCAGGCCTCGTTGCCAGCCAGCGAGCAGCGCCGCGGACGGTCGGCGCTCTCCTCCTCTCTGCTGCCGAGCGAGAGGCGGCGATCGCGGCGTGACGTGAGCAGGAGACGGGAGTGCCGTGGGCTGCAGGCTGGAGTGGGCTGGGGCGTCTCATCGATGAACGTGGTGATCTCATCTCGGAAGAAGCAGGCACTGGAACTGGATCCCCGGGGCATGAGCCCCCCTTCCAGAAACTGCCGCAGGGTTGTCAGCTCATCTTCTGGGGGGCGCCGGCGGTGCTGGTAGTCATGCAGCTGAGCAGGCAGGAAGCCAGGGCCTCCAGGCTTGCGGGGGGTGGAGATGCGGATATCATCCGATGAAGACCACTTGTGTAGGAAGGATGGAGCAGAGCGGTGGGAGGAGAAGATGTTTGTCTCATCATGTGACATTCTTCGGGAGATAGGGACCTGGAAAGAGGAGAAGACAGCTGAACAGATGTAGCACATTTGAGACCGTCTGAGAGAAGAAAGTCTACAGGACACAAAGATATGGGAAACCAACAGAGAAGGAAGTGGGTTGTGGAACTGCCCCGATACGCTTTGGCTCACCTGGAGATAATGCACCTTTTCCTGGGGCAACAACATGTGATGCATGGGTAGCAGCTTGATATCCCGGGAGTCCCGCTTCACAGCTGCAGCGCCATTTGCATCAAATCTCACTTTGCAGATCCTGCCATCACCATAATCCTCACATACCCCATCTGTTGGTAAAGGGGAGAACAGCAGGAAAGGTTTCTGCACTAGAAGATGGGCATTATCAAGGCACCTAGACACCACTGTAATGTTTGTCTGTTTTCTGCCACGCTGCTCGCAGCTCTCTAAGCTTTGACTAAGGGCCTCTTCTTTCCATTTCCAGCAGGGCTAAAGGACATGGAGGATTGCCTTTTTCTCCTGTCTCACTTATAAATCTCTTACTACCACAATTTGATTGGCCTTGGGATCAGCAGATCCAGCTAAGGGCTGGGGTGTCATTTTCGTTGTGGTTTGATGGCTACGTATCACCCCTGTTCTCAGGCCTACAGTGAAGCTGTTGCACTAATTGTTCCTGAATATCTGTCAGTCCTTAAGGTAGCATATGAATGTCAGAGCTTTCTCCAGAATAAATTGCCTTATGGTTGCCAACTTTAAGCTCAAATATGAATCTCACCTAGATTCCCCTGCAATAGCTCTCCCATTGCCCTTGGGTCCTTTTCTCAAGACAGAATCCCTCTCTCCTCTGTAGTCTTTAAGGGACAGTATTTGTGAAGAGAGGTGACTGTGGGGTGGTGAGAGAGGGCCTTACCATCATCCCCATCTTCCTCGGACATGATAGCCACGCACTGCTCCCACACGGTGCGGAGGTCAGCTCGGTAGCGCTCGCAGGACCAGATGAAGGAGGGCAGCAGCAGGGTCTGCACCATGGAGCACCAGAGCACAGCCAGGACCATCCAGGTGGGGGCCGTATCATAGCGCAGGCTGAAAAAGCTCACGACCTTTGAGACGGGAGAGGAAACCAGGGCCAGGAAAAAGGTAGAAGATCGAAGTGGCATCAAGGGAGAAAGATACCATTAGTCAATTTTGTATTAGCAGGCAATCTAAAAGTGAAGGGTTCTTCAAGTAATTACCCCAGGCCCTATTTTAAACAGTCTTCCTAGGGTGTTGTCCCATGTTTGCTGGAGTGTGTTCTGTCATGTCCCTAACCTGAGCAGTGCTGTTAGCATTTCCTCTTCACAGGGCTCATTACAAGCTGGAGTTAAATAGGTGCTAACAAAAAACACAGTGACTGAAAAAAAAATTAAAAATAAAAAAGGAAAGAAAAAAAGAAAAGAAAAACAGTGACTAAGCCTTAATGGTTCCCTTCATGAACTTCCTCAGCTCTTCGGTGTTCAGAAAATCAACCAGCCAGCCAAAACACGAATGCTGACTATGAACATACAAGCAGAAGGGAAAAGGAAACTGACAGCAACAGCTTTTAAAACTGGTGTATCAGTTCTCCAGAAACAAATCAGAGAAATCAAAATCTCACCATTTTTAGGTATGTAAATCACCCTGTAAGTATGCAGAATAATTTCCTTTCCAGTGTCTTCTTAGCCATTTCTAACTTTCACAGAGTTTTCAGCTGTGTAATGTGTATTCTCTATTTTAGTCTTGTCTTAATAAAAGGTTCCTGTAGATGATAACAGAACTACTGCAATCTCTTTAAAACTGGCCCTAAAAACTCCAGAGGTTCAGAGGTGGCCACTCTGTCACAGGCAGACAGAAGACAGAGCTTCTCAGCTTCTCATCTAAAACTCAAAACAAACAAAAAAAGGGTTTAAGTGTGGACTCTGTGAAGGGAAAAGAGAAGTTTGCTGCTTACCAGGATGGGCACCCCGGTGAGCGTGTCATACAGGAAGACAATCGCGCTGATGAGGTTGGTCATCTGCAAGGAGGTCTTGGCTGACTCAGAGCCATCCAGGGAAGACCTCCTCTTGCCTCGCACATCCTCCACCACAATGGCTGGCACATTGAAAGTGTTGTGTGCTGAGGAAGAACAGGAGGATGACGCTTCCTCTGTCCGCTGATGGCGGCACTGCCGGCGTCTCCTGTGTGCCCACAGGGTCTGGTAGAAAGTGATACCCACGCACACCAAGCCCATGACGATTCCCCCAAGGAGCAGAAGGCTGAAGCAGACGCCAAAGCCCAGTCCTATCTTGCTGACAATGAACTGGCAGCCACGGGCATAGTAGCGCTCTCCGTTGTTGTGCCAACCGATGGAGGGCAGGGTCGAGAGGATGAATGATACCATCCAGATACCCATGACTGCATGCAGCGCCTGCTTCTTGGCGTTGCTGAGCCGATAATTGACTGGCCATCTCACCATCCACATGCGGTGGTAGGAGAGGGAGGCGACTGTGAAGCAGGTGGCCAGAGCCAGCGTGTAGTACGTGGAGACAAAGACCTTGCAGATGCTCTCGTTCCAGTCATAGTCGGAGGACTCACGCCGCAGCTGCACCACCGCGTAGGTGGTGAGGGGCACTGCTGCCATGAGGATGTGGGTGCCAGCGAGGAAACACAGGAGCAGCTCCAGGGGCTTGTGCTTCTGTTGCTTGGCTGTGATGCTGAGAATAATCCAGGAGTTGGCCAAGAGGGCTAGCATCCCACATGCCAGCCACCACAGAGAGTTGTTGTGCAAGGTGGCCTCCGACGAGTCCCCCATGCTGCCGCTCCCGCTAGGCTTCACCCTGCCCCTGCTGCTGGGATTTTGTGAGAGAGCGAAAGGGACTCCACATGGGGGTAACCACGTCCCTCCTCATCTGCTGCCGCTGTAATGCAAGGTGTGTGCACGCTGCGGCGCGTCCTCACGGCATCATTGTCACCAGGCGCCAGGCACCTGCCAGAACAGCCCCCCACTCTGTCCTTCCTCCTGGTTTGCTTATATTTTTTTCACTTGTTCAATCCCTTCCACCTGCTTCTTCCCTTGTTCTCTTTCTTTTCCCTTATTCCACTTTTTCTCTCTCTCATAAGCACTTGTCAGCACTTCTTCCCGCGCTCTCTTGCACTCTTTTTTTTTTCTCCCCATCTATTTTGTCCCTCTCCTCCACTCTCCTCTCACAGAAAAAGCTCTCCTTACTTCATGTGCCTTCCAGGCACTTTCTGTCTCTGGAACCACTTTCTCCTTGGAATTTTGTAGGCTACAGGCAAACAGGAATTGTTAGGACTCCAGACAGTTTGGTACTTGGTGCCTAATGTCCTAGTGAATGAGGAGCTGGCAAAGAGATTTAGAGAAAGGCAAGAGAAAGGTCCTGGGGAAACGGTGAGGGTGGCACATACACAGTGTGTAATCCCTCACTCAGCAAGTGCCACACTCTTGGCCAGGTAGATAGATATTCCTGCCAAGATTGTCAAAGGGCTGTCAGCAGAGAGTGATAAGTGGGGAGAAGATGCACAGAGTTCCCTGTCTGAGAGCCCATGGCACCTCGCTACATTTATGATGTCCCTCAGGGCTCAGTCTGCTCCTTCCAGCTGCCCTGCACTGCACAGGGCAGAGCTAGCAAACGATATCGCGATGGGGAGGAGGGGAAGATCCTGCTCAAAGGTTCCCTTGGAGATTCAGGGCATGAGGTTCACTGCAGAAGACACAAGACAGAAAAAGAAATTTAAGATCATTCCCTCTCCCCAGATCTTTCTCTCTTCTTGCCCACACAAACACATTGTCATGACTTTGATCGTGCAGAGCTCTGCCCGTGTCTTTCAGAGGAAGGAAGGGCCAGTCCATACCCCGCTCTGCTCCAGCACAGCGCTCCCTCCAGTACGCCCAGGCTCCCCACCTAAGGCTTTAACGGGGTCATTTTCCCCTCTGAGGCCTCATCTTCACTGTTCCCTGCCGCCGTGGCCCCATGTTTGCTGCATTCCTGTAGCGACACCACTCCTCGCTCCGCATGAGCCGCCTCCTTAGCCACGCCGGCTTCGGCATTTCAGGATTTCTCTGAATTGTAATCTGCCTCTGTTGTTTTGTCCCGTTTGTGGACATGCTCCACCACTCTGGCAATGTTTTTAAATCCAGTTGCACCCATGGCTTCTAAGCACTAGCCTTTTGGCTTCATATTTGGCTCATCTAGTGCATTTCTGCTAAAGTACCTCCGTTCCTCAGACACATCACAGTTAGAAACTCAACAACACTTGCCATGTAGTAGTCCTAGGTCTACTCGTCATTAGTCTGCCTATCTTTGACGGTGACCATCAGTCCTATCAACCCAGTCTCCCTCTTCTGTCTTTACCCATAGGGTGTATCCCCCTGGTATATTCCAGGAAGGTACAGGCTTCTTGATCTGAACAAATGCAAACTTAATCTTTCTGTGAAGGGGAATGGTGTCGAGCTGATGGCTCTCCATTCCCATCCCTCCCCTACCTTCTGGATCTCGGCATTTTCTTGCCCTCTAGGAAACCACCTGAGGCTCTTCCTCCTTCCCCTCTCTTCTTGGGGCAGTTTGTCACCACTGGGCTCAATAGGCCCCGTGCTGCCCTTCTTAGGCATCTTCTTCCCCCAGCACCACCGCACTTGCAGTGAGGCCTGTGGCCTCTGGAGACAGGGAGCTCGCAAGCCCCGACAACCCACGGGGGCCGCTTTCCTGCAGCCCCCGCTGCCGCCACCTTCGCTCCCGGCTGGATCCGTGGGGCAGGCGGGACCCAGCCCGGCGCCCGACCCCGCTTGGCGCCGCGTCCCGGCTGCGGGCGGGAGCCCAGCAGGAACCGAGGGCTCCGCTCGCCCCGCGGTCCCCGCGGCCCCCGCGGCCCCCACGGCCCCCCGGGCCCCGCGGGGCGCCGCGGAGCTGGCGGGGCTGCTGACTCAGGGCAGGGCGCGCGCGGGGGGTCTGCGCGCAGCCCGAC
>JAUBOD010000286.1:140277-157548 GCA_032353885.1 Nothura maculosa | reverse complement strand
ATTAAGTGCATAAGCAAAATACAAGCATGTATACCCTTCTATTCAGTGTCTCTCATTATAGAACTGGGGCTCAGCCATAACCCTAAAGGACTTTTTGTCTCGCTCACTGGTTCCTAGCCAGACAACATCCTTCCATGACATTAAACTGAGAAGTAGATGAAGGAATAAGGAATTGCACCAAAAGAGAAAGGGAGATGGGTTCACAGGAAGCACTGCGGTCTGGCAGGTGTTGTGTTACAGGCAAGACTTCAGCAATCCTTCTGGCTCGAGTGCCTCAATGCTGCTAATTCAGCCGGCTGCAAGAGAAAGGAATTACATGAGCAGCAGCCCTGGAGAGGTGTAAGGCCTCATTTTGATACTCCACACCCGCCAGCCTCCCACAGTTTTGTCCAGTCTGGAGGGCAAAGACTATGGAATGACTGCCTCCTTCCTGCAGTTCAGGAGGCAGACAGTTATTTGTGCATGCACGTGCCTGAGGTTTATGTTGTAGTTGCACTGAAGTGCTTACTTGACAGGGAAGGTGAAGAACAACTGTATTGCACAAGTTTAGCTAATTTTTATCTATTTGCATGCTTTTTGTCCCCTCCCAAGAGGGATCATTTTTAACCTGGATAAAAAGTGAGTGAAAATGAGATGACATCTATTACACACGCAATGCTAACCAACTCTTGATTGCATATCCCAGCTATGGAGTTGTATTTATCAATAGCCATTCTCACCAAATTCATAACAGTGGAAAAAAAACAGAGTTCAAACCAAAATAACACAGTTTGCCACTGTATTCCATGTGAAATCAAGAAGTCCAGTTCTCTGCCAACCTCTTTACTGAACTGGTATGTGCAACCATTTATACTGTCCCCAGCTCTCTACTTCTAACAACATACTAGTTGCCAGTATTTCTCCCCAGCTGTTTCTAATGGCATATAAGACTAAAGTCCTCAAAATTGCAGCTTTTTTTTTGATGAGAAATCCTTCTTCCCATAAGAAAGACCAGGATGTGATGGTATATTTATTATTAGGCCCAAGGCCTTTGAGAAAGGGCAGAATTCACCTTGTTTTGTGTTCTTCTCTCTCCTTCTTTCTAAGAGATTATTAGCAATTTTCAGATTGCTCTTTAGCACTGTTCTAGCGCAGTTAGAGTGACATTATAGACACCGTAGGTTTTTAAAAGGTGGTTTTCGTCCTTGAGTTTGGTTGGGTGTTCCCATCTCCATATTTACAATGTTCACACCTAGTTCACAGAACCACTATGAATCCAACCAAAGGGTTCTGGAACTTCTTGTGCCTGGCAAATGTTTCTCATTTGCCATCCCATACTCATCAACATAAAAACAATTCAGGTGAGAGTTCTCTGCTCCACGATTTGTCAGCACAATGCTACTACAGGTTTGAGGTGTAATAGGAAATTCATTAAACATACAGGAATATCAGCCTAACTAAGCTGCAGCTGTAGTGTGGACCCTAAGCAGGATCATGCTGCTCCTTGTTCAACCACCCAGCTCCCCTTTCTTGAAGACAGTCTTTGCCCGTTCCAGGTACCCTCATGACTACTTACTGTTTACACTGACACGTCCTGTTTTCCAGCAAGTGTTGTCTAGCTAGTGCCATCCGTTTTGCTCGTTGCTGCCAAGAAAGAAGGGATAAATCAAAATAGGATATTTTTATGCTTAAAATGCTTTCATCTGAAGTAGCAGTAAACCACTTTCTGACAGCCCCAATATCTGCAGACCATCTCTCACTATTTGGCTTGAGTGAAAAGACCGACCCCTTTATCTGCTCTGCCTTGTCTCCAGACAGATCAAATTTGGGCAAAGAGCCACCTCTTCACCTTTCACTGGGACCAGGGCACTCACCCTTCTCCTGTGCCAGTTCATACCAGTGATTACACACAAGCATGAGATGCCAAGCAGCAACACACTGGCTCCAATACTTGCTCCAATTACCACATGGGTAATCCAAACAGGAGCTTCCTCTATGGAAGAAAAAAAACAATATTTGGAGGCAGGCACAAAGAACAATTTAAGGCCTCTGAGTGGAGGCAGACATGACAATGATTTCCATACCCACAATGTAATTAAGGCTGATCTTCCTGATATTGTCTTCTACAAGGTAACACTTCCACAGTCCTGCAGTACTGACATTCACCTCCACCTGTGCTTCATGTTGTTTTGACTTCACGAAGTCCATCTGAGTCCCATTCACACGTTCCCAGCATAGATAGGCATTGGATAGGAGAGGACTAGACACCTGACAGGTGAGGGTCATCCTAGCCCCTCTGGCAAGTGGCCCAACAGGGTTAGCCAAGACTGTGAAGATAAGAAAAAGACACATGAAGGGGGCGATGGGAAGATAGGTCCATCCATAGCTTTGTGGCTACTGGGTTTCTGCAGCTTCTCAGCTCTTAGCCTTCTTCTCACCTTTCATCATCAACAGCTCTATCTCGCTCTGTACGTATTTTCTGTCGTACTCCAGCTGCATCTGGAACCGCCCTGCATGCCCAAAGGGGACTTTATTGAGTTTCACCTCCAGGACACCTGAAGCATCTTCCATTTTAGGTTCTTCAGACATAAACTGGTTTCTCTTCATGGACACATTCAGATTTCTCTGAGCTGTGACAGTGAAGCTGAACAGCATGAAAGAGGTTGTGTTTTCCTTTTGTTTCCAATTCAGCTGTCCTGTAAAACCTTCTTTCCATTTTATCTCCTTGAAGTTGAGATGCCATGACAAGATGACAGTGCTTTCAACAATTGCATACTTTCTTTCCAAAGCTGGATTTTGAAAACCTGGATGCAGAACAGACAGAATTACAGAGGCAGTGAAAGCAGTGACTGTACTTCACTGTAGGCAGCCTTCATCTGGAACTCCGTAGTCACTTACAGAGATGGTGCTCAACTGAGAAAGGACTCAGTGAAAAAAAACACAAAATATCCCAGAGAGGACAAACAGTTTGTCTGAGGATTCTTTTAACTAACCAAAACTCCCAACCTCACCAAAGCTGAGAAGAGCAAACCACAGGGAGAGAGGCATCTTTTAGGGCAAGTCTTCAAAGGAAAACATGAGAAAGTACAGGACAGGGTTCATGCAGCAGAGCAATCCCCTAGCTGTGATGTTGGATGCTCTGGAAAATTAGCCTGGCAACACCATTGCTTGGGATGCTAGAAAGTAAAATCAACACATGAGGTGGAGAGAGTACTGCATATAGTTTGGAGCTTCCACATTGTGATTTTTGTTGTCACATACCTAATACCTTCAAATCAAAGTTAATGTTCTGATCAATGAACGGAGAGTCTGAATGGATGCGGCATCTCCAGGTCCCACTGTCCTTAGGCTGCAGTTGCTTTAGTTTCAGTATGTATTTGTGATGGATCACTCTTTCTAGGACTTCTGATGTTTCGGTCTTATTGTGATTGTTGAACAAACTGATCCTGAGATCAGATGGGGGATTGTATGATTTTTGCATTATGTTCAGCTGAGGAGATTCATTTGGCAGAAAGTGCCCATTTGAAGAGATTGTCACTGTAAAGAGAAAAAGCTCAGCTAGTAAGTTCACTGCTCTTCCGAAAGCAAGGAACAGTGTCTCAGCAAACAGGAGCATAGAAATTTTGAGATATTTTGTGCCAAGGAAAGGAAGGAGAAATGGATTATGATTGCCCACACCACCAACTGGAAAAAGAATCTTGGCTGAGTTATCTCAACATTTTATGATCTCCTTCTTCCCATCATTTTCATTGATAAATGCCTCTGATCACTCACATTCAAAGACATGCAGTGAAATAGTGACGACCGGGCGAGATTCAGCTTCACAACTGTAGCTGCCAGCATCAGAGAGCCGCAAATCTGACACCATCAGAGATTTAGTATTCCGGTCCATTTCAGATCGATCAGTCATTGGAGCTTTGCCTTTGTCATTTGAAACAATAAGCACATTTAAGAGGGAAGCAATTTCTCCATTATATACTGGGAAGAGAAAGTGATGAATTAGAAGTTTTACCTTTCCAGTAGTTATTAATATTGCCAAGCCGCCTAACAATATTTCCATTGTACTTCCAGGTCACTGTTACTTCTTTTGTTATGCCTTTACAGTTCAGGGTTACCTTCCGGCCCACAACACCGGTTTGTAGTTCCTCCTTCTGAGCCATAATGGGGATCAGACCTAAAAGTCAATCACACAAAGTAAACATACTGCCTACCTTCCACCTGTAGGATAATTGAGTTAGTATTAGTATTGAGTTAGAATCCTTTCAGGTTTCTCTCTTCCTTCTCCCAGGTAGTGGAAAGATAATCCTCAGATTCTCAGTTTTTCACAACTTTGTGTCATCAATCCAACTCTTTCCTTTCTAAGCTCGTAACTTTTCCCCCTAACACTTCCTGCCTTTTATCCAAATAATGGCAATTTTTTTTTGCAAATATTCAGAAAGAGTGAAATTGCCAATGATTGTGGTGGATTCACCATCACTCACAACTCACAAACTCATTGCTTTTACTAAAGCAATCTTTTTCCCTCCAGACTAGATTTAGTTGTCCTACTGACATCAAAAGCAGTATTGCATATGGATAGCACCCCTCTTGACTCCTCCCTCAAGATATCCAGTCAAGGCAACACTGTCAAATTTGCCTATCTCTTTTTCCAACTTTTACCTGGAGCAAGATGGGAATCCAAAGGAAATGAGGAGAAAGGGTGAAGAAGAGAAAAAGATGACAGGTCTAAAGTCACGTTCCTGTTCTAGGGATGAGGTACATGTGGTATAAAATAAGTTGGATATATAAAGTGGAAGAAGTTTCAGGAGTGGATTCTTGGAAGAACAAATTCCTGCTGTGCATTCTACAGGGAATTTCTGCAGAAGAGCACCAGGAGATATATATATGCGAATAAGAGGGTTGTAGTCCCCTGTCCCACTGCAGGTTAGCTTTCAGACTGCCTGACCTGTTTGGGTCTGTGAATCACTCAGGTGACCCTAGTAATTGGAGACTGGTGACTCCTAGTATTGGAGAGACACAGAAGTGCAGCATAGAAAGATTTTATATGAATTTAATGAAGATTTTTCTCACAGCCGGAGTTCCACAGGTTATAAATTTCTCTAAGAAAGAGCTTGGGTAGTCAGTAACATCATGAATCCAGGCATTCAATAATCACACATAGGGTCATGGGAAACAATGAACTTATTTTAAAGTGCAAAATTAAGAAATGCTATTAAGAAGAGACAGTATCTTTTGCTTTCATTTCGATTTTAGAGAGTATGAAAGAGTTCCAAGCTTCTTTTTTTTTTTTTTTTTTTTTTTTAAGCTGAGTATTTTATAAATACTCAGTCTCTTTCCATTATTGTAAAAAGAAAACAGAGACAAAAAAACCAAAAATTATCATATTAGCAGTCAAAATGAACAAGCCAATATAATCAAATTTGTAATGGCAAATCTGTGATTAGAAATTTCCAGTGGTGTCAGGTTTTTACCCAAGAAACTGGACTTGGTGTGGAGGACAATGTTTTCCACTCTGTGCTGAGTATGCGGGATCTGGGTTGTATTTGACTCAGCAGATGGCTCTGCACAAAGGCTAAGTTCTTCACAAAGTATTTCCACACATTCAGACAAGTTTTTTGAATCTTGATTGTGAAGAACAGATCTTCCCCCACCCAGCTGTCAGACTCCAATCGGAAAAGCAGGTGAGAGGGTAGCTCTTATTTTGGCATCACTATAGAGAGACTTGCCTAAGTGAATCTGCATGAAGCCATGTGAGACTGTTCTCTGAGCAGGCAGACCCCTTGGGGAATTTTCAGTAGACTCAGGTAAGGTGAATTTTGTCATAAGTCAGTTTATGACTCCTATTAATACTCCTCTTAATATATGTCAATCATTATTAAAAATTACAAATTGATGGAAAATTAAAAGGAACCTAAAAACACACCAAATATTATGAGGCTTGTAGAAGTACTGTAAGAATTGCTGGAGATCGTCTGAGACAATTTTTGCTGAACAGCCAAGGACTCACCCAACTGCATAACCGAGAAGACAGCGAGAATTCTGTTCACCATCATGCTGCAGGATTCCATCTTCTTGGGAATGTCCTTCCTTGCTGAGCACTGGACAGTGGAACTGCGGCCAGCACCAAAGGATGCTAACATGAAAAATCCAAATATGATGTCAATAATGATTGATTTTCAGGTACAATTTATAGTGAGTAAGGCCCACATTCTTATTCAGTACCCAGCACCCGTCAGTGCTCCCATGTGGCGAAGTAGAAAGTCAACGAGTTCAATGAGTAAATGAGTCCCCAGAATTCTATGTGTCAGCAAAAAGTGCAGCCACAGTGTTCCCCAGAGCTTGGTGTTAAACAATTTATTTTACTCAGTCTTAGGTACTTGGATTTCACTATGCTGAAGGTTTTTATTTCAAGAGCTGGGTGGAAGTCAGTCTCGGAGTGGGCCTTCCCTGTTTCCTGTGTTAAGTGTTAACTCTATACGGGCCTGACACCAACTTGCAGTAAATTGTGCACATGGTGCAGGCATCTATGGTCCATCAGATAGAGACGTTCAAGTGAAGCTCGTTGAAGCTTGAATTAAGCTGAGAGAAATTGTAAGGGATCAGGAAGATTGCTGATGCGACCTCAGGAGCAGCACAGCAGAGTCCCACATTTGTGGTTGGTACGGATCAGGAGGAGGGAAGACAGGAGGGCATCAACTTTGTAAAGGATACAGCATACAGACAGCTCAGAAATATTTTACAGGCAAAATCTGGCTTGTAAGGTAGGAAGTTAAAAGCTGGAAATGCTTCTAGGAACATGTGTAGGATGAGTTATAGTGCTAAAGCTACAGAACATGACTGAGAAAGTAGTGTAAAGAAGAGAGGTACCTGGATATCGAGAATTAGAGAACACAGGATGCCTGTGTAGAAAGTTTGGGCTTCATCTATAGCAAGTGAGGCTTCATCTAAACTAAAACGGAATCTGACTGCTGACACTTAAAGTCTGTTGTTTTTGCTTTTAAAAACAAATAAACAAAAAACCTCCAAAGACTGTGGGGTAGCAAACAGATAGAGTGCATTATGTTCACTGAGGTATCAGAAAAAAACATTTCTATGTCCCCAAATGAAGGATCAGACAGAAGATGATAAGGCTCAAGAATCTGAGGGTAAGCAGTGAGGAGTAATATAACGAAACACAACCCTCTCCTCACAGGGCATGGAAAAGCACGATGGATTCTGTCAGTGGAAAAATGACATTTTAGAAGAAGGATTGCTATGTAGCAGAACTATGTAGAAGGACTTGGAAATAAGATATCCAGGCTCAAGGAGATCAGGTTCTCTAACAAAAAGCCTAGTTTTTACCTGTTTTCACAGTGATCAGTGCAATAACTGGTGAGTGAATCACTCAGATGCAGTGCATAATAGAAACCTCCTTTCACATACGCCATGACAGTTTGAAGACTGGAATTATAATGGAATTGAACTCAAAAGTCATACAACAATTATTTTGTACTACCTTTATACTTACTTTGTACATATTAAATATTTTCTAATAGAGGTTAATTTACTATCAAAATTAAGTTAAAGGAGAAGGACACCCAAAGCAATGAAAGAGTAAACACCAGCGCTACATTTACAGGAAGATCAGGTCAGCTAGACAGAAACACATGAAAGAAATACAGGTGCAAGAGCATGACAACAGCCATGTTACTCTCGAAGGAGAAATAAATGGCAAAGACATCATCAAACAAAGTTGGTCGATTGTCTCATGCAAAACAAAAGAAACATCCCAGTTCCAGAGCCATGTTCTGTGAAAATAATAAAATGAATGATGGAGCCAGTGCAAACAGTTGGAGATCATTTCTAACAAAATGGGGAAGCAGTGGCCAAGCATTTGGCTGGGCTGTGCTGCAGAATAAGGCAAGCAGCTGCAACAAGACACCTGCGTGTATCACAATACACTTAGAAGAAACATCTGTAACTGAGAACTCACATAGGGCCCTAAATGAGATATATTCTTAAGAGAATTGAAGAAATTTAGACCCTGCTGTGATCACTCACATCACCTCTTCCCCTGAGATCAGCAAAAAACCTTAGCCCTCAATCTGCAATGAAATCTGCAAATTAACAGAGCCAGTCCTGGGTTGCAAATAGTTTAAGTCACTTAACTTGATATAAATCCTAAAGATAATGGAATAGGCAAAAATAACAAAATTGCCAAATCATACACTATCATTTTGTTTTATTTGAGAACGTCTGTCATTTAAGGCTTCAGTTTGTTCTTCATCTCTTTGCTGTCTGGTTATTGAATGAAACCATGCAACCAAAGCACTGCAGTATTGGTGAACTACGGACCTTACACAGTTTTGCTGATACAGATTGATGCATCTTTTAAACTTTGTTCTGCCATTTCTTCTCATTTTTCTACAAGTAAATACCCCTATTCATGCTTCATTCACACTAACCTTCATAATGTTGTGTCAGCTACTTGCAATATGATGATGACCACCTACATGCTACAAGTCAGCAGGGAAAATGGGTTGCTGTCAGCCAGAAATTCTTTCATACACTTTTTTCTCTGCCTGTTTCTTTAGAGCTCTCATTCACTTTGCTTTCCATATTTTCCTGTCTTTCCATCTTCTTTTGTATCCCACTCAGTGAGATTATCAGAACTGGAACAAAGTCAGAATTTTGCAGATCTCTGTGAATAAGTCTCCTGCTGTGTTAAAATAGAAAGCCAGCATCATTAGCTGGTGCCTGTAGCCGACCTGCAGTCTCTTTATAGGTAGCCAAGCTGTATTATACTATGATACTCATATATTAAACAGTGCCAGGGGTTGTCAATGTTGTCAGGTCATCAGTCCCGTTAAGTTGTTAGAACATTTCCTGACATATTTTTGGCCTAGGACAAATCACACTCTTCTAAGCAATTCCAGGGCTGTACTTAGGCTTGAGCTTGGGCCAGAGACCACTCCCATTAAGCAGCTGGCAGGCAGACAGTTCATTCTGGAGGTTAAATGAGCTTAATAGTCCAGACTATCCCAGGCCAGTTGGACTGAGTGCCAGAAACAGTCCAGACATAGCTGATTTATTAGTACTTCTAGTGAAGGAGGAGCAGGGCTCATTCCCAAGAGAACATTGATTTCCATTTCACTTTAATTCTCCTCTTTTACCGAACTGGTTTAATTTCCTTCTTGAGTTCTTTTAATGATCTTTACCTCTCTGAGGTTTAGGGAAGTGAGAGCTGAGATGCTGACTGGTCTTTTGACTCAGTGGAATGGTGTCTACAGGACCATGTCTGCCCTGCAGAATATCTGTGTCAACCAGAAACCATCAGCCCCTTGTTCCCTCCATGAAACAGCACAGTCCCAAAGGGTGCTGGCTGCAGAGATCCGCTCCCAGTTGGCACTAACATGACACCGAAGGAAACTGAAATTAAAAAAAACGAAAAACCCAGAAACCGCTCCCAGTGCAGAGCAGGCCATCTCCCTGTTCTGGTGCGCTCACATGCCCTTTCATGCGGTGTGGTTTCCGTGTTTTCTTCTCTCGTTCTTGCTTGTGGCTGCGTTTTTGATCTAGCAGCAGCTTACTTCTGACAGGGCGAGGAGGGCCTCTCAGCCATCTGCACTTGAGTTCCCACAGCCCAGGCCCTGCTTCTGCACCCAATTTCCCCTTGCACTTGCTACAAGCAATGAGCTGAGGATACCAGCATCTCCTGTCCCTGCACATCAGTTTGGCTTCACTTTGGAGCTCTGGGTTACGGTTACTCAACATAACCGTAAGATCATTTCTTTTCCCCAGTTCCAATATCTGAAGCAAAACTTACCATCCTCTTTTCCCATGTAGCAGTTTCTTTGAAAGTATTCATCATCTTTAAGCAAATGTATGTGAACACAGGGCACAGTAGGAGACCAAATGGAACAAAAATAGCCAGCAGAGAGCAAAAGGATAGAACTGACGGTCTGTCAATTCATGGGTCCCCTGTTCCTCTAACCCTCAGACCATTAAACAGCCTGGCAGTAACACAGATGCGGACCAAGCTTGTTGACCCTTCCTTCATTTCCCCTCAAGTGCCACTGGCCATTGACAAGCTTTTAAGAGCTGCTTGGAGAGCACCTTGCTTGAGCAAGTGCAGCTGAGTCATGTGAATGGAAATTCCTGATCACAGTGAGAGTGCTTCACTGCTGGGGCAAATCACGATGGTTAGGTTACCATGTGAGCATAAGCCAGACTCTCTATAGCCATAAATCCTCGTGCTGTGTGTGGAAGTCTCTGTTCCTGCGTCGCTATCCTCCCAATGGCCAAGAAAACAACTCTTCCACCTCTGCAGCCCAGGTTGCTCCCTATGCCTTATAAACTCTTTTGCTGCTTCAGAAGAGGTCAAGACTTGACTTTGCCTCAGAAAAGTTAGTCTCTGAGCTTTTCCTTCCTCTGCTTGCCCTTCTTACTTCCTCTGCAGTTTACAACTATATCATGAAGATATCTTTCTGAACACAGTGGAGGCTGGGCTGAGCAAACAGTACTGAGATGTCTGTCAAGGACAGGCCATCCATCTCATTCCACAGCTATGTACATGCATGACTTGAGGTTCAGGTATCATTACTGCAGCTGTTGAAATAAGAACATCAAGTCTTACTGTGCAATTTATTTGATTTGCAGCCCAGGTTGGAAAAGTGCCTATATACAGAGCGACAGAATCAGCATAACAAAATAGTATATACTAGCCATTTCAGAACAAAGATATAGCAGTTTTATCTGGGGGGAATCCATGAGATACTGTTCCTTATTTTTTCCCTGTGGCTTTGCCTTGATGAATACGCAGTACTGGTACAAGGCTGTGGCCAAAAGGGTGCACACAGTCCTTCGATGCACAGCCCAGGAACAGTAAACAGGAATATGAAGGTGATTTGCTTGATTTAGTTATGACAAATCCTACTATACTGTAGGTAGTTCTGGCAGCCATGTTTTAGAAACATTGGAGAGGATAAAGAAAAGGTTTTTGAGTTGATTTGAGAATAATTTGCACAATGGATTTAAAAGGACTATTTAGTTTATAGTAGAGAAAGTTAAACAATAACATGATCTCAAGTCTTATTTACCAAGCAGAAGAATATTTGAGAGGACAAAGGTTAAATAGGATTCAACATCTGAAAGTTGAAAAATTCAACCCAGAAATGAAACTCCCATTTTCATCCACATAGCAGCTCATGGATGGGTAAGACAATCCTTTTTTTTATGGTGTCTTAAATTGAAACAACTTATCTTTCTACCAGAAATTCTGCTCAATCAGTCCTGAGCTGCTGGGTTAGAACCCTCAAGTCTTACGACGCACACATTTAAGTAGACTTTCCTGCTTAACTAGAGATTGGCATCTTACTGTTTTTCAGGGCTTTTTAAGCACAAATTTCCCCTCTCTGGATGCCATATACAGAAGATGGTAGCAAGTGGCAGCTGGTGGCGGGATGCTCTCCAGTGCATTTCATGCCTCTTATTAATCATGCAGAGAAAAGCTTGGGGCATCCTTGGGAATGAGGGGTTACCAGTGACAGACCCTTGTATGGAAATTTTTTAGAATTATCCATATTTATGTGTTTAAAACACATGCCACATCCCCAGGCTCCACTACTCTTTGAATTTTTGGTAACTCTTTTTTTTTTTTTTTTTGCCCTTCTCAGGGAGAAATCCGGAGGGAAAAACACTTACTGGTTTAAAAAAAAAAAAAAAGACTTTACAGAATTGTAGAACCAGACGATTTCCAGCAATCTAAGGGTTCAAGATGAGTTTATGCCGGAACTTTAAGTGGGGCAAAAAATAATCCATCCATCGTCCCGGACGAAAAAACAGCTTACGCATAATAGTAAAATGAGTTTTGGCTTTAAAAAAAGAAGAAGAAAAAAAAACTCCTTTCAAAGAAAGAAAGTTTCCTTACCTCTTTTCATTCCTCTTCGTCTCTGTGTTTCTGTCCTTTGCATTTGGCACCTGCTATAAATGATAGAAGGCAAGTACAACTGAAACAGTAGAGGAATGAAAGTTGCTCGACAGATGTCAGCCTTTATGTCTCCTCCTCTCCAACGAAAGTGCTGGTAAGATCTTGCTGTCAGCCCTGATTCTTCTGAGATCCGTGTGCTCTTTATGTAGCTGGTGATCTTGTGTGTGAACTTGAATCTGTGCATGAACTAAAATGGAGACCGTAACGGAAGGCGCTAGAGCACTTGGGGAGAGTGAGTTTTAAAATAGAGAGAGTCTATTGGCCATATGGTAACTCATGGGAGGCTAGAACAGAGTTTAGATATTAAAATGAACTGCTGTAAATCCCATTCTGTTCTACTGACAAGGAAAATTCTTAAACTAGCATGTTAGCTGAGCTGATCTCGATACATTCAGGATGTAGCCCATACCTCTGGTAATCTCTAAGAGCAAGCCAACCTCCATTTCCCTGCCTTTCCTTTCTGTGTGTCACTGCTAAGTGAAACCACCTTTGAGGAGTGGCCCATGGACAAGTCTCCTCAGGACTGCATTAGGGTGATAACAAAGCTGCTTTCAGCAGTTCACCCAGGTTTGATCATCAGGCCTACTGGTTTAGAAAAGACCAGAATTAGGCCATAGGTAAAGGGAAGAAGAGGGGATCCCTAAAGATTTGCTAGAGGCACCTGTTTGTGGAAGATGGCTCCAACTGAGGGTGAGCTGAGAGAATATTTTCTTTGTGTCAGATCTCTCAGGTAATTTATACCACTACAGAATCTCAGCTGCTTCCCGTCTCTGCAGGGTGGAGGAGGGGGCTTTTGTGGTTTCCCACCCACATTTTGTGTGTGTCTCTGAATCCCGGCCTCAGCCAAGGTGGCGGAAACCCACTGAGCCCCAGACATGGCTGAGATTTCATCTCTGTGCCACCCACTCTTCCCCTCCATGCAGGCACTTGCCCCTTTGTCTAGAAAATGGGGGAGAGTGATAGAACCAAGATGTGGAGGAGCAGGACCAGGTAGACACAACATCAGTGTACCTAAGGTACAACAAGATGTGAAAGGAGCAACACTGATCAGGCCTCTAGTGTAGCAACTAGTCCATTTGTATTGTTGTATTTCTGGAGAAATATGAAGCTGTCCCAATACAGTGAAAGACTAACATGTGTGAGACAGGAAATGTCCACGTTTTTTTGATCCAAGATATGAGACTGTCTCGGCTGCAATGGGCACCCACTTTGCCCATATTCAGAGCCCACAAAAGCCCCATTCTTTTCTGCAGAGCTTGCCACATCACATCAGTATCTCCAAACAGTTTTCAAAAGCCTGTGGATGAAGATATCCCTTCTGGGCCCAAGCTGGCAGAGCTGGGCTGCCCTGGGAGAGACAAAACTGAGGAAATCAGGATGTGATGGTAAGATTGGGCATCCTCGGGTCTGGAAAGAGGCACTCCAGGGCACTGAGCTGGTGCCTCAGTTTGCACGACACTGAGTTGTGTTTTATTTTCCCAGCCTGCTATAATGCAGAAACATTGGCTTGTTTTTAAACAGTTGGCTCATGCCACTGCTAATATCAATCAGTAATAGCATTTCCTGCAGGGATGAAGCTACCAAAATGCATGGACCCATTTTCTGCCAAGGGGTGGGTTCCATGATAGAGCCTCAGCTTCCAAAGCGTTACAACTGTGTGGTGAATGACCCTTGTGTGGCTTTTGGGTACCTCTAGGGCTGGGTTCACAGCATGGGGTGAAATGTTTGCACTGCTTTCATCCACGTATCTCAAAGCACTTTGCAAACATTAATTAAACATTAGAATCCAGGAAGGGTGAATAATATTCATCAGACAGTCTGTCTTATGAATATAACATTTCTCATGAATATTTAGCTGCTTTCTAAATTCCATGCGTGTCTCATTTTCACTTCATTGGGACAGTTCTTTCAATGTGCCTGTGAGGAAAATGCAGCTGATCCAGCGTCATACTCTGACCCTATGACAGAATGAGAAGAAGAACCCGGACTACGCAAGGCACACACCCTCAGCCAATCTGTGACTGTCGTATTTACCTGTTTTCACCTCTGCAGGCAGATGCCCTGCCGGCCCAGTACCAAGTCCTCTTGCTCTGTTTGACCATTAGCAATATCGTTGCAAACTGTGGTCAGAGTACTAGAAAGTCAAGAAACTCTCAACGAAGGGTCTTCATGAAAGACAAGTCCCTGTATTTTAGTGCCAACTAGGAGTAGGACTATGAGCTGGGATGGGTGGAGGATATGCAGATGTATGGGAACCTAATGACTGCTCAGTGGCATGGGAGAGAGGGAGGGATGCGTGCTGAACATAGCAAGAAAGTCACCTTCAAACAGCCAGATGTCAGCAGCTTCAGAGACCGGGAGTTTTCTCTTTACAGTGGGTAACTGAGACTTGTTGAGCTTTGAGGAACATTCCTGCTGCTAGATGTGGAGAGCTAGGAAAAAAACAGCCCTCTGGTAATGAAGCCTTGTGATTGCCCCAACAAAGTTAAATGTCTCAAAAAGGAGCTCAGTTTCTTGATTACGCTTGGTGGATCTGTCAGCACTTCAAGTCTCTTTGAGGAAACTTGAAAAAGGAAGAAATGAATCTCTAAAAAGGCAATGAGAAGATTTATTTTCTAATGAACCTACCAAAGCAGGAAAATCAGGAAATCTCCAGAGTTGTTCTTCACAAGGGAAGCAGCTCCTGTGCTTTATTGGACATCATGAAGTCTGATGGTGAAAGAGTAGTCAAATGTACTAAGAGAAGAAGGACTGGAGGGCCATTAACTGAGGAGGCACATAGCCAAAAGTGAGAAGGACTAAAGTGATCCTAGATGGAACCAAACTGATACTGAAGAGGTGTGAAGAGGTGTGCCAGAAGTATAAAGGGCAAAAAGGAGTCCTTAAGGGCCTCTGTGGGACTAATCTTGCTTTACTTTCATTAATGACCTTGGCAAAAGAAAGCAGAGGGAAGTTTGTGAAATATGTATTACAAAACTGGGAATGTTTCATTGATGTAGAAAGGGTCTGCAATATGGCCCTGAAAGCACTGACTAGCCTTGAAGCTTGGAGCATTAAAGTAGAATACAACACAATAGCAAACTGTCATTAAAGTAGAATACAACACAATAGTAAACAGGATAAGGTTGTACTTTTGAGGAGTAACTATGATAATTTTTGCTTTATTCTGATCTGAAAGCAAAGCGGGATAAGTAACTGGGTGTATGATGCGATCACTGGATAGCTGAGTCACCAGTGTACGCAGAAAGACAAAAAGAGATGGATGCATTTGATAAAACAATGCAGTAGGGAGGGGGAAAAAAAGAAGAAAAAAAAAAAGAAAAAAGATTTCTGAGTGTTTTGACAGTAGATGGCAGCACAAACCCAGGCCAAGACAAGAAGGTCCTTTTAGGGCAGGGAGCAGAAGGTTCAGCAGAAGTTCTGGTGCACCCTGCAAGGCTGGTGCTTGTGCCCAGTTTAGGAGGAGATTTGAATGGCTGCATAACAGGAGGGACTGGGTTTAGCCTCTGATAGACCCCGACCTGGCTTGGCCTTAGCAAGGCTTGTTAATTTGTTACAGACCTTGTTGGGTACTTCTTCCTCAGTTCAAAAACCTAGGCTGCCCTCTGTGGAGGAAAAAGAAAAAGAAAAAAAAAAGTGGATGATATATTGGTGACAAGAGAGGAAGAGACAGGATATTCACAAGAGAAACATGAAAAACTTAATAAAATGAAAAATAAGGAGCCCTTCCCAAAGTTATCTTTGTGCATCATGCTCTACTGATTTCTACTGCTACACTGTCCTGTGTTCCCTCTTACCTTAAGATCCCATGTCTTCCTCAGGTGACAGCGAGTAAGTATGAAACCATTTCACAGATACAGTTTGAAAGGTTTTGAGCGCTGAAGAATGACTTCTTCAGAAAAGTTTGAGAGCTGAGTTTGAGCTGAACGTGGAGGTGAGCAAGAGAGAAACCTAGGAGTAGATGTTCCTGTAGGATTAGACAAATGTGATAGCATTAACATCTATGTAATGACTATTCCAGGTGCTTTGGATCTCAGTCCTTGGCACAGACATAGTACTTACGACAAGAAAGTTTCTTTAAGTAATCTGGTTCAAAAGAAACTGGGAAGCTAAGATGAGCAACCCCGGATGTTTTGCTTTTGTTCCCTGCTGCATTAAAGTTTCAAAGAAGTTCAAACAGAATAGTGAGGCAGGGTTTTGTTTTGCAGAATTGGTGTTGATATTTTCCCCATCAGTTTGCTAAGCAAGTATAAAGCTCAGTGTTACTTTAATTTCATAGGTCATTCTAATATGGTTCTATTTTTATTACCTTTAAATGGCTGTGTAGTATGTACACAATAGATTTGTTCTTTGCAGTTGTATCTTTATTAGATGACATTATTTCCTTGTGCTTCCTGAGCCTCTCACTTGAAATTGTTCAGGAATCTAGATACAAAACACCTGGGCCTAGATATCATTGTTTTTCAATAGCGTTGGTCTTTCCTATCAGGAAAAATTAGTTTGGAATTAAAGATACACTTCCCATTCCTCTTGGCAGAATGCGTTTATAGACTTAGTACTTTCTTTGCATCCTTTTGAGGGAAGTTTTATTCATTTATTTATTGTTTGGTTGTTTGGTTGGTTTGTTGTTGTCTGGTCCACTCAAAACACTTTTTGTCTGATATTTGCACCTTTATCTAGATCCTTAGGGAAATCCATCTCAGCTCTTTCTCTAGCATGACGTTTGCTTTGGGATAAATTTCCGGAGGAGTCGCTGTATTGTACCGCCTCTTGGACCTTCTACTTCGCTTGCCTTGAATCTTCTGGTGTTCAGAAAAATGTTCCTACTTCCTAGGGTGGCATTGATTCCTCCTTTAAGCTTCAGAAACTGTGAGGCAGAGTTAAAGCTGCCTATGGCCATAGAGTTTTTTCCTGCATTGATGGCAGTTGACTTTAGAACATTTTTTCCTTGAGGTCTGCTAGATAAAGCTGCTTAATGGCCGTGTTCATCACTTCCCTTCATGCTGTATTTGGTTGGTAATGGTCACCTGCATGGAGCACTCTACTGGTTAAAGGCGCAAGACCGCAATACCTGTAAATCTCCAGATGTCATTCTCAGGAACTCCAGAGCTTGCAGTATGGCACAAATAGAAGCACATGGGAAGACTTGTAGCCTTTGTAGAAGCTCTCACCCTAATCTCCATGGTTTAGACACTATAAACACTGTTGTCCTTTTGTCACAGAGGATTGCTACAGGAATTCTAATGAATGTCTGCCATACGCTTAGGTTTTATAAAGTAACTTTCTATCGCTAACCATGTGCATGCCTCTCTCTGGTCAAGGTG
>JAUBOD010000286.1:123451-140177 GCA_032353885.1 Nothura maculosa | reverse complement strand
TCAGAGGTGGATAGCAAGGAGTAGGGTTAAACTGCCAGCTCTCATCAGAGGAAGCAGTAGGGACGAAAAGTATCTGCATTAGGACATGAGTTACTCATGTTCAAGGAGGCAAGCAACAAGAAGGCCAAATGACATCAGATTACTTAAATTTCTCAGGAGATGAGAGAATGACAAGAGCTTTGGATACATCTGAGAAAGCTCCTTGGTAACAGGAAAGCCAATGAAATTTGACATCACAGTTTGCAACATCATGTATCTGGAAGAAATATGTAAACTGTGTAAATACTTTCAGGCTTCATTTTACTGTAACTATACCAGGTCAAGGAAGAGCCCTGGGCATTTTGACAGATGCTTTATAGAGGACACAGTGAACAGCTTGATAAGAACTTGCTGCTGTTCAGTGGAGAAATGCAATCAAAAGAGCAGGTAAAGCATCAGGAGTTGTGAAATGCAAAGCAGAAATAGAGAATACAGGAAATGATATTATGCCTTTGTGTAAATCAGCAGTGTTCCCCTATCAGGCTGCTATAGGCTATTTCAGAGCATAGAATCAAAGAAGAGTTGCCAATACACAGAAGTGGGTCTGAACAAACTATTAGGCAGGAAGTTCCCCAGATCTGGAATTTTTACTTGAAAAACAATGAGTTGGGAAGGGATAGGCAATAAGAAAGACGGATATGTTGTAAAATAATGACCAGCCACGGGAAGGTAGATTGGGAACCTCTTCCAAGTGATGTGACAGAAGAAATCAGCTGATGAAAGTGAAAAAGAATTCTAAAGAAGCTGAAGAGGAGCGTTTTCACATGATGTGTAAGCAAACTCAGAACTCATTGCTGGAAGAAGCCGGAGTACAAGCGATTAGGATTAAAAGAGGGATCAGAAACACATTCAAGTAATGTGAACTTCCAGGCTTATAATAGATAATGCCAAAATATTTGTAACAGGAAGGGAAAGCATCCCATGAGAAGAATTGCTGTCACATTCTGGGGATGTCTAACTCCAGTGGGAAATTCCTCCTCTCCATCTCTGAAGCATTCTGATCAGGACACAGCAGAGAGAAACAGCTGAACTCGATTGATCAATCCAGCCTGAAAAAAAAATGTGGCAACGAATATCATTTTATAGAATGCCTAAGGTGCATAAGATGCCTAGTACCAGGCTGGACCTCTCTTCCTCTCTGGTCTCTGTCCTTCTGCCAATCCCACCTAAACTTTCAGTGTCTATTTGAAACTGCATGGGATAATTGAAACAAACTGTTCAGTATTCTCATACATTTCTCCACAACGAGGTGAAGAACTTGATATTGCTTTAAGTAAAATGTATGGCTGGCTGAATAGCTAACGATCTGTGGGGTACAGATGTGCTACTCAGAGTGGTTAGTTGGGACTTCTTGGGTGCTTCTGCAGTACCTGTGATGAAGGGGAGGAGTGTACAGCAAGAAGACCTATTTGCTTGTCTGCTTGAATAATGAAAAGATGACTTGTTAGTGAAGCCTTCTACTCAAGTCAATGGAAGTTCTCTTCCTAAATATTAAGAGTTTTTAGACCAATGCAAAGCTTCAGAAGCCACACTTTTGTATGAGCCATATGGCCAGGGAATAGAAGCTATGCTATGTGATTGGACACCATTTCTTCTCAGGTGGCACACCATTACTGTTCAAGGGTGATACAGCAGCTCTCTGTAACTGTTTAGCCAGGAAATGAAGAGAATTTTTCTAAGATTTCTAGATGAAATCTTAACAAACTGAGGGTGGTGGGAAATGGGATCTGACAGGTTCACTCTTACATTTAAAGCCTCAGCATCTGATGAGAGTGATGGAGATTCCTAGCATCAATGGGAGGTCTATACCATGAAAATGGTATGCGGACCAAGAAGAAATGAATCAATGAGCAGGGAGAGTCAGAAAGGGGAAAACTGACTCATCAGCAGAATGAAAATGAGAGACTGCGTTTGTAAATCTTTCTTCTTTAGTGGCATTTGTTTTCACCTTCCTTCCCCCGCCCTGTGTCAGAAATTACCCGTCAATTTCAGTAACAGAAATAGAAGACAACAAATTTCATAGAAGCCACTTCACACAGACACACCTAGCACTATCAGGAGGCACTCTTCCCCACAAGCACACATCAGGACCAAAGGGTTTTTTTACTGACTGATTTATTGATAGTTTCGAAAAGAATTTCTAATAAAATAAAATGCTCAAAATGTGCAACATGTGCAGTCCTCTGTGGCGTCCCCTCTGCCACTGAATAAGTGTAGGAGCAGGCCAGTGTAGGAAGAGGGAGAGGACAGTGGACAGCAGGGAAGAAAACACCAGCTAGAACTAGGAGAGCTGGTTTCCAGCCATCTTGCCCATTTAAAAACCCCACTAAGGAAAGGCCACGACAGAAGGCAAGAAGGAGAGGCAAATGGTAGGAGAAAGAAGTGAAACAGGCAGGCAATAGCTGCTGGTTTCAATAGCTCCAAAGCTTTTGTGCCGCCTGCTACCTTACTGCATCAGGGACTCTCAGCTTGCCCTGGTGTGCAGCTTCCAGCCTCTCAGCAGGTACAAAGCTCCCATGGCATCCTGCTATGTTCATACTGCCCCTAGACCCGCTGGTAAAGTCTGCATGGTGCCCATCTCTCTGCAGCATGGCACACAGAGTCTCATCCGCCCATGCAGACAGGGCCTGGCATCCCTGCTTCCTTCAACACTCAGTCTGCTGGATCTGTTCTTCCTGCTTCTCCTCCATCTCCTTCTTCCTTGGCATATTGACTACAGGTATCCCCTCCAGCGCTGGGAAGGCAGGGGATCGTACCTGACGTACCTGAAAGGGAGAAAAGGGGCAACATCAGCCGTGTTAGGGATGTAGACTGGCTCTAGTCAGGGCTTTCCCTTGACACAGAAGACAATCCCACTACTAAAACTCATAAGGTTCCTATTCTGTCCTGGAGCCAGGAGAGAATTCCTGCTTTCCATTTCCTCCTGCAGACTCCATTCCTGTTTTCTTACTCATGTGACTTCCTCTGGGGAAGGCAGGCTAGATGCTATGCTCTATAATGTGTAATGGGTATTGAGAATGTTAAAGACAGGACACTTTTAGGAGAGGTCTAAGAAAAATCTAGGCAGTGGTTGGGCCATTAGTTGGCTTAAATGATATCCAAGATCTTGAAATATCTTTTCAGAGAAAGAATAAATCAAGCATGAAAGCATATGGGAAATAAGTAGTAGTTAACCATAGATCTACCATGCTACTTTAAAAAAAGGATTTCTAGACAAGGAAAGAAATAGATCTGATGACTCCTGGTGACAATAAAGCATATGGTACCACTTGGAAAATTAATACAACTGAAAAGAAGAGATTTGTAGAATTGTGTGGTAGATCTGGTCTTGACTAAGAGAAAGAGACTTGGGTAGTGCTGACAGGTTTTGGCATATTGTAGAGATAAGCACAGGTCTTCAAGGATCAGTTGTGGAAGCAGTCATTAATGACACAGAAAGTGTGAAGGTGTTTATGAGTTCTGTACATGATACAAAGTTGAAGAGTATCATTCAGAATAAAGCAAATGAAAATGTCACTCAAAAACCATATCTATTAGAGGAACGTAATAGTAAGATGAATGACAATGAATGAAATGCAAGAGTACCAACTGCAGACGAGTTTATTCAGGAGATCAGAATAGGGATTCCTATTGTGAGGGCAATATCTGATCCAAGGGTATCTGTGAGCTGCAGGTATTAAACAAATGCAAGAAAAGCAATAGTAGCCTTAGAGAATGCTAAGCAAATGTTTCCAGTAGAGAGGGAGGTGCTAAAGCCTTTACATAAGTCACCATAGCTGCACACTTGCGAAGGATAAGCCCTACATGAAAACTGGGCAGAAAAGGATGTAAGAGACAGTTAAGGGATAGAGGGCCAGCACCGTAACTTGCTTTCTTGGCAATGGAAAATGGGGGTGGCATATATATAAATGCTCTGAGTGGGCTGATTTTGATCCCTTGCATGCTGACTGAGAGTTCAGTTGCATCAGGGTTCCTGAGTCCACAGGTCTTGAAGAGCAGTTTTGATCATCTTATCCAACTGCCAGCCTTGTATAGTCTAGAGAACCACTCAGGGATCTCCAAGATCCAAGATTTCTACTTCAGTTTATCCTTTACAATTAATGTTGATTAAGGACTGATAAAGAACCTGTAACAAATCATACTGCTGTTAATCCCAATGTTAAAAGGCCCATCTTGCTTCTATCCAGATACTGCTTATTTCAACTTCCACCCACTAGATTTTGCTGAGAATTTGAATTACTGCTCTCATGTATCTCCTCTTCATCCCACAGCACGTTCAACAGATGGAACTCTCACCAGGGCAAGGTTCCTAGACCTTCAATCATCCTGGATCCAGTAACCTGCTAAACAGCAGTCAGCTGGAACCCTGGCCTGGACAGCATTACTCCGAGCATTTACTCTGAGAGTTTTCAGTTGAGCCCTTCCCAAGAGACTAAGTAAAAGACATCTGCAGTAAGATACCAGAAGCAGCCAACTCAAGTGTGAGGACTGAGCCAGCAACAACAGGCGCTTATAGAAGTCACTGTCTAGGGGCTGATGGGTAAACACTGATACCTGTACTTACAAGCTGCAAATGTGGGGAGAGAAGCACTCACTGCTCTCCTCAGAAATTTACCCAGAGGACTAAGGAGGAAGTTTTCATAATCTTTTGTAAAAGTAACTGCTAAGAAGAGTGAGGATGCTGGATCAGCTAGATACCAAGAGAGAGGGGTAAAGGACTCCCACTTCTCCTCTCCCTTCATCTATTAAAATTGCAAAAGGATGCTGCCTTGGTCTGCTTTGAGGACCCTTGTTTCCTCTCTACCACTGCCCAGCTAGTATTCATTTCATAACCCAGGATGCGTCCAAGTGGAGACAGTGAGAAAGGCAGTGGGATGAGTTTTCTTCTGTGCAAAATTAAGTTGCCTTGAGAGACCCCTGAAAGATAATTCTGAAGGGGAAAGTTGCCAGGGAATTCAGCTAAGTGCTAAGGTAGCTGTCCACTTGTTCTCACATTCCCTTCTCTGGCCTGGAGAAACCGATCAGAATCCCATACCATATAATGTACCAGGTTTCCTTCTTGTGCTACCTTGCCACAAAATGGCAGTCTCTTAATAGAGACACATTATAGGAGATGAAAGCAAGGTTCAAGTGTTGGGCCATGGAAATAATAATAAAGATATCAAGGATTTAAACTCTTCTTTCCCCAGGAAACAATTCATATTCCAATATGGGGCTTAGAAAATAGGATTTTTTTTTTGCTATTGTTGGACATCAATATTCTATTACTTCATTGATGATGACAATTTTTCTACATGGAGACTGACCAAAATTTAAGATTTTGTTAGAAAGAGACTTTTTTTTCAAAGAAATTCAGCCTGTCAAAATCCATGCTTTTAAACATTCCTACTTTTGAGACCTCAACTCTTCCAGAATGGTCTTGAATGCTTAGGATTTGAAATCCTATTGTCTTTTGTGATGTTTAAATTTAGAGGCATGGGTTTGCAAATGCCTTTTTTGATGTTTTCTTGTAGTCTGGGGGAAGGGATTCACACCAATGTGGCAAATAGAGCACGTAACAACAAATCACTTGAGTTAGGTGGAAAAGGTCAGGTTCCAGAAAAGCTAGGTGACAAAGGTGAAGACATGAATAAGTTCTAGGAAATGCAACACAACACTTCTGCAAATGACCAGCCCAAACTCTTTGTAGAAATGCTGATGCTTTAAATGGAACAACGTCTCTCAGGGCAGGTAGTGGGGAAGCCAGGAGAAAATCTCTGCTTAGGGGAGAGATCTTGAAAACAGATCTCTCTCTCACATGAAGAGGTCTAGAAGCAAGAGCTCTCCTCTCACTGCTGCTTTGAAAGGTCTTGAGTCTTCTTATGGAGCAGGACTATATATTATATCAAGGTAACCAGATAAAGATGAAGAGAAAGGACATCTACAAAAGCTTGGAAATAACCGCTCATCTTTAAGCATGGCTTGATCTCTGTAAGGATAAACGAAAAATTCTCCATGGTTGGAGACTGATATGATTGTTCCCTAAGGGTTCTTATGCCTCCTCTGAAACCTCTGATGTGCTTCCCAGCACCAGTCAAACCCTGGGAGTTATCTAGACCTGCCCAAGCCCAGGATGAAACTTTGACATCATATACATGACACCCTCAGCAGGATGCCTGGGCTCCTTTCTTCCTAGGTGTCCCCACTCACCTCCCTGCTGCCATGTACCCAAGACATTACATAGATGAATCTAGAAGCACTCAGGAGAGAGTCATATAAGGGATGATATACAGGAAAGTGGATAGAAGTAGGGGAATTTATACTTACCCTTTTCTGCAGGGCCAGAGCCAGAACACAGAATATAAGCAGGAGGAAGAGGGTGATTGTGAGTCCAAAAGTAACCTGCCCACTGAAAATAGTGGGAGGGCTGGAGAACTGGGCACCTGTGAGGAGGAATGAGAGTTAGAAAGGAGGGAAGGGGAGGGTTGAGTTTGTACCGGAACAAGGCTGGGATTGCACAGAAGCAAACTAGAAAAGGATGCAGGGGACTACAAGGAGCAAAAGGAGGAAATTATGACTATTAAGCCAGGATAGTGATAAGAGTGATCTATACGGTCAAAAATAGGAAGGATGGAATAAGACTGAGATGAGAGGACAAGGTGAGAAGAAAAAATAGGTTACAGGAGAGACAGTACCCATGATCTGCAGTCCATATTCCACTGCTCCTAGTCTTCCTTCTGGGCCATGTACACTGCATTCCCATGTGCCCATATCCTTCTGTGATACTTGAGGTAATTCCAAGTTAGGACCAGTTGAGAATCCTCGGCCCTCTGAGTTATACGAGTTGGCCATAGACAGCTTGTTGTTAGTGGGAGATGAGGTGAGGTGCTTCCATTGGAAGCGTTCATGCCCCTGGGGATGTGTGACACTACAAATGAGCGACAAGCGAGCTCCCTCAGAAACTGGTCCTTGGATGCTTGGGATGACTGAAACAGAAGAAAAAAAAAACAAACTAACCTGAAGAAAAACAACAGGTTGTCCTACACTTCCAGGAGTGTAGGAGTCTTCCTCTCCTTTTTCAATGGCATCCCTCTTTCATTACCTCCTCTACTTTAATTTATTTTTCTTCCTCAGTTGTCGAAAATAATAATTAAGTTACCCAGGAAAAAAACGGTTCAACTGAATATAATGCAATGCAATGCCTTGAATAGGGACCTAGTTTTCTGCCCTGTGCTAGGAAACTATGAAAAAGGAGCAATCCACTGTTACTGGGCTGATGTGCAGGAAGGTTTAACTGCGAGTAGCTAAGAATCCCAGAAAGCCCAAGCACCTTCACGTCTCTCCTCACCTGTAACTACTGCCAAGGTCACGTTCCTGCTGATTGTCTTGCTGCCAACAGAGACAGCACAATGGTACTGCCCTGCATCGCCTAAACCCACCACAGGAAGATGAAGGGGAAAGCTTCTACTACTCCAGTTCTTAGAAAAGCCCCAGGTTTCCAAGTGTCCTCCTGCAAGGCGGCTCCAGTGGGCTTTTACTCTGTTGATCCCAGAAGCTCTGGGCAGGTAGCTCAGGGTGCATGGTAGGTCAGCTGCAGAGCCAGCTGCAGCATAGACTATCGGGTTGATTGGGCCACGAAAACCTGAGTGAGAGAGAGCACAATGTGACATGGTGAATGGAAAGAGCTCTGCAGGGAGGTGTGACAGAAGGGATTCTAGCCAGGGAGGCAGGGGCAGGGTGGGAGTTGGGGAGTTGGAGCTGGTGCAGCTGGTCAGTGGCCACACCAGAGAGCTATGGGGAGATGCTAGAGTGGTAATGCAGAGGCTGAACTCACCTAGAATTTGCAAGTTGTATGTAACAGAGATGATCTCGTTATCAGCGTATCTGAGCTGGCAGTGCCAGAGACCTGAGTCACTCATGGATGGATGGAGGATAGACAGAGTCCCATGGAAGGAGCAAAGATTTCCAGAGCTGGAGATCAGCTGCCCATTGTGGAACCAGCGTGTCTCCACAAGGCTGGCCCGGTGACTAGAGTTGCAGCTCAATAACAGTGGCTCATTTTCTACCACAAATCCAGGAGGATTGAGGGTTACTGCAACAAAAAGAAAGGCGAAGGAGAAAGCTAGCATTAACAGGCTGACCACCAAAATATCTCTCTGTGTCCATACTGTCTTAGCTTTACCCATCAAACAGCCCTCTCCACAGTTCTGACAGCAGGCAAGAGGAAGCTATGTGCATTCAGGCATCTGCTCCAGCTTGTTGTGCCAAGCAAAGCATCCCCACCTCATCCTTACAAACTCCCCAGCAGCAAACTCAAGATTCTTCACGGTCTCTGCTGAGATCCATCTTCTCATACCTGTTACCACACCCAGCTCCACCTGGCAGTTCTGGACCTTGTTGCTGTAAGACACCTGTGCCTCGTACAGCCCTGCATCCTCAATTCGGACAGGGTCGATTTGCAGGGAGAAATTGCCATTGCGTAAGGCAGGGTCCTGGACTGACACCCGGGGCCTCATGGGCAGGGCCATCTTCCGGAGGCCTGTGTACTCCACCTCCAACACCATATGGGGCTCCTGGTGGGCACTGGAAGTGAGATAGTTGTATGGGTGTGTGCCAGAAACAAACAAGACATTAAGGGTGAGGCCAGAATTTTAGGGATCAGAAAGGAGGTAACATGGAAAAGGAGGAAAGAGTTTCTAAGTGTCTCCCACCCGCTTTACAGTTCCCTCAAAAACACAAGACCACAACACAACAATGCTGTTACATACCTTCCCCCATGCCGCTTCCACAGCACAGATGTCTTGTCAGATAGCTCTTTCCAGCCATCCTTCAGCTTTTTAGGACTCAGGTAGCAAGGCAGCACTGCGGAATTCCCCTCTCTGGCCCACACTTTCTGCACTCTCTTTTCTTCCTCTGCCTTTCCTAGGAAGATCATGCCAGTTGTAACAAACAGAGGATTCAGCAAAGGATGACTAGCAAATAGAAGTCTCTCCCTACCCATAGTACGGGCAGAAAGAGATGAGTAACACAGATGCATCAAGGACAAAGTAACACTCAGACACAGTTTTCTGAACTAGCCTACCTTCCCTTCTATGTTCAGCCCCTCTTACCATTGAAAATCAGCAGAGTGAAGGTGAGAAACATGTACACCAGCCTCATGGTGACATCCAGGAGCGATGAGGGTCAGTGTCTTCACACTTAGTTCAATGCTTGATCAAGTCCAGACCCTTAAGATATGAGCAAAAATGAGACATGGACAAACAAGATGTTAGTGTGGGCAGATGAACTAAGTGGGGCTTACTGGGCTTGCTTGCTCTCGTGCTCTCTCTCCTTCTGATCAAAGAATTTCCCTAGATGCTCTTATATTGCAGGTGGGCAGCTATTTCCTCGCATCACTAAGAAGATACGTCATGACCAAGAAACCAATGTAAGTCTCAGGCACGTGAAGACAGACCTGAAGGCAGCAAGAGAGAGGGGAGGGAGGCACCAGAGACACTGTTCTAAGCATCTTTTAGTGGAAACTCTTTGGGTCGCTATTGTTTTTCTTACAAGTTTCGCTTCTACATAGACAGTGGAAAAAGTGTTAAAGACACTTCCCAGCAAGTGCCCTTAATGTTTTTCTTTCATCTTTTACCTTTTTTGGTTTGATTTTTCTGCCTCTCACACAGTCTCTCGATTAATGTTTCAGGGCTTTTCAGAATGCCTTGGTCTTTTTTTCTGGCTTTTTTTTTATTGATCTTGTTGTTTTGTTTTGTTTTGTTTTTCCTTAACTCCTTAAATGTGGCTAATTTCTTGGCTTTTTCTCATTGGTCAATTCATAGAAAGCATGAGTATGAAGGCAGTAAAACAACAAAAGCATTCTAAGGTTAGCTCCAAGCAGGGCACATATGACCCATCGACCTAGAATCTAGGAGCAACCTGAGACAGAGCTGAATTGATTTTGAGGAATGCAGCAGAGGAAAGAGGAGGAAAAAATACCAGCATGGAGAACTGAATGCTGTGACTTTGTGAGGGGTGTGAGGAAGGAATCATCCTTTTTTCTGTCATACTGGGGAAATGCCCCTGAGCTCTTGTGCTGAGGGGGCTTGTCGTAGTTCCAGTGTAGCTGCTCAGTTTTGCATAGGGTAATACATTTCCATTCCTGTGCTTTCGGGGCCCCTTTTCCTCAGAGAAACCCCATTGTTGTGGCTCACTCTTTCCAGCACCCACTGGCTTTAACTCTTTCAAACTTAATCAGTCCTTTGTGAGTAGTGTCAGATATTTGAGCCCCTCAGCTGCACATTCTCCAAGAGCTGGGCTGGAGCTTTTTTTGAGGTGAGGGAAGGAAGTGATTCAAGTGTGACAACTTCTTTATTGAAGGATTGTTGCTTGCTCTCTAGCTTTCCTCAGCTGAGTGATGAAGATGGAGAATAAAAGAGAGCAAATGGTACAACTCACTTTAGCAGTTCCCTACTGCACTGATCTCTCTTGTCTCTTTTTATTACATACAACTCTTCAAGTTTCTAATGAGTGGCTTCCATGTATGGGAACCTGGTGCAACTTACTGTGCTGTGATGTTCTGGGAGGAAGGCCAGACGTCTTGCTAGTAATAGTCCTTCAATAGTCCTTCATGGGACCTTCTGTTAGGACCTTCTGTTTTACACAGTCCACGAAGCTGCATGAGAGAAGAAGAGAAGAAAAAAAGCTGGAGGACGACTTGTGACAATTGGCAGGAGGTGTTTTTTCCTCTTGTTTAAGAAAAACAATTTGTGGTGCCCAGTCCAAGCTGAAAGCGTCAACTTCTCTTTCCCCCAAGTCAGCAATGCAAGAATGGTGTGAGTGTGTGGGTGAAGATGAGAAAGAGAAGGGAGACTGAACGAAAGTGGAGAGGTGCGTAGGACTCTGCAGCCAGGTACCATCTGTTCCATCTCTTGCTCTGACCCTGCTCCATGAACGCAAAAAGTTCTTTGGTCTCCTCCTTTAACCCACTCCACTTTTCATTTTCGTCTCTTAGCCTCAGTTTCCCAGCACTTTTTTCCATCTAGTTCCTGAAATCACTCCAAACTGAGTGATTTTGACGAGTGAAGTGAGTGAATCCATGATCACGCTCTAGGAGATGCTTCTTTTTTGTATGAATCAGCAAAGGATAAAGATATATTCTTATCCAGTTGCTGCTTCCTCACAAAGGCACCATCACAAGAAACTGGTGGAGAGTATAAGAAACCTGCAAGAGCTGTTTGGCACTGGGGGATGTTTCGGGTTGAGGGGTTATTAACGCTGAGTGAGCATGTTGTGAAATGAAGGTTCTGGAGACACAGTTTTACTCAGCACCAGGCTATCTTTAGCAAAGACACCTGTGACGTTTCTCCCTAACGACCCATTTTAAATGCTGACTCCATTGAATGGCATCTTCGTCATCTCCCAGAACAGGACCCTGTCACAGTAATAACAGTGACCAGAATAAGATCAGCACAGGGGCACCTTCTCAAAATAGTGAGCAGGGGCCCTTTTGGGCTTGCACAGCAAAGGAATTGATTGATAGGAAAGAGAATGGGACTACGGCAGAGATACGAGGAATGGACCAGGCCATTCCTAGGCCAGAGGCTAGGACTGCAATAGGCAGGGATGGAGTACTGAAGCCCAGATTACTAACTACTCCTCAGTGCTAGGCATTAGCTAGCTTCTGCCAGGTTCCAGGTTTGTTCTCAGCACTTACTTTATGGACAACCTTAATACATTGTTTTTGTTGTCTTTCTTGGCAGGTTACATTGGTGCAAAATCCACTTGTCAAGAAAGAAAAAAAAAAGAAAACGCTGTTTTGAAGTATCATTGAGTTAGTACTGCTGAAGGAACTTTCCATTGCATTTCCATATTTCTGCGGTACTATATTTTTCTCTGAGTTATTCCACTTTCATGGTTTGGCCCTTGCAACGTCATGTCAGAAGCTAGTCTGAATTTTCTGCTTCATGCTGAGTTTTTGAGGTGCTGTATAATCCATTTGCAAACTGTAATGGATCTGAAACATTGCAGTGTGACTTGAAGACTAAATTGGCAGCTGTACATCTTGAGATCAACTGCTCAAAGGTATGTAAGATGGAGTGCTCCACAATTGGAGTTCATTTGAAAACATCCTGCTTGTTGTTTGTCAAAAGCTAAAGAAAATATAATGAGCCAAAACAAGCTACAGGCTAATAAGATATAGCCAATAGCATTGGGCCAAGGGACCAGAAACAAAAAAAATAATATTTTTTTATGAAATTACTTGGTGTCCATAAGTCCAGAATGACTTGACATAAGTCCACATTGTTTGCCTTTGTCATGGGAAGAAATACTTGCTCTGGAGTTCTATCTCTCAATGACGTCTGGAACCAGCTCGATGTCTTCTTAGAGCCTGGTAGCTTGTGTTTGAGAGAATAGTCTTTGAGAAGGGATCAAGCAGGTGAGAATGTGTTAGAGAGCTGAGTGATGCCAAACACTATGTCTAAAAGACATAGTGTTTGGCCCATTTTTCCAGGTGGGCCCATTTTTCTGAGGTGTCCAGGGCCCATTTTTCTGAGGTGACATATCCCAAAAAAGGGATGAGAATTAGAAAGGAGAAAATTCATATATCCCAATAGTTTGGGATCAAAAAATGGGTGGAGTGGCCAGGACTCCAGAGAGCCATGCTGCATCTATTGTATGACAAAAGACTAAGCAAACTGAGAGGAAATCAGGAGGATTAAGCAAAGACTGAGAGGAAATCTGACCAATATGTATTAATATCTGAGGGGAGAATATAGCGAGGATGGGGCTAAACTCTTCTTGGGGGTGGCCAGTGATAGGACAAGGGGTAGAGGGCCCAAGTTGAAAAACAGGCAGTTCCATCTCCGTATGAGGAAGGAGGATATGACCCTCTTTCCTGGGAGGGTGACAGCCCTGGCACAGGCTGCCCAGAGAAGCTGTGGAGTCTCCTTCTCTGGAGACTCGCCTGGATGCCACCTTGTGCCAGGTGCTCTAGGTGTCCCTGCTTGAGCTGGGGGGTTGGACTAGATGATTTCTAGAGGTCCCTACCAACCTTAGCCACTCTGTGATTCTGTGAAAAGAAATGTAGCTCTGCAGAAGCACTGCAAGAGGAAGAGGGATGGCTGGCTGTGACATTTATTGGAGGCTCTTAACTTTTGAAAGGTCTTCTTCAGGAAGACACGCTGAGTATCTGGGTCACTGTAAGGCTGATATGGAGCCAAGGAGAGTCTAGAGGTGGTCTTCTTTCCAGAATATAGTTTCTCATAGGAGGATACATTGGACAAATCCATAGCCTCATGATTTACAGCACTAGAACGAAAGCGACCTCCATGTGACAGTCTTCTGCAGACCATTGCATATCCCAGAAGAAGCCTGAAATAGATGTAAAAAGCAGTGTTGGGTGCTGACTGAAAGTGTGGGCTGAAAAGTCAGTGATTTCTTCTCTGAGGTGAACTTGCAGCATTTGTGGACATGGTAGAGAGTGCTGCAGTCATCCTTAGCAGCTGGCACCTTGTATTTGTCTGTAGATAAGTGTGTAAGTCTGTCTTCTTGCAAAAGGCCTCCATATTCTTCTTCTGAGGAGGATAGGATGCTGCTTAATACTCTTTGGACATCCACAGCTACCTGTGGGATGGCATGCATCAGTATCCTTGGCTGGTGTCTGGTTAAGAGATGTATTTGATGCTGCAAGATGTGGCTTTGCCACATAGAGGGTGAAAGGGACCCTTTATGTACAAAATCCCACAAGCTAAGGTTGCTTTCTGACTTTTTTGCAGAGTTCATGCCATGCATTTTAGCATGAAGAATATGCTACAGTCTCCCAAATGTTCCAAGGCTGCACTGGATTTTCTCAAGAGGAAAGAGGCATCCAAGAGCCTAAGCATAGCATACAAGGGATGGGAGAAGTATCAGGTGGAAGTTTTCTGTCTTGGTGATGGAAGGTGACATTGAGGTGAGTGAGTCAGTTTACTGAACTAATGTGCATGAGTATATGAGCATGAGGCACTGTCAGCTGCTTGACTGGTAGATAAGAAAGAGGGCAGAGGGAAGGGGAGAATATATTGTCTGAGTGAGGATTTTGGGGAAAACTGGCCTCTTCTGCCTGTGGTGATGCCCTCCATTCTCCCCATGGTATCTGTGACAGAAGCTGTGTTTGTCTTTTCTGGACTCAGTTATCCTAAAAGATTCCCTTGACTCAGGCATGAGCTGAAAAAGCTGAGGCGTGCTCTAGTAGAAGCTGGCCCTAGATCTGAGAATGAAACTTGCAGGATGTGTCTGCTCTTTCAGGGTGAGAAAGGGTCCTATTGTCCCCAGGGCCCAGGAAGGCGGGAAACTCTGGTGCTTGATGTTGGGTACTCTAAAACATGCATGAGGTCTCACAGTGTTGGCCAGCAAGAAAGTCCCCTGAAAGAGTCATCAGGGCCAGGCCTGGGGAATGGGCAGACTGGGAGGATGATGCTCCCAGGACAGTCGTAACATGGAGTGACATCAAGGCACACAGGTTCCCCACAGATTGCACACAAGCCCCTTTCTAGGCGCAGCTTCTTTGGTTTGCCAATCTTTCTAGTTTCACAGGGAGACAACATGGCAAGCTTCCCTGAGAGGTGTTTTGAGCTGGCAGATCTCTAGAGCAGCTGTGTTATCCAAAGACATGGGTAATGTCAGCTAGCGTAAGAACTTCCAACAGCTGATGTGAGGAAATATTGATGCTTTCTTGGGTACCAATAGAGAGACAGGACGATCCAGAAATGCCAGGCTCAGGTCTGCATTGTTCCGGTTGTTCTAAACTGGCAAGAGAGAAAGTATCCCCCCCCCCAGAAAAATTGCTACAGCACTAGAGAATTTATGCACCATTTTTTCTGTTCATGAGACTTGAATCCTTTCTATGTCTTGGTTTTGGCAATAGCATGGCTGTCTCTAATGCACAAGAGGCATCTTGAACATAGATTTGGGTGATGAGCATTGCATAGGGGCATAAAAGGGGTCTGGCTCTAAGCTGATGCACATGTGCCCCAATGAACTGCGAAAAAGCAGATTGGGTCCTTGTGCTATGTTTCCAAGATGCATCATGGCAGGAGAACATGACCCCATACTTTATGAGCATGGCAGCTCTAGAGGCTACAGGCAAGTACTTATTAATAGTGAAAATGCTTTTTCTTTTTAGCGGAAAGACAAGATAGGAAAAAGAAAAGGGGAACAAACAGGGCATGTGATGCTATTAGAGCTGGCATGGACATTCACAATCAAGGAAGGGAACAGCAGTGCTCCTGAATACTGATAAGGTGAATAGAGTGACCTGATCTGATGATTCACAGCCACTTTGCTTTGATCAAAATATGCTACCTGGAGGTAGCAGATTGTGTCACTTTGTAGGAGTTTCTACTGCTACACACACACACACACACACACACACACACACACACACACACACACAAACACACACACAGAATCAAATAAACCGATTTGTTAGTCCCAGAATCACAGCAAGATGTAAGAGGAGACCTCTGGAGGCCTCTAATCCTCAGCTCCCACCAGGGCTCACTCCAGAGCTAGATCAGGTTGCTCAGAACATTGCCCAGATGAATCTTGAGTATATCCAAGGATGGAGATTCCTCAGCCTCACTGGACATCTGCTGCAATGTTAAAATACCAGCTAAGGAGAGGGTTTCCCTTATGTCCAATAGGAATTTCCTTTATTGCAAGCTATCCTTGCTTTATCTCTTAGCCCAAATCAAGTGCTCTAGCCCCACAAACCTCCTAAGGCCGTTTGCTGGACTTGCTCCTATTTGCCAGCATCTTAAAGCACTCTGGATTTGGCTTTTTATGTACTATGAAGATGGCATTAATCACAGCTAGCTACGTTCTTGCTAAAAAAGCTAAGTGTACTCTTGGCTTTCATCACCACAAGGATGCACAGCTGACTCTGGAGATACCCCTGTTTTCATCTTGGCACCTACAACAGTTTTCATTGATGTAAAGGCTGACTTTTACACTCAACAGATTTTATTGGAATAAAGACTGACTCTTACCCTTGAAGGAGGTTGGGATTGATCAAAGATACTGGAACTAAATATCTGTGTAAAGCGGCTTTGAATTTCACAAGAGGGACCCATCATGTCACAAAAAGGGATAGGAGAAATCTAGATCCCAAGATATAGCTCCAAAAAACTAAATAATAGGAAGATCTGTCAAAAATTGGTCACTGGAATGCAATTAAGGCAAAGGAATGGTTGTGGGATTTTTTGCTTGTTTGTTTGTTTGGAGGGGGGAAAGGTGTTTTAAGCTCAAATTTTGTTTATTTATTCTTTATAATTATCATTTTTCCTGGTCTTCAGAAGTTTCTGTAGATGTGAGCTCCTGTTTTCCAGGTGATTAGACTGTGCTGAATAACTTCCATTTTACTTTAACAGGGTCCTCTGAAGGTCTTTTTTTCCCCCCTAGAAAACTAGAAAAGACCAGAAGACCTTCTATAGCTGTGCAGTGTATGTGAGAATATAAGCTAAAGCAGCTAATGTTTTTGTGTCCTGTGTACTTCAGACTCTTTGCTGATGAGATGAAAGCATCCTAGAAGTTCAGACTTCATTAACCTCCAGTGATAGGCTGCCACATGGTTTGTTTAACATCCAGCTGCTTTCTGATGTCCATAGCTGTCTTATACTGCCAGAATCTAGTTAGAAGGACTTCACAGTCCTGTAGCCATGACTGTCTCTGGGAAGAAACTGCCTCC
>JAUBOD010000286.1:77807-89670 GCA_032353885.1 Nothura maculosa | reverse complement strand
GCGCTGCCGCTTGGGAGGCCAAGCTGTGAGATCCCACTGATCCCTCCAGGCATTAGAAACCAGTGAATCAGAGAGGGAGCAGCGCGAGGGAGCACTGCCGGGAACAGTGGGAAGGAGAGCAAAGGAGCAGGGGACTTGGCAAATGTTTTGAAGAGGACAAGAGGAATGTCCAAGTCACAGGAAAGAGCTGTCTGTAGGCCCAGTGTTCTGGTTGGGAAAGAAAAGCACATCTAAGTGAGGAAAGAGGATAAAATCCCCAAAGCACATGGATTTAGACAAGACATCAAAATGGTCTAGCTTAAAATCAATTGCAAGATTCTGCAACTACTTTTACATTTCCAGAAGTTTCTTTAAAAATGGCATGATTGTATTTTTCAGTCTGGTTTAAATGTAACTAAGTCTTTAAGTCTTTTTTTTCTTCTCTTTTTTTTTTAGAGACAACATTAAAAAAAAGTTCCCATGCGGAAACTTCAGTTAGATTATTATTAATTCCACTATCTCCTTACATCTGGCAGCTTGGGCTGACTGAGGTTATAAATCCTGAGGATACCTGATAAAAGATTTGGGGGCCAGAGGGGAGGAGGAATGGAACAAACACCACTTACCTCCAACTGCTAGTGCTGTAGTGATCAAGGGTAAGCTGAAAGCAGAGATGTTAGACTCATAATATCCATCCCTTACTAATAGGAATAAAAGAGATGATTAAAAGCAGCAGAGGAGAGAAAAAAAAAGATTCAGCATGACCAGCCAGTCCTATGATGACTGTAAACATCTAGGAAAAGACAAACGCAACCAGGAAAGTGTTTCCAGTAGCTATAGGTGTATAGATGTTGCTGTGCAAGATACTGAGAAGACCTCACCTGTGAATGAGAACTATGTTCATTTCTAGCCAAGAACGCTGGATTCGAAGGGTAAGGGCTTTTAGCATGGCCTGGGGCACAAAAGAGCTCATCATGTAAGAGGAGACCAGTTTGTTTAGCCAAGCAAAGCAAAGTCTATACACAGGGGAGATTAACTGCAAGGAGGAAGAAGAGCAATTTAAACTAGAGCCACACTGGTACAGGAACAACTGCATATAAACTATCTGGTTTACATTTAAGCTGAATATTATAAAAATTTTGTAACCACTACAGCCACCAGGCTCTTAGGCAGCTTTTCAAGTGCATTAGTGAGGACAATAAAATTGACCAGTTTCAGGCCAGCAGTCGAAGAGTTTATGCAAGGGGTTATAACAACACCTGCAACAGAAGAGATCCCATTTTGCTACCAGGAGGCTCCATCTTATTTGTGTTCCTACCAAGCAGAGCATCCTTCTTTCTCCAGTGCTCTGAAGCCTTTGCTAGATGCTTCAAAGGCAGCTGCAGGGAATCCTGTGGGAAGCAGGGCAAAGTAAGGTCTCCTCAGAAATATTTTCTCTTGATCTGAGCTGGCTCGAGCTTCATTTGTGCCTCAGAGCAGGAGGGACTGGAGTTGTTTTTAACACACGCGCAAATGCAGTGTCAATTCTGGACACTCTTGTTATCCATATAAGGTGCACAACCCCTGAGTCCAGCCAACATTTCAGTATCTAATGAATGAATCACAACGTGAATATAATTGCACATTACACACAGAATTATGTTGCAAACGACCTCCTTTTCCCTGGCAGTGGGAGGTTCTGCCACCAGCTGCTCCCAGCAGAAATTCACAGGTGAAAATCCAGCACAGTCCAACATTGCTCTGGCAGGGAAGCCCCTGAAAAACCGCAACAGCTGTGGAGACAACCACCTGAGCAGCGGGTGGCTGAAGAATCTGTGGAGAATTACAAGGTTTTTGCCAAGCACTATAGCTAGCCAGCTAAATAAGGGCTAGTATAGGAAAAGGAATGAGGAAAGGAGATCCTTGTAGGTCCTCGTACTGCAGAGCTGCCCAGGGAAAGGTTAGCAGGGAAAGAAGAGTCCTAGAGTAGGACAAGTCACTATTCTAGTGCATAACAAGGAGAGAGAGAAGGATGTCTGAGGTCTGCACATAGCCCGTGGGATTCTGCTGCCCCTCCTGCTTGCACTGCTCCCTGTTCTTGCAAAGCCAGGGCTCGGTCCCACAGGGCTTATTCCAGCCATGGCAAGAGGATGCTGAAAGCCGGAGTGGCTGCTGCTGCTGCTGACTGGGAGAGTTTAAGAGAGGGCACAGCTCCACAGACACCACTGGAGCAGCCTGAGACACCAGTTCAGCCATCTGTCTTGTGGACCAGACCTTCTGGTACCCAATGCTGGGCAAAAAGTCTTTGTGTGGCAGACAAGCTAATGTGTAGAAAGAACAAAGTCGCAGACATAGTTTCTATAGTCCCAAGTCTGTAGCGTGAGTATCCCATTTCTGGATGGCACTGGGAACCGGCACATGGATGTAAGTTGCACAGCAGATTTCCTACCACCAGCATGGCCTACAGTTCTTATAAGGCCCATGGAAAGCTGCCAGAGTAATTTCACTTGGGAAGGAAGAACTAATTTCAGCTGTGTCTATTTTCAGAAGACTTCTCTTAAGGAGAAAAGACCTGTCCTCCTTATCCAGGCAGTGCCCATTTCCACCTTTAACTTCGCTTTGAGTTGCACTTCTTTAACTCTAAGCTGACACCGGAGCACAACCCTGATCTGTAAGCAGGTTACCTTGGCTGCCTTCCACCCCTAGTTTTTATGTTGATACTGTTTCTCCTCTGCTTCTTCCATCCTGCTGGCCCATTTCTAAGGCGATTTCCACAGCCCCTCCAGCAAGGGAGGGAGATCCCCACGTGCGCCCATGGGGACTGAGCCTGGAACCCTGGGGCAGGACATGGGCCCTGTGAGCCCCTCACTCTGCCAGGGCTGCCCGCCCACCCCTCTGCCCTCACCTTCCTGTAGAGGCTCTGCAGGGGCTCAGCACCTTGCAGGGGATCTTGGCTCTGGCCCCACTCTCGCGCTGCTTCTGTGGCCCATTTTGCTCCTCCAGCCAGTAGCTGCCCAGGTTCTACAGGGCCCCCTGGGACCAGGCTGATCCCCCAGGGACCACGCTGGGCCACGGGGCTGTCTCCAGCATGGGGCCGCCCCCAGGAGCCACTCCAGAGCCCACCCAGACAGACACTGCTCACCCGTTTCCCTGTGGCTCATCCCGATGTGTGCTGGAGAGGGGTGGAAGGGGCAGGCTGGGCAGACGGCTTCTACCCTTTCCGCAAGGTTTGTCTTCAGGTACCCGCCCCAGGGACGGGGAAACCGGCTGTACTTCTGACTGGAAACAGGACTGTGATCCGCAGGGTCTTGTGCTCCCTACACCAGGCCTTCAGAAGCCTGTTGTCGAGATCTTTCTCCCCTTGGACTTCTCCCCCTACCCAGTCCCACTAAAACCCGGCACAAATAAGGTTGGGACATTTTTCACAAGCAATAGCCCATCTAAGAAAAAACATTGTTTGTCTCATGTGGGGATCAGAGACAAGGGTAGCCTCAACTACCTCAGCTAACAAAATTGCCATCTCCTTCCATTGGAGACCATTTGAAAGCTTTTACACATAAAAACACCACCTCAGACTCATAATCCTCTGCAAAAAAAATTACAGGCGGATGGGAGAATTCTGCAAGCACTTGCCCTTGTGCTTATGCTTTGCCCTAGCCATCAGGTACAGATAACTGTTATAGGTAGGATATTATGGTGCTTGGACCTCTGCTTTGAGCCAGTGCTCTGTTCCTATGACGTGCCAGAATCTTTGTTCCTCATCCTGGACTCCTCTTGGACACCCACTGCACCTTTCCCTTGCACTTCCCACTCCAAGGTGACACCCACTCCAGCCCCTGAGGGGGGCTGGAGGGGATTTCTGGAGGGGATTTCCAGCCCAGCTGGAGGGGATTTCCAGCCCTGAGGGGCTGGAGGGGATTTCTGAGCTCCTGGCTGATAGCTGCTAATGCCCCAGCTCAGATCAGCAGAAGTGTGTAGCTGTAATTGATAGCAGGAACCACAAGAAGCCTGCAGGAATCTCTGTAGGGCTGGCAGTGGGTATGGGGGCTCATTGCAGGGGGACAAGACACTGTACAAGAAGAGCCACATGCTTGAGACAGATTGTCCCATCCTGTCCCTCACCTCCTCGACTAATTCCGTAAGGAGAATCAGCATCATCACCACCCACCAGAAGGTGGAGGCATCTCCTAGAAGAAGCCAGCTGGGGAAGTGCCTGACAAAACTCAGACATCCCACTCCACAGCCAGGTGTGAATAGGAGGTGTGGGGACAGAGCAACTCGGTGTCTGCTCTACTTCCTGCCCTTGTCCCTGTTTGAACCCTGGTGCCAAAGTCCTATATTTAATACACAGCAAGGGGTTGCAGTGGATCACTCCCCTTAAACTTGTGTGACCAGAGCTGGCAGTTTTCCTGCTCCTCAAGCCAGGACTGACCCATCACTCACATCCCCTCTTGTGCCATCCGCTCAGCCTCATCCCCTTGCCAGTGCTTAGGAGGTCAAGTGTCCAGACATTTATACTCAGCTCTACTTGGCCTGCTTTCTCACCTTCTATATGGGAGGAAACAGGGTTAAAATCACAAATATATTTAAAATTAAAATGAAAACTTATAATAATAATGATCAGTACTTATCTCACTCTCACCATCTTCAAAGTGATTTACAAATGTTAACTAATTAATTAATCTTCACATCCTCCCTGACTGAAATTCAAAGTCACAGCTGAAGTGAGCAGGAAAACAGAGCTGGCTTTTGCAGGTGAGGGGTGAAGGGAAACCTGTGGCCCTGCCTGCGGTTTGTCATCAGGTAAGACAATTTGCAGCAGTATTTTCTTTCAACACTGAACAGCTCTCATTTATATTTCAATCATAAAAAATAAAAGGTCTAAAATAATTTTATAGGCTATCTTCTTCTCTCCTTATTTTTTAATGGAGGTCTTAAAAGTTGTTCTCTTTGAAAGTAAACAAAATGGAAGGCTTTCGGGGTTGGGCAAACGCCCCTCAATTTAATACATTCAGTCTGAATCTCTTCTGAAATCTGCAATATGACAAGCTTTGAGGGGGTAAGGAATAAAAAGGGAAGAAGGGAGCTATGACTCTGCTTATCAAAAGCGGTTGCAGGGAAGTTCGTCTGGCCCTTTGGCAGGAAGGGGATAGTCATGGCTGAGGCACAGAGGCCTAGCAACACTGGCTTTAATAAGATAACAAATGTACGAGGAGGCATGAGCATATCTGAGCCTTGGGTTTCATCCTGGCCTAGAAGCTGGTGTAACAAGAGCCCTGTTTCCTCCTGCCCTTTGCTTGCCATTAGCCAGGCCCCAGTTTCTGTGCTCTCCAGACGAAAGGGAACATCTCTATACAAACAAGCCCAGAGCTCAGCTGCCTCTTTGCGTTAACATGTGCACATGAAGAGTGCCCATATGAGGACACTGTGGAGAATTACCAGTATGGATCTCCTGGTACTGATACAAGGAGCAAAATGGACTTTTCTGACTCAACATCCAAACTCTGAAGCCAGGGCTTAAGCTGTGGAACCAAGGTGTTGTTAAAAACAAACCAACAAAACTAGACAAGCAAGGAATCTACACCAAACAAACGAACAAACACACAAAAACTCCTAAGGAAACAATCAAAATCACATCCCTATCTAATACCCACAACATGGTTAAAGAGAGCAAAGAATAACAGGCCAGAAAGGAGCCAAGAAACGTGGAGTGCAGATTCTGGCACAGCTGGCAGCTCTGCAGGAGTTCAGCACATCCTGCTGCTGCTCTGCCAGGTAGTTATATCTGTTTTCCATAAGTGGCAACGTGACTCTTATGAGGCACAAATATCCTCATCCATCACTGGTTACCTCAGATCTCCCTAGAGGTGCCACCGCTTCATCCCTGTGACAGGGATTCGTGTCAAAAGGTCGGTGTGACTGCAAAGTGCCTGGTTTGCTTTGCCGTTGGATTTCAACAGTACTTGTGCTTTGTCCTGCTCTTCCACTTCATCAGGGAGCAAATTCTTGGCTCTTTCCTTAGTATCCTTAGGTTGTCTTTCAAAGAGCAGGAGGTGCTGCTGACGTCTGGCAGGTGCTCAGAGTTTGCTGGGTATCATGCCTTTGCCCTGTTAGCACCTTAGTCCCAGTAGTACTAGCCTTTCCTAAGGAGATGGAGAATTTGATGCACGCAGACACTACCACTTCTCACAGCCAATTACAGATGCACGGAGTGCAGTGACCTTCCCTGCCTGAGGCAGGCCGAGGTTATGTGATGCAGACAGGCAAAGGCTCAAGATAATTTAAACAAAAGATGAAAGTATAATCCAGCCTCTGCCTGTGTTTTATGGAAAACACAACTCAAGCAAACTTATTATTGCACCAAACTAGCCAGACCTCTCCCTCCAGGTGAGCTGGGGCAAAACAAGGTTAGCTCCTTCTCTATGCTCTCCTTCCGTTGGATTTGCATTTTATGCCTGACCATGTGTCCTGATCCACTGTCAGAGGAGGTTTTGATATGATCCCAAGAGCGAGATTAAGACAGAAATGAGGTGAAATGTCGTACAACCTTATAAGCTCTATTTTCATAATAGCGATAGGAAAGAGAGAAGAAGGAGAAAAGAAAAATAAAAAGAAGCAGAAGAAGAAAGATAAGCAAGCAAGAAGGAGAGATGCAGCAAGGTTAGTTACCACCACCACTATCAGTCAAGTTACATTTTGTCAGCTCTGCCTCAATGCAGGTGATGATTTCTTGGAAGGGAGTTGAGAAGAAGGCAAAGAAACTTCTCTCTCTGCCCACATCTCCTTGCTGGGGTTAAAATGTACTCTTTTTATTGTCCCAGTTGTTGAAGAGTTTGCCCACTTTCTTGAAGATTTTTGCTTTGGTGCTCCTCTCCCCCCGCCACTCAACTGCCAGTGCCACTCATCAGGTTCTGCTGAGCACTGTCGAGGTCTTGAGCTAATTCACAAAGTCATAAATTGTGTAGAGAACAAAGCTCGAGCTGGTATCCCAGTCCTCCCAGAGACAGAATGCCAAGGCCAAGAAGTTGTTCATTGTATGGAGATAAGTTCATATCTTTGTCTTCCCAGAGACAGGATGCCAAGGCCAAGATTTCGCTGAGGTCGTAGTCTTCCCAGTGATAGGAGGCTAGAAATTTGTAAATTATATGGCAACAATGTGGAGATAAAACACGGTCGACAATAGTCTCCTACACCATGTCAAAGTCCTCCTGCTTGGCACTTCCTCACCAACCAACTATACCTAATAGGCTTGATGCATAGGGTCACAGAACAGGGGTGGTGGTGGCAGGGGTGCTCCAGACTAGCTCTGTGGGACACCTCAGCCAGTGACAGCAGTCACCCAGGAACAGCTCGATGCATCCCTGCCCCCTGTGACCTTATGGGCAGACCGGGAGCACATGCAGGGAAGCAAGTTTCAAGTTGAGCTTATGGGCTTACAGGGTGGTGAAGGTTACTGCTGGATGGTGACAGTTGAGAATCAGTGAAATAAAACAGCAGATGGCACAGATCAGCTTTTTGTGAAGCCTGAGCAGCAAGATGACATCATGCCTTACACCACCACCAAAGGAAAGGTGGTCTCACCCACTACAATCTTGCACCTATCTGTACAGTCCCCACCTTCTTCCTTAGCTCTAATCCATCCACATAGGAAGCTGCAACAGCTCACTAACCTAGATCAAAATTAGCCTGGTTAATGAGCTGGTAAAAGCTTCACCCTTGCAACCAACCATCAGGGCTTTTTGCCGTAGTTGTCGGATGAATTTTCTGCCCGTTTGCTGACACACAGCAACTCAGGTTCAGGAAACCAGACATTATTAGCACTGGCACAAAGCAAGAGGCAGAATCAAGTGCGTAGGATTCCTGATGTATGTCAGCTTAGATCAGCTTACATCAACGTGAAACAGCGGTTGGAGGCTCACATCTGCCTGACACATCAAGACAGGCTCAAGGACGAAGCCCCTAAAGAACCAGATGAGTTTTTCTGGGCATCTCACAGCAGTCAATTACATTAATGTTTATTTCTACTTAGACATTACATCAGCTAGGAATGGAGAAAATGGGATATATATTCTACAAAAACTTACCACGACTGGCATTAATTTTGGTACCCTTAATTGTCACACAAGTACCGTATCACTCAGTACTGACAAAAATACACGAATGGTCTTTATAGTCTCCACACCTGCCCAGGGCTCTGAGCCTCATTGAAAAACCATGTTTTAAAAAGTTTTGGAGGCAAAGCAATCGCACAGGATAACTTAGAATTCTTCATTGATAACTCAAAGGAAATCACACAGCAGGACATCTCCATTCAACACACGCTGAACTCAAAGTTCAGAAGGACTGGAAGGCCAAAGTCTTTGATTTGCTCCAGACCAGCAGCAGTTATAGATCCTAAATGGAAACACTTTACACAGGAGCTACAATTCATTCCTGCTAGGTGGACCTTCATCCCAATATAGCTGCTACAGCCCTTCTCTTTTGTGCAGGAAGGGAGTATTTTCAGGGCATTCCTCACACTGATGGGAGAGAGGCTTTCAGTGTGACAAATTATTCCGATACCTCCAGAATCAGGATGCACGAGGGATAATGAAATACCACTGCAAAAACACAAGTTTGTATAGATATGTCCATAGATCTATATTTTTATTGGCTTATAGATATTTATAATATATTTATATATATTTTTAAAAGAATCCCTTCAAAAACTACCCTCCCGCCCAGCAAGACGAAGATAAAATGGTCAAAGCTGGCAGCTGTATCCCAGAGCCAAGTGTCCCCGCGCTCTGGCAGAGCCAAACGACTGCACAGCATCCTCCTTCCAAGCTTCTGTGACGCCCTCCTGGTGCTGGGGTGACCAACAGTTCCATAGCTCTCTACACTTCACCTGTCGAAAGAAATGGAGAAACAGGGAGAGAAACATATGGTCGTGGTGATGGGGGCTTGAGGGGTAGGGGAACAGCAACGCATGCAAACGGAAGCCGAGAGCGCCAAAATGCTAGGGCAGAAGAGGGACAGACTGCCTAGAAGGGAAGAAGACAGGAGAGAGAATGAACAGGCAGCAGAATTAGTTGGAGAGACGGATCTTGGAGACGGGTTTTGAAGCATCATGCTTGTGACTCTTGCTACGCCCCCCTTTCCCCAAAATCTCTACCTCTCACCCTCCCAGTTGTGAAGGGAGATTCGACTAGTTTGATTTAGACCAAATCTTCGCACTGCCCCGGAGCCTGTGGAGAGACAGAAAACATCTTGAGCAGAGCACTAAGGCTCAATCCCAGGTTCCCTTTCCAAAAGCATACACAGGAAAGAGGCTGATGTCTGAATAGGATAAGGACAGGATGCTAGGAAGATTTACACACTCCGTTTCAGAGCAAGAGCTATGCATAATTCCCTCCCAATCAGCAGGGGACAGAGCTCAGTTGGGACCATGTCTGTGACCATCTTGGGCGCCGGGAACAGAGCTCTGCAGTGGGCAACCTCACTGCTTTGGAGCAGAAGCTGCACCAGAGCAGCTCCCCAACACACACACAGCCAGTGCTCACGCTGGGTTGCTGCCGTGCCTCACCCTTTGGCTTTGGAGGTTTTCTTGCTCGCTTGGCGCTGGTTGGTGCCGGGGGCTGGCTCCCTGAGCTCTGTTAGGTGCTGTTCTGGGTCTTGGGACGTGGCTGCTGCAGCAGCTGCTGTTGTCACTTTAATTGTCTTCTTCAGATTCGCCACCTGCCACATTGAAAGAGCAAGCACCAAATGAGCAGGTCAAACAAAAGATCTAACAAACACCCAGATCTCTGCACTGCGGAAGAGCAGAGCACAGAACAGAGCCAGCATCTAGCATGCTTGAGCTAGTCAGTTGAACTCGGCTAGCTGAACTCTTGAAGCACAAGCCCTGGGGTCCTTGTGTAGGGGAAGGTGGTACCTTACTTGAGCAAGGCCAGTAAGGACCACACAGGCATTTTTAAGTGACAGGTACTGGCTATTCCCTCCCCATCCCACTCACCTCACTCTCTATCTGCTGCTTAAGCGCCAGCTGCTGCTCTTTGTGCTGGTTGGCTCGGCTAACCTGTTCCTCAATGCCTGACAAGACAACTTCACACCCCTGGCACCTGTACACAAGACATAAGACTGAACAGGCTGGGAAGACTTTCCCGCACAGAAAGAGAAGCAAGAGGCTGCAGATTTCAGCTCTAGATGCCAACCAGACTGGAAGGCGACAGCTACAGCAGTCAGAGGGGCCCCAGGAGCAGCAGTCCCACGCAATGACACAGCGGCACCATTACGTGGCTGGGGGGCCGTGGCTGAACAACAGAGTGACACCAGATTAGGGGCTCTATGGACATTTGTTCAAGAGGTCTCCCACCAGGAGCCACCACCACACAAAGGTTGCCGAGCTGCCATCGCCCCTCTGGACGCAGAGAGAGAGGCTGAAGACCCATTTTCCACCGCGGCGTAGGAAATGGGACTGGGCAGAGCCCCTCCAAGCTCTGCTGCCCTCCGCGAGGCGCGGAGACGCCGGGGAGGCCCCGGGGGCTTCCTCCTCACCACTCCTGCAGGGTGCGGGTGATGGTGCTCAGCTCCTCCCGCCGGATGTCCCTGCCGATGCTGTAATCCACCTCGAGGCGCTGGTTGCGCTGGTCCAGGCTGCCGCGCAGCACGTCCGCGTACACGGCCTCGATGACCAGGTCCTCCAGCTGCCGCACGTTCTTCAGCTGCAGCTGCTCGAGCAGCAGCGCGTAGGGGATGCACTGCGGGAGCGGCGCTCACAGCGCGGCCGCCCCGGCGCCGCCGCCGCCGCCGCCCAGCCCGGCCAGGGCCCTTACCTTGATCTTGGCAGCCAGCGTGACCACCGAGAGGTGCCGCAGCTTGTTCTTCTGCGCCTCCGTCAGCGGCGGCAGGCTGCCGGCCTCGGCTGCCGGAGCCACGGGGCAGCCCGTGAGCGCGGCCGTCCCTCCCACCGCCAACCCGGGCCCTCCCGCTGCCCCTGGGGCTTCCCGCTGCCCCCGGGGCCTCCCGCTGCCCCCGGGGCCTCCCGCTGCCCCCGGCCGCTGCTCACCCAGGTAGTCGGCGTAGGTGCCGTAGGCGAAGATGGTGAGCAGGCGCAGCACGGGCGCGAACTCGCCGCCCGCGAGCTGCGGCGAGAGCGGAGCAGAGCCGCGCGTCACGGCAGGGACCGGCACCGGTACCGGCACCGGCACCGGGCCGGGGCCAGCGCCGCCCGCCGCCGCTCACCTCGCGCACGGCCGGCATGTCCAGCAGCTCCCCGAACACGTAGATGCCGGGCGCCTCCAGCACCTGCTGGATGAGGCTGGCGAGCGCGGCGCCGCGGGCCGCCTTGGCCAGCAGCAGGAACTGCTCCTGGCTCTGCGCCGCCGCCTTGCCCTCGGCCGCCATGGCGCCGCCGCGCGCAGCCGCCGCTTCCGGCCGCGCCACTGGCCGGGGCCGCGCCTCGTCCCGCCCCTGCCGCCTCCCCATTGGCCGCTCTCAGGGGAGGGCGGGGGCGCCGGCAGCGGCTAGGGCGCCCCCTGCAGGGCGCGGCGGCCGCGGCGGCAGCGCCGGTTGCTCCATCCCGGGAGCGGCCGTGGGCTCCGTGCCGGGAGCGGCCGTGGGCTCCGTGCCGGGAACAGCCGTGGGCTCCATCCCGGGAGTGGCCGTGGGCTCCGTGCTGGGAGCGGCCGTGGGCTCCATCGCAGGAGCACGGGCTAGAGACTCAAGTGACGCCCAGCACGACCAGCCCATGGCACGAAGGGGCGCGTGGCCCGTGGCACGAAGGGGCGCGTGGCCCATGGCACGAAGGGACGTGTGGCCCATGGCACACAGGCCGCGCCAGCCTCCCCGGGGGCTGCTGCTTCCCTCCTCCACGGCTGCCTCCTCCTGCGAACCCCCTTTCGGGGCACGGGGCCCCAATCGCAGC
>JAUBOD010000286.1:56754-71844 GCA_032353885.1 Nothura maculosa | reverse complement strand
AGCGGGTCCCGCCGCACGAGGCTGCCGCCCCCGCGGGGCTGCCGCCCCCGCGCCCCCCGCCGGGCGCCCCTCGGCAGCCGCGGCGCGACGGAGGCGGCCGCGCCAGCAGCCATGGGGTTAACGGGAGGCAGCGAGCGAGGGAGACGAGACGGGCAGAGAGGAAGAGGGGCTGGACCAGTGCTCGGCAGCTGTTTATTTCAAGGCATCTCTCTCTCCCTCAGCCAGGGCTCAGCCTCATCGAGCCTTCCTCCTCCTTCTCCTCCTCCTCCTCCTCCTCCTCCTCCTTCTTCTCCTCCTCTCCTTCTTTCGTCCTGGCCATGAGAAGCACCGTTGGCGGCGGCTCCGCTGCCCCAGCCCCGCTTCCCGCCGCCCCGGCTCTGCCCCACTCATCTGCCCGCAAGGTAAGTTCAGCCTCTGGCCCCGGGCTCGGCGCCGCTGCAGGGATGGGGCTGCAGGGGCGAGGAGCAGGGAGGGATGCGTGCCCATCTACAAGTCATCTCTCCCGGTCTCCTTCCCTGTGTCCTTTCTGCCCCTTTTTCTTTGCCCTCCCTGTCCTGTGTGGGCGCTCGGCTCTCCCTCTAGCAGGCTGCCTCCCTCCTCCGGACCCTCTCCTCCTCCGCTCTGGGGCAGGGCATCCCGAGGGGCTGCCTGGGAGGCGCCTCCCAAGCACTGCTGCCTCTTGCCCCCCAGCTCTCGGCTCCATCACAGACCTGTTGTGCTGGAGCCCTGGAGCCTGGGCTCAGCAAGGCGACTTCAGCCAAATTGGCGCAGCTGGAGGAAGGAAACGGAAGGGTCAGTCCCTCCTCCTGCCTGGCCAAGGTGCACCACGCCATGGAGAGCCGTTTGGATGCGAGGATTCAGCATCTCGCTGAAGGTGCTTGGATGCCCAGGAACAGTAGGAAGCACTTGGATGCCCAGGAACAGTAGGAAACAGAGACAGGAGATGGGCAGGCTCGTGCCCTGTATTGCAGGCAGGCGCTAGATGGCGGGGACCCCGGGGCGCAGGCTGGGAGGGGGCCACACAGCCCCCCGGTGCAGGGAGACGTTTGCTCCAAGCACTGATGGTGGGGCTTGCACACCCATGCCCTGGAAACGTCCACGTCTGTGGATACCATTGGCCTTCCAGCTTTGGATCGTGCCCCAAGCCCTAGCCTAGGATTTCCATACCCCGCTCATAAGCACTTACCCTGGTGCTCTGGCACAGGAATTCCCATGGAGTGTCACCGAACACAGCAAGGTCTGCAGCCTCCCTCAGGGGTCCTGACGATCCCCTTGGGCACCGGCACCAGCCTTCACAGGCTTGGGCACTGAGAAGGGCAGCAGGAGCTGAGCCCAGCCACCATTCCAACTGCCAAATCCAGCCCCAAATTTCAGTATTTGGACTCAGCCTCCCGGCTGCCCAGCCTCACCGGAGGGCAGCGGACTGGCCTCCCAGAGGCAGCTGCTCTGGGATTCTCTGCTTGCCTCCCGTCCCCGACACAGCAAGATGTATAACCCCTTTCCACCAGCACTGAGTCGTGATTCCTGCTGCAAAACCAGCATCTCTGCACCCTGGGCCACCAACTCCAGGATGTCCTGGTGGCCAAGGAAAAGATAGGCAGGGATGCTGCTCCGAGACGTCAGGCAGTGCTTGTGGGTCTCACTGCCAGTGCCTGAGCTCAGTGCACTCAGTGCTTGGAGATAACTGCTGGGTTTCATGGTCCCAGATTATAATCTCATGTCGATGGCTGTCACCAAAGCCCCTAACACTGGCAGGGAGTTAAAAATGTCAGCCAATCTAACGCGCTCTTTCTGTGAGGAAGGGTACATCCTCCTCCTCGGGTTTGTTTTGATTTTTTATTACTATTTCGAGTGGGATCGGTGCTGTGGGGGAGCTAGGCAAAGGAAGGATTTGCATGAAGCTCTCTGCTGCGGGGTTGCTAATGGCGAACGCTATTTCAGCTGGCAGTAAGTTTCGTAATCTTGGCCCAGCTCCGGTGAATGTTCTGTTCCTCAGGTCATAAGGCTCTTTCCCCTTCTTTCATCCCTTCCCCCCTCCCCAAACTGGTTGGCAATTTCATTGTTCCCCTGGAACGTATCTGTCATGTGAGGTCATCGCTGCATAGGGAGAGGTGATTGATCGCTTGGGTCACGGGGGCCCGTCCCATGCTGGGCTCCGAATACCGGGTTGGAGACCTTGAACCACACTCGGTGCTCAAAGGAGACAGCCAAGGTGGGGTGCAGAGAAGCCCCGTGATGCGTTCGCGGCAGATTGAGGCGGTGAGCAAACAGACTGCTGCATTCAGAACTAGCTGGAGCGCTCTGAGAGCAGACGGCTTCATTCCTAGAGGCACAGCATCGCAGCAGTCGAGCCCGCGATGTTGCGAAAATACAGATAGATCATCATCTGCAAGGCGAGTCAGAGGGAAGCGGGTGCGACTCGCTCCTCATCCCCAGATGGAAGGAGACTGCCCGCTGCTCGCTAACACGTCTTGTGTGCGTTCGCCTTCATCCAATTGCTCCTCAGTTAGCGGCTGATCTCTGCTAGGCATCAAGGAAGCTGTGAGATGCTCAGATTTTAAGGCCAGAGGGACCATTTTGATCATCTAGTCTGACCTACAGCATAACACAGGCCAGAGAATTTCACCAATTTCATTTCCTGCGTCAAGCCCATAACTTATGATTGAACGATCGTGTGTCTTTTTAGAAATACAGCCACATAAAGGCTTCAGGCAGCAGGGAATACACCTCCCTAGGTAAATTGCTCTCGTGTGTGACCCTCTTTATTAATAGGATTGTTCCTCATTTGAATTTGTCAAACTTCAGCATTTTGTAACAGAAGGTTACAGATTGCATTTGATGTGAGGGAGCTACAGAGCTGGTATCACCTGCGCGCGGCTGGCAGCTCAGCTCTTTTATTCTCATGATAGCTTTTATTTGGAATAGAATTGATCTTTGGGACCGCAGTACATGAGTCCTGGGCATGGAGAAAGAGCTGTCCACAGTGGATCTTAGGACCTCACTGGAGAGTGGTAGAATCTGAACCCTGGAGCTCTGGGTGTCACATTCATGGGCTGGTCTGTGCTCCCTGCTCGGACCAGGAATGCAGCAGGCTTTGCTCCTCAGCATTAGTTACCAAGTCCCCTTGGTGCACCAGGACACACGTTTTGGGGCACAGCTATCAAGATCTGCTCTCTTAGGTCTGAGCAGCAGTAGTTCTGGGATGTGGGAGATTTACAAAGAGGGAGGGAGCACAATTGGATCACTGCGATTTGGGAATAGCAAACGGATTTGTCCACTCTGCAAATGCTGTGAGAGCAATTCCTAAGAGATTAGCCCCAGGGATCTCTAGGTCTGGATCTGTAGTGGAAGTCCATATGTGATAACAAAGAGCAGTGAAATTCGTACTCCGGGCTTTCAAGCACCAAGATTCACCAACTGAGCTTAGTGAAGAGCCCTGGGGAAATAGCTTTGTCATTCGCACTCTCTCATCTATGCCTAACAGGTCACCAGAATACTTGTGGTGAAGGCCCTGTATCTGGAGTGAAAATACACGTATCTGTGCTTGAACCCTGGGAGCAGTCCTGTCCATTCCTATCATAGCTAGTCCTGGGAAATAGATCTGAAAGCAAGAGCCGTGCTTCGTGGTGCTGGTGCAGAAATCTGTTCTCTGCTCCTGCACAAAAATACAGGTACAAAGGTATCGGGATTTATATCGCCCGGTCAAAAGGGCATTTTAGTCCCCTCATCTGCTCCAGAAGTCTACTGTTTTGTTCAGTATCACTATACAAGGCTGAATCAAGGGCATTCATTATACCTGCCCTCAAATGCAGCAGGATCTGTGCCCATTCCAGCTGCTGGAGTGTAACTGCAGGGTGCCCCAAGCACGTTTTATCTGCTGCTCTGCTCGCAAACCACAGGGACATCCACTCTCTGCTTTGCTCATGAGCCCTCCATGCACAGTATAGTCCAGTCCTCCTGGTCTGACATATCAGAGTCCGAACTCCTCCTCCTTGGTATTCCAGCTGTGGGAGACACCTCTGTGCTTCTCCCAGCTCCTGCGCCAAACACTTTTGGATGTATTAGTGCCAGGACATACTTTCAATCTCTAGTCAGAATATGATCAACAAGTGATAATATGCTGATTGATGCTTTCACGTCTCAGTCCTGTGTTTGTTTGGAGTCAGCCTTTGGGTACAGGCACCAGGAATCACCTTCTCATCACCATCTTCACCATCAGGATTTAGACAAGAAAAAAAAGTCTTATTTCGAAGGTTTGCATTTACCTTTCAGGTTGATGTTATAACATGATGTGTGCCTGAGGAGAGCAGCAACAATGGTGAATCCTACCCCTCAGATACACTTACAGGCATAGCCTACTTTGAAGATGGGTATAGCAGGTGTAAGGGTGCTGTATGTATGATTTGGATCTATAGAGATTCTTATTTCCAGTCTTTAATCCCTGGAAATCCTTAACCAAGGCTGCTGTTGCTGGTATTCACAATCTCGGACCAGAAGCAGAGCAAGGTCTCTCCTGCAAAATACTGGTGAGACAATTCACACCAACAAGCAAGAGATGGGTGTCCCAGCTCATCAGCTTTGGGGTTTGCAGCCCGGCACTGTGTAGCTACATCTAGGCTAGTCTTTCCCAGCTAAGCCCTCTCTGTGTAAAGAGGAACACCAGCACTTACATGCATGCTCCCAACACACAATGCTATCCAAAGGGATTAGCACTAAATTTTACCTACATCTGAAATGGAGGATTTCCATGTCAGATATGGCACTGTGAGGATTCATATGCTCCTCTGTAAAAAGTCCACATCTCCAAAAATCAGAGCTGTAACAGATAATGTCACACCACAAGCACAACAGTGTTTTTATGCCGGGGAACTAATGTATAGTAAGGAGTTCCAGACATGGTCGTGGACACCCCAGGCCAACTTGTAATTCCTCACGGTGATCTGCACGCCCCTGAGCTGAAAGATTCACACGGTGAGAGCCCTGATACTTGGAATTCACTACTTTTCCAAAGTTCAAAAGAAGTTCTGTCACAGATTTGCATTGCCAGACATGATCTTCTCTAGTAGCGTGATCATAATCCAGATGGCCAAGATCTTGGTAGCACTGGCTTTGAAAGAAGCTTGCTCCCTTCTGCTGCCTCTCCATACAGATGCATTTTAATACTGAGACCCCCCCAAGGCTTTGAGGTTCAGGAGCAAAGTACAAAGAACTGCTGAGGATAGCTGCTGTTTTCTCCTCATCTTCATATCAAGATCTCTCCAGAGACTGATCTTGCCCTGGAGGGAAGGGCAGGGCACATTAGCCGATAATTCCTCTTTTCCTGTGAACTTTGTTTAAATATTTAACAGAAAGAAACTAAAAATATCCCCAGTTAATGCAGCAGGAGCGAGACAGCTGCTCATTTGTGTCAGTGTTCTTCCTCCTGACCCGTCTGCTCAGGTGTACATTATGAGATGTGGGTCCCTCCAACAGAGCGAGCACCACGCTCTTCCCTCAGAAGGTGCTGCAGGGTTCATTTCCCTTTAGTTAATCACTTGAGTTAAGCAGGAGGGGATGGTTGTAACTCTTTGTGAGCTGGGAGTGCTTCAGAGTAGAACTCGGTTTTCTCAAGCCTGGCTTTGGCAGCGTTTTTGTTCTTTGTGTTGACTCCCATCTGAACTCCCCTGTCCAATGATGCCCCCTCTTCTCTATCCGAGGAGCCGTGGAAGGGCAGGTGTGTGGGTTCCTGGTATTTATGCTTTCCTTTTCACAATGAAGGAATGAGCTGAATATCTTGAATGATTTTTGTGTGCGTGAGGTCTTTGTGGTGGCGAGAATCCTGGGTCAGGCACATAATATCTCATCAGGGAAGGACCGAGGCTGTGCTGTGCCCTGCCAAAGGAAAGGGGCAGACAGCATGAAGGGCAGCCGGGCTGTAGCTAAACTGCGATGCCAGAGGGTGGCGTGTGGCCAGCGCAGAAATCCAGCCTGGGAACCAGCTCCTGTTCTGCGTTAACCTGTGCTGCCAGTGCTTCTCAGCGATGGGAGGCGGGAGAGAACTGGGGAGACAGCGGGCTGGAGCTCCACTGAGGACACTAGGACAGGGCGCGTGAAAAGGTAATTCCATGTTTGCCAAGAGAAGTGCAAATATTAAATATTTGATAAGCATATTTTTGCTCTTAAATTCTTTAGTAAGGCTGGACTTCTCTCCCTGATTCATTCTCTCTTTCACAGCCGTCTTTGTTTATCACTCTTGTATTTCCCCTCTCTCCCTCACTGTGACACACAATGAAGAGGATCTTTCTTAATAAATAGATTACATGCTCTACACTATAAATATACACAGGAATTAAGGTCCCAACCTTCTAGTGATAAGCAAACAAAGGTACTGAACTCTCCTCTTGGTCCTCAGACAGGAGGCTCTCCAGGGAGACTGCCCATGTGTCCCTGCACATGTGCCCTAGAGACTGATGGTAATTTTCATGTGCATTGCTAATGTGCGTGTTCCTGTGTGGCATTTGGGCGAGACGCATCTCTGTACAGGAGCGTGCACGGGCACAGCAGGCTAAGGAGGGCAGATGTGCATGCGTGAGGGCACTGCACCACTCTGCCAGCTGGGGTCAAGTTTTCAAGGTGGCTGCATAGTTGCCGCAAGGGATGCGGTTAAATCTCTCTCTCTTTTGCCTCTCAGTGAAGACCATGAGAGAGGATCCTTGCTGAGCGAAGACATTGTTGCATCTGAGATGGAGCTCAGTGCCTGGTAGGTTCACAGCTTCCCACGTCAACCGGCAACGCGAGAACAAGACGGGAGTGTGGGTGGTGGGGCTGCTCTCAGCTACTCCCAGCTTGGCCTTTTCAGCAGGAAAGACATCTTGGATAACTCTCTTTTTCCTTCTCCCATCCACAGCATGATGCTTCCACTGGTTTCCTGCATCCACTCATTGCAGCTGTGGCATTTCCTGCTTCTGCTCTCAGCCTTTCCTCTTCCTGCTGTCTGGTCTCTTCGTTCTCGGGGTCCTGTGGCCACTCGGCCCCTCTGTGCCCGTCGAAGTCCCTCTGCCCCTCGGCCCATTTGCATCTGGGACAGGATCTCACTGCCGGAGAGGGATCTGCGCTTCCTGCCGCGCCAGCGGTCCCTGCCCTCGCGGGGGGCAGAGCTGCGGCACGTCGTGCGGCTGCGGCGCCAGGCTGGGGGGGCCCGTCCCGCCACACCATCCGGTTTTGAGGATGGCATGCCCTCCTCCCAGTATCCCTGGGCCATTGTGTGGGGCCCCACAGTGTCGGATGAGGATGGAGGAGACGCCAACTCTGCCAACCCAGGCTTCCCTCCGCTGGGTTACACCTTCGTTTCACCACACGGGATGGCAACAGCTCAGCCCAACTCCCATTCACTCCTGCACAACGCAGGCCTCAACCTGCGCGAGACCCCGGCCACGCTGCGGCCCTTCTTATTTGGACCACGGGGCGAAGGTAAATCCCCTTTTTGCTTCTTTCGCCCCGTCCTCACAGGCGTAGCTCTTCCTGCACAAGCTTCCCTTGCAGGAAGACTTCCCTTATGCAGCTGCACTCCTCCAGGTACTGGCATGTCTTTCACGTTCCCTCTTTCCCTCCTCCCTCTCACAGGTGTGGACCCCCAACTCTACGTCACCATCACCATCTCCATCATCATTGTCCTGGTTGCCACTGGCATCATATTCAAGTTCTGGTGAGTGGGGCATGAGGCAACAGATGTTGTTTCTGAGTAGTGCTCTGAGAGCACCCTTGGTGTCTGCAGGTGGGTGCAAGGGCTGTGTGCGTTGTTGGAGGAGAAAGGCCTTTGATGTAGGGCTGCGGATCTGGTGTTGTTGGCACTCCGGAGGTTTGCTGCATGGCTCCAATGGGCCCCAATCTGGGCGTGATGGAGTCCTGTGACCCCTTCTATCACTGAGGCACCCTGTCTCACTGCTCCTCTTTCTCCAAAGCTGGGATCGTAACCAGAAGCGCCGGCGTCACTCTGGGCAGCAGAGCGGGGTCAGGCAGCAGGAGAGCCAGCAGCCCCTCACAGACCTGTCCCCCACCACTGTCAGCATTTTGGGGCCCTACAGTGACTCGCTGGCCCCCACGCCGGAGACAGAAGAATGCAGACAGGGCCAGGAGAGCATGGAGAAACTGGGGGGCCACGGGAAGAGTGCTGCCTTCCAGCTCAATCGGTGAGTGCCTTCAGGGACATCAGCAAGCAGGGGAGGAAGAGGGAGTGTGGGAGTGGCAAGGGAGCAAGGGAAAGGCAGGTGAAGGAAGGGCAAGGCGATCACTCTGAGAACTGCGCGTATGGACAAAGCAGCATCGGTTAATGAGGGCTCTAGGACAGTGGAAGCATGAGCAACTCCCATCTCTAATTCTTTTCCAATTCCATTTTCCCCCCAGAATCCCACTGGTGAACCTGTGACGTGCAAGGGAGAAGCACAGCTGGCTCCCCTCACCCTCCTCTCACTGCTGGGGAGCACATACTTCTGTCGCCTCTGCTACCCCAGGAAAAACCAATCTCCTTGTGCCATGGCCCACCACCACCATCACTAACTAACCAACCAAACCAGGACGTACCTGGGCAAGGGACTAGAAGGGCCTCAGTCTCTTGCTGGGGGAAGGTTGGGGACCCCCTCTCTGCAGGACAGGATGATGAGAGAGTGGGGTGGTGGTAAGGGAGAGGAGCTGTTGATATTAGGAAAGCTTGACCTCCCCTGCCCCTCTCATAGCACACACACACTTTGATCTCTGTAACTCTCGCACCAGTGCATGCCTGACGTTGGGGTAGGGGAAGTGGAAAGGTGTACCCCGTCCTTGTGGGCCCAAACCCCTCTATGTGTCCTTTTCCGTGTTGTGTGCTTTAAAGTGAACATCTGGAGTTGAGTGGCTGCAGAATTCCCTGCTGGGGCTTAGTCTCTCCTGAGCAGGGATCCAGGTGATGACAGGTTCTTCTGTTCCCAAAGCCTTGACCTTCTGGAGGGTCCCAAGAGCGGATGAATATGGGAAAGAAGAGGCTTACACAACACCTGACCCTTCTCATCAACCCATTTCCTTGAAGGAAACATTCTCCCTACCTTTAATATTCACATCACTCTGTTTTCTTTTTGCCTAACACTCTCTTATTTTCTATTTATCAATCTATATCTCTTTCATCTCTCAATTACCATTTTTCGTTTCTTTTTTACCCCCAATCCTCCCTCCCACCCCCTTTTCTTGCCAGTTAAGCTTGGGGAAAAAGTTCCTTTCACTTTCCAAATCTTTTGATCTCTTGGAAGCCTCCCTGCTGTTGTTCCCCACCCCCTGTCTCCCCAGTCCCCTCTGTCTCCTTCAGCAAGTTTTTATCTCTAATCTATAGTGATGTTTTTAGGAAAATCTGAGGCAAAGCCTGTGTCATTTAGCAAGCATCCTGTACACTGGAATACTGCCAGCACTGCTCAAGTATGACATGCAGACGTAGCTGGGTATTAGGAGCTTGGATTTCGCTGGCTAGGGTAGGGAAGTGCTTTGAGATGTTCATGTAACAGGTAACAAGTGGCAGAAGAGACTGCTCTGTGGATGATAAAGAGCAATTTCACGATGACCTCTGGGAACTTTTGGAGGGTTGCCGTGTACTGCTGGGACACTCATGCCTGCCTTGCAGCCGGAGACCTGCCTGGTAAAACTAACCAAGGACTTGAAAGACAGGATATCTTTACTGCAGCCATACACAGGGTGGCAGCCTTCCTGAGCACGCTGTACTGCTGGACAGCAGGAGCAACGGCACAGACATGGGGCACAGGTATGGTTGCAAACCAGTTGCTTTAGGGGCTGTGACGGAGTGGAGCTGCAATAGCTTCATCGGCAGTGCTGCTGTTACCCGTGTGAGCAGGATCAGTGTATCTCGACCTCTTGCTAGATACGTACCCACAGACATCTGTCTGAGGGGGTTGGAAACAGCAGATTACAGCTTGGTGGTAGTAGTTGTCCTGTCTTGGCTTTTGTGGACACCTTCAAAGTAATTCACAGGGGCTGCACTGACAAGCACTGAGCTGAAATGATAAGAGACTTCAGTTGAGGTGTCCCCACACTACACTTACACCTTCTGCTTGGCTGATACACCTGGAGAGAGGAAACTTACCCACAGTTTGAAAGACCTGATGCCCCATTCAAGAGCTGTGACAAGTCATCTATCATCTCAGAGAAAAGGGAACAGCCCATTCATTCTTTACCTCCATAGCAGAAGCATTTTCATTATAGAGCAAAGCACGAGGAGTTGCATGAGAGGGTTGGTTCTACGCATTTACACCGGTGATCTCAGGTCCCATCTGACTCACCATGAAGGACATTTAAATAAGAGTTTAAATTGCAATAAGCTTCCCAGAAAAACAGTAGAGATATGGAGAAAATGACAGGTCTAATAAAATTACAGGTTTATTAGAATCACAGAATGTCAGAAAGACGTAGGTGCAAAAGGACTCTGGAAGTCTCTAGCCTAAGCACAATTTGAATTCCTGCATATAGCAGGGGATGTTATTACCTAAGGATAGGCTGAGACCTATTACTGAGCCTTTTCCTTGTTTCAGCTCTCCTTGAGGCTTTGGATGGACGTTCAAGATAGGGACGGACAGATGTTCCACAAACATGGGGGCAGGCAGCTGCTTCTGCCCATTGCCCTGCCCATCACCGTCCCCTTCAGCTGAGGGCACATTGGGGGTTCCCCCCGCTAACACTAGCACAACCAGAGCTGCAAAAGGACATCTGCATACAGCCTGCTAATGGCTGCATGGTTTATTGCTCGCAGTTTACAATGTAATGTCTTAAACAGGTTTAAATAATTTTCCAGACCAGATTAATTAGATTGTCCTTTGATTAGGATCATTTGTTGAAACAAGGCCAGAGTCTAGACTCTACCACCTTTAAGGGCTGTCCTTGGGCTTTCCCTCTCCCGCTTTTTACATACTGCGTGGAGAGAAGGTCTATAAGAAAGCAGTAAGGCATTGCAGGGTGCACAGTGGTAACATTTCACAACACTTACTGCAGGGAAACCCTGAGCTCTAGCGGTCAGGCTTTTGTAAACTTTGCGAACAAACCAGATTTTGGTGTTTTGTTTTCTTTTGATGTGTCTCTCAATTAAAAGCATCACCAGAAAGTTAAGCCACTCAGAAATGCTGTAGTAAAGGGGAAGCTGGGAAATACTATAGCGAAAGCTCCTACAGTGATGGAAGCTTGGATATAATGAACATCTTTTCCAAGCCATTTCTTTTTCTAGTCAAATATATTTTAAAACAGTCCTTCACTCTCTCATGTGAAATAGGTTAGATATGGGAATCAAGTCTACTGTCCTGCCCAAACTTTCATTGCTGCATTTTCTGTCTAGAACAAAACATTAAAAACATGTTTGGACACACAAGCTTCTTCCAGTCAATAAATAATCTCACTGAATTTGTTTTCTCTATGCCTTGCTCTCCACCCTCACCTCTGTAAAATGGAGCCCAAGCACAGCTGCAGTTTTCTTCCTCGGTCCAAGCTAATACACCATGAGATTCACATGTGGACAGGTTGACAGCACAGAGTACAAAGCAAGAACAAAGAGGCCAGCACCTTCTCAGTCAAAAGTTGTCAGGTTTCCCTGTCTTCCAGATGACTTGTGAAATATCTGAGTTACTTTCCCTGTGGAAAATTTAACGGGAGGGAAAGCAGGACGGGGCAACAACTAAAAATGTTTGTCAAGTTGGGCTGAGCCTGTCAAATACTTCTGGTCAATTAAAACGAGACATCCAAATGCACTGGGTGAACTGAAATGAACTGTTTCTGTGCTGAACTCCAAAAGGGAACAAGACAGTGGTGATCACGGAGGGGATGAGGAGAGATGTTGGGGAACAGTCTCTCTGTTCTGACCTTGATTGCTTTGGAGCAGGAACTTGACCTTCTTTCTCTGTTTACCCAGGAGAGCTACAAGGCTGGACCCTGCTTGTGCTTTCCCATTTGGCATGTGATTGGCAGGCAAGGGAACAGACCACCAACATACTTCTACACCTCTCCTCTGGTTCAGTTCATAGGGACTTAAATCCATCCAAGCATCCTATAGCTTCAGAGAGGGCTATCTACCTCTTCCTCAATGGCACCCAAGTGCCCTTGTAAATCTGGCCCTTCCATTCCCAATTTCCTTGCTATTACAGGAAAATGCTAGGAAAGGAACGCTTTGTTCCCAGAAGAAACACACAGTCACCTTCAGATTGTTTGGAATTAAACCATAGTTTTTGCTTCTCACTTGGAAATGCCGAGTTGGTGGCACAGCCTTGGAGCTGAATCCTGCAGCACAGAAGCCCTGGGCTAAACTCCAGCTCCCCTATCGCACCCCAGTCGATGTCTCACTGTACTCCTGGCCCTGTCTTGGCAAGATGAGAGAGGGGCCCCCGCTTCTTTTTCCGTCTGCCAGCCCTCCACTCTTCTCTGTTGTTCCTACTGTGTTCCAGCATCCCCCTCCTGTCCTGTACCAGTCTCCCTCACAGTTATCTCTGCCCTCCTACTGTTTTGCTCTCCCCACTCCCTTCTTGTTCTCTCTTGGCCATTCTGTCTCGTTTTGCCACTGCTCCCATCCGTCTCTCTGTTCTACTTCCTCAGTCCTTGCTCAGTCTCGCTTTTCTCCCTCCCCTGCCCTCGTGCGCTGTGATATATATTTTTGTAGGGTTTCTCTTCTCCTTGTGGTGAAATATACAATTCTTGTGGGATGTTAGTCTCAACATTTTTAAATAAACCTTTGCAAAATACTGAAAACTGAGCTTTTGCTGATTAGAAGAGGCCATAATGGAGATGTCAAGGGTGGGAGGAGAAGAACTTCCTTCTACAGACACTGTGGAGTAATCGGGGCTTGAACACTGACATCCTGTGGCATGGCTCAGGTGGTTAGATGGGACAATTTGGTCCTGCGTCTGCCTCACCTTGGTCTCCTCACAGAGTGATGAGGCCATACAAGTCTCCTCACAGCTTTCCACAGGAGGCATCCCCTGCCTGAGGAGGCAGCTGGGGCCTCACATACCAACTTCTCAGCCATAGCTGGCTGTGTTGGCACTGGAGCTGCTGTTTCCAGGCCATGCCAAGGGTCCACATGTAACATGTTGGTTCATGCTGGGAGCCAGGAGAGCCGTGAGTGGTGAGAGAAGCTGTAGCAAAGGGAGGGAGGCAGAGAGATGCAGGAGGAGAAACCTCTCTCACTGTTCCCGGCGGCTGCCTCCACGTTTTCTATTTACAGCCCTGCTGCCTCCCCTCCTGGCCACACACACGGAGCTGCTGCGGCTGCTGGTTTCCAGGGCTGCTCTGTAATTAAGCATCCTTGTCTCCCATAACTCCCCCACCTCACGAGCACTGGCAGCGATCAGCACAGGGGTGGGCAAGCAGGGAGACGCTACAGACCGTCAGCAGACACTGTCGCAAATTTTAAAGGCTGTGTTCCCTGGCAATTGCATGAGGATTACCAAGCATTGGGGATGGCTCCCCTGCCCACTCACCGTCTGAATCCTGCTAGGCACTGGAGAGGTCGTTGCTCTGCTCCTCTCCTGCTGGAGGAAGGGCCAGGCTCTCCAGCCCAGACCTGGCTTCAGACATTGTGTCTCTGTTGGCTGGAAGGGGCATAAAGCAAGCCTGATACCTCCTCTACCTCATGTTTCACTAGAAATAGTACCATGCTCTTTCTGCCCCCGCAAATATTTTCCTGGTGCTTCTGTTAGAGAAGGGAGACCTCCTTTCTTCAGGTCTGTGCCCACTCAAGGAACCAAGTGTCCAGTTACAGCTGTCCTGGGGCCTGTCCCTGCTGCTGGTGGGAGCTGCACCTTCAGGTAATGGGCAGGGAATGCAGGGTGCTGAAGCAGGGGCCAAGATGCCTCCTCCTGATCTTCTGGGGGCCTCTACACATCTTCTCCAGGTCCCTTGAGTATCTGCCCACTGTAGAAGGCAGCTGTATCGCTGTGTAGGGGCTGCATCCCACTGGGAATGGGAAGTGGGTGCTCTGCCAATAATATGAAGTCCCTGGAGGTGGATCGCACACCCAGCACCATGGCAGGGCTGGCCTCCATCCAAGCAGCACCCCACTCACTGCTCATGGCCTCAGTGGACTGGAGGGAGCCCTCGGGTCCTCAACAAGCAGGCACCTGACTAGGACACCTGTCCCGGGGCCTGTGCTCACGAGAGGAGCAATGACATCCATTTTTGCTCCCGTGCAGAGTGGGAGGAGGAAGCCCCTTCATGCCTGTTATTATAAACAGCTTGTTAGACCCTTCTTCCAGGGCAATCTTGGGCTGGGCAGGCAAGAAAGACTTCACTAAAGAGAAGATAGATTCTTATGCTGCTAAAATTAAAGACTCATAAACACATCAGTACAACAAAACATCTTATACAAACCTCATGTGCTCCTAGCCAGAGCTTCAGCTCTTGCTGACAGATTCTCTGTCATCAGATGCTTTTTCTCTGGTGTGCTTTCAGCAGAGGCAGAGGCTGCAGGCACTCAGTGAAATACTCCTTTTCTCTGCCAGGACTTGCTCCCTGACTCCAAGGAGAAGCTCTGTGAGTTGCTCCTTTTTCTTCTGGTTTTCTGACACATCACATGCCTGGCGCAGTCCCTTTCCATGACCGTTCCTTGATCTTGTCCTCTTGACTACCTGTTCATGCTGACTTCCAGTTTGGTCCCAGCCCTGCCTCCTTCCCTCAGCCTCCATTTTCCTTCTCACTCTCCAACAAGATACTAGAACAGAGAAGCACATTGAACATTGGCAGAGAAGATGGAAGGAATCAATGGGAACAATTAAATCAAAGAACACATAAAATCTATACAACCACATCAAAACACATAGAAATCAACCCAGCAAGGGGCTGGAGAAAAAACAAGCACAAATTATTGCTGACTCCTATGATTTTCTGTGAAAGACAACACTTTAGAAAAAGACAGTCAAAGTGGCTCCCAAAGCTGGAATTCCCCTCAGCTAAGCGCCTTCTCTAACCTGGCAGCAAACTGTCCCACTATAAAAAAAAAATCAGGCAACTACCTATTGGGCAATACGGCAGTGAGCTAGAGTATTCCCTTGTCTCCTCTAGAAGAACAAGGAGCTTCTCTAAAATTGGCATTCCTGGGCTGGG
>JAUBOD010000286.1:28497-43094 GCA_032353885.1 Nothura maculosa | reverse complement strand
CTGTGCACAAGAATGCAGCAAGGAGCGGGTCTTTCATGCCTTTTCTGCCAACTCTGCTCCTCTTACCTCCAAAAAGACTCACTGTGACTGACAACACCTGGATTTTTACCACCACAGCCTTGCAGAATTACAAAACATTGGAGTCTGGAAAAGCCATTTAGAGATCATCTAGTCCAACCTCTCAGCTCAAGCATGGTCACCTAGAGAAGGTTGATCGGGACCCTATCCAGGCAGCTTTTCAATATCTTTGAGGATGAAGAGTCCATAGCCTCTCTGAGCAACCCATTCCAACACTCAGCCACCCTCACAGGAGAAGAGGGAGAAAAAGCAAAGTGTAGCTCAGCTGACATGTTATAAAACGCCAGAAAGCCTAAGATCATCTGGGACACAGGCACATCTCACCAGGCAGAAATGTGCAATGGAGGCCAGGATGCACCGCTTCCTAGTGAGGAAGAAGGCACAAGGACAGGCAGGATGGGACAACACAGAACTAGAAAAAAAAAGGTGAGCAGATCAGTCGTGCTCTCCAGAGAAACGTCAGCACCAGCGTTTCTTTTATTTTGTCTCCCTCTAGAGAAAGGAGAAAAGAGGCATCAATGTCTGTGACAGTTGTTAGTCACACTGCCTCACCTGCTTCTGAAAGGTGCTTGACATTGGGGGTGGGGATGAAACACAAAGCTCCAGGCTTGATAAGAAAGAAAGAAAGAAAAAAATCAACCACGTTGTCCCAGTCCTCACCTGGCAATTGTGGCTTGAGCTTGTCTGGCAGAGAGGGCTTTGACAAGCTCTCCCAGTTGCCAAGCCTAAGCCAGCCCTTCTCTTTGAACAGACTCTGTCTTATTTCTTTCCAAGTGATGCACAGAGGGGAAAGAGGAGAGCTGGAAGGCTAGCGAGGACGCTGGGGCAAAGAGGAGGCCAGGGAGTCGTCAGCACCAGAGCAGACTTCCTCTTCCAAGGCACGGGATGGGATTTGTTCGCTGCATTGCAGAACGAGGAGAGAAATGTCACCTTCAGTGGTGATCTGACAACACAAAAATAATTGCATAAAGAAAAAGATGAGAACTTGTGAATATTCATGAGCAAGTCAAAAACCCAAAATTAACAAGGAAATTAATTACCAGATTGATTAGCCTGCCAACTCCTTTTATTTAAATAAATCAACAATTGCCTTCATGTGACCTCTGCGAGGAGCGCGGAGCGTCACGGGCTCCTGGGAGGCCTCTCTGCTGCCCGGGACACGCGGCCCCGCGGGCGCTGCCTCCCTGCAGCACCGGCCTTCCCTGGGCCCCGCGCTCCGGATGCTGCGGCTCCGCAATCCTGGAGCCGGCCCAACCAGGGCTCTCCCTGGTCCCACCCTCTTACTCACGCTGGCTCTCCAGTGCTGTTCCAGCACGCCAAGCTGGCAGGAAAAACATGGAGCAATTAAAAATAAATTAAAAAAAAAAAGAAAGGATTTTATTTTCTCCTTAGTCCAAAGCACCAAGAGAGCTAAGCGCCCAGTGAGCCCAGGGGAGGAAAGCAACCGGATCTAACTCGGAGGTTGGATCTAACACTGAATTTAAGCCTGATGGGGCGGTGGGATGAAGCAGTGACACCCGAGGGTCTCTTTCCACCTGAACCACTACACGATCCTGGGGCAAGACAGAGCGGGTCCTGGGGCAGGACAGAGTGGAACCGGCCTCGCCGGCTCCACAGCCCCGAGCGAGCAGAGGCTCCGTGTCCCCTCCACCGGGACCAGCCCCTCTCCTGCAGCCCACGCACGGAACGAGCTTGCGGGCAGCCCCTCCAGCCGGGCTGGCGCGGGGCTCCGCAGGGAAGCGGCAGCTCCGGGAGCTGGAGCCTTCCCTGCCCGGGAGGCCCCGGCGCGGCGGCGGGGCCGGGACTCGAACCCGCGACCCCCAGCCCGGGCCGCGGCTGCCCGCGCGCGCTCATGAATATTCACGAGCGCTCATGAATATTCAGGCGGGCGGCTCTCCCGCGCCGCCGCACGTCACGCCGGGGAGTCACCCTCGGCCGGAAGTGGCCCCGCGGCCGGCCTTGGGAACCCCGCGCGCCCTCCCCCGCCGCCCATTGGCCGCGGGGCGGGGCGCCCGGCTATATAAGGGCGAGGAAGGGGGCTGAGGGGCGCATGCGTGTGGTCGGGGGGGGGGGGGCGGGGCGGGCGGCCGTCTGCGGGTGGCCCCGCCCACGGGAGCCCCGCCCATGGAAGCCCCGCCCCTGAGACCCCCGCACTGGGACCCCGTGGGGCCCCGTGCAACATGTCGGGTCGGGTCGGGCCGGGCCGGACCGGGGAGCGCGCGGTGCAGAGCGGCCCGAACCACGGTCAGCCCGGCGGGACACGAGGCCCGGCCCGCCGGTCCTCCCGCGGCGCCCTCCGCCCCCATCCTCCGCGGCCCTTCCAGCCCGCGCTGCATCTCTATGGCAGGCACTTCCGGCCGCCGAGCCCGCCCCGCCGGGCGCCCCAGCCCGCGCTCTATGGCATCCGCGTCTCTATGGCCGGCACTTCCGGCCGCCGAGCCCGCCCCACCGGGCGCCCCAGCCCGCACTCTATGGCATCCGCGTCTCTATGGCAGGCACTTCCGGGCGCCGAGCCCGCCCCGCGCGGCGCTCCGGCCCGCGCTTCCGGCCGCGCTCCTTCCGCCGCCGCCGCCCGGAGCCCCCCGGTTCCGCCCGGTCCCGGAGGCGCGGCCCGGCCCGGCCGCCATGGGCGCCTACCTGTCGCAGCCCAACACGGTGAAGAGCTCGGGGGACGGCGCCGGGCTGGGCCCGCGCCCGCTGCACTTCGGCTTCAGCGCCATGCAGGGCTGGCGCGTCTCCATGGAGGTGGGTCCCGCCCGGCCCGGCCCGGCCCGGCTCATCCCGGTTCGTTCCGTGCCCGCCCCGGCCCGGTTCGTTCCGTGCCCGGCTCGGTTCATTCCGGTTCGTTCCGTTCCCGGCCCGGCCCTATTCATTCCGCTCCCGGTTCGTTCCGTTCCATTCCCGCCGCCCCGGCCCGGTTGGTTCCGTGCCTAGCTCGGTTCATTCCGATTCGTTCCGTTCCTGGCCCGGCCCGGTTCATTCCGGTTCATCCCGGTTCGTTCCGTTCCCGGTTCGTTCCGTTCCATTCCTGCCGCCCCGGTCCGGTTCGTTCCGGCCCGTTCTGGTTGGTTCTGGTCCGTTCCGGTCCTGCCGCCCCGGCCGGTCCCTTCCCGCCGCTCGGTCTCCCCGCGGCTCGTGGGCGCTCTGGGCTCCTTCCCTCGCCCGCCGCTCGCTCCGTTCCCGGGTGCAAATCCCCTTTTCTGCCTTTATTCCCACGGGATGGCGAGCCCGCCATTCCCAGTGCTCCCAGCACGGCATTCCCGGTGCTCCCAGCAGCAGCCCAGTGCTCCCGCCATGGCGCGACATTCCCAGTGCTCCTGGCATGATGTTCCCAGCACGGCATTCCTGGTGCTCCCGACACCAGCCCAGTACTCCCGGCACGGCCCAGCTTTCCCAGCACTCCTAACACAGCATTCCCAGTGCTCCCGGCGGTGGCTTGGCATTCCCAACAGCAGCCTAGTGCTCCCAGCATGGTCTGGCATTCCCAGTGCTTCCAGCAGCAGCTTGACCTTTCCCGCGCTCCCAGCGTCAGCGTGACATTCCTGGCTTTCCCACAGCAGCCCGGTATTCCCGACAGCAAGCCAGTGCTCCTGGCAGCAGCCCGGCATTCCCAGTGTTCCCACAGCAGCTCGGCATTCTCAGCATTCCCAGCAGCAGCCCGGCATTCCCAGTAGCAGCCTGGCATTCCCAGCGCTCCCACAGCAGCGTGGCATTCCCAACGCTCCCAGCACGGCATTCCCAGCGCTCCCAGCAGCAGCTTGGCATTCCTGACGCTCCCGGCAGCAACGCAGCATTCCCGGCGCTCCCAGCACGGCATTCCCAGCGCTCCTGGCAGCAGCCGGGATTCTCCCAGCGGCATCAGCTCTAATTAAACCGCCTCTTAATCAGCTGGGATTCATCCCGTTACTTTGCCGTGTTTTTATTCCTGCCCCTCCAGCTCCCATAAACGCAGCAACCAGTGGCCCTACAAACCCTGCCCACCCTTCTGTCCACCTCTCGGCAGGGACTTCGCCAGAAAATTCCCATTTTTCTGGGAAAAACACGTCCCTCGCGGCCTCTGAGCCTCCTGCTCTCTCTTTCAGGACGCGCACAACTGCATCCCGGAGCTGGACAGCGAAACTGCCATGTTCTCCGTCTACGATGGCCACGGAGGTAAGGACGGCACGGGAATGCTGCCGGCGCCGCGCCGGGAATCGCACTCGGAATTCCCATTCGGCCTCTGCCCCGTGCGCGGCTCAGGGCTCCTAAGGAGGGAGGTTTGTGGCTGGATACGGACCTGCACTTCACCTCCTAAAATCCCTTTAGATCTTCAGATTTTAGAATCTAAAACTCAAATCTAAAATCTATCCAGTAGGTAAGTCAGCATAACCCCCAAAAGTGCCCCAAAAAGAGACCCCAAAAAGTGCCCGTAAAAAAGACCCCCCCGGATTCCAGGTCCCTCTCTGGGCAGCATCCTCGTGGCTGCAGTGCTGCTTTCCCATGGGATGTGCTCCCAACAGCAACGGGAGGAGGCAGCTCCGCTCCCCGGCACGCTGTTTGCCATGGAAGGGCATCCCTAGGGATCATCCCGGGGATCCCTAGGGATCATCCCGGGGATTTTTAGCACAGGTGCTGAAATTCCTGGGCCCTGGCACTTGTTAGGCTTGGCACAGCCATGGGGTCCAGGCGTTGTGTTGTTCTATCCGTAGTTGTTATAATTTTATTTTAATTGTGACTTTATTTCAATTGTGACTATCCTGAATGATCCATCACTTTTTCCTGACCTTCTTTTCCAGGGTATTTATATAGATACTGAAAATGCAGAATTTCAGGGGACTCTGACAATAGTCACCATCCGTTCACCAAACTGTTCGCTCCCATCAGATCTTACCTCTTTCCCATGGCAGTTTAGTCTACCAACATTTGGTGACTTATTAGAAAGCTCTTATGAAAATCTGTGTTTTATATGTACATATATATAAACTAAACTACCTATTTTCAGCTGCTTATGGACTCTGGAAAAGTTCTCCCTTCTTATTTCCATTGTTCCTCCCTTTTCCACCATGTGTATTGGCAGAATACCAATAGGAATTGCAGGTATTGGGAATCTGCTGGTGAAGATAAGCCACAGCCAGTAAAAACTGGGGAAAATAGCTCATTCCGAACTAGGCTGCTTTTGTCTTCCAGCAAACCTGTCTCATAACGGAGAAGTCGTTTATTTCATGAGCTTTTCATGAAATAGATTCGGTTTTGAGGCTCGTGTGACTTTCTGGCTGGTGCAGTGTTGGGTTTTAGTTGATTGCAGTAGGGGAGGTTGAAGGCAGGCGCTGGGAAGGGGTTAGTCGCGATCCCAGAGCTCTGCCGCGGATCTCGAACCCGGCTTTAGGTTTTAGAAGCAGAAGCTGCTCCCAAACCAGCCTCCCCAGGACACAGAGGCGGCAGGTTCGGCTGCTCCGTCCCGCGGGACGGAATGGGAAGGTCCTCAACACCGCTCAGGCCCTCCCGATTCCTGCCTGGTTTTTACTGAGTTATTGCTGCTGTGGAATGATGGGATTCGTCAGGTTTGTGCCATGGAAAATAAGGGTTTAAGGAGTATATATACCCTTTGCTAGGGTAGCTCCAGGGCCAAGAGGGAGTTAGCTTTTCCAATGGTTCTTTTACACCTTTTTGACTATCCAGGAACCTTCCAGCTCCTGGTGTGTTTGGAAAACATTTTGTGATTCCCAAGTTGATCCTTGATTTTTTTCTTCACTCCTTAGTTTTCCCTTTACCCTATTAGATTTTTCCATGTCTCTCTCCTACTTTTCCTTCTCAGCTTTCCTGTCTTTTCCCTGTGTTCCTTTCTCCGTCTCTGCCGGGATCTGCTGCCCTTTCAGTGGCCTGCACGTGCTGCAGACACACTCGGATCCTTCTCGTTTTCCTGCAGCAAATCCCTTCCTTCTCCCCTGCCGCATCCCCCTTCACAGAGGAGACTCCTGCCGCGAGTCCTGTTCTTGCTTCCTGGGTGATTATCGGGGTGTTTAATTGCAGCGCAGCAGAAGCTGCTTTTGTGGTTGGTGCGGAGCGGCCAGGCTCTGTCTCCATGTCCTTGGCTCCGTCCCGGCATTCCTATCCCAGCACTGGAATCCCTTCCGGTTGGATTGTGTGTAGCAGGTTACCTCGTTTGCACGGTGCTGCTTGGGGCCTCGTGTGTTCGGGCTGCGGATGCATCCGGACACGTGTTGGAGCGGACGGGATCCCGCCGGGACTGTGCTCCGGAGCGGGACGCGGCTCCGGGCTCCGGCGCTGCCGCCTCGGGATATCCCCGTGTTCCATCGGAGCGCCGCTCCCGCTGGTCGGGCTGCCCCGGACACGGGTTTTGGCAGGGAATGCGCTCTGGGATGTGAGATCCCGGTCTTTGCTTCCGCCTTTGCGCCTGGTCTCTCCGGCAGCCTGGAATCTCTCTGCATTCTCTGCCAACCACAAGCTCCCCATTCCCTACCTCATTCCATAAGAGCACCTTTGTGCACAGTGCCGGGAACTGCAGTAAGGAAGGAAATGGGAATCTTGAGAACGTCCTGTGGTAGATGGGCCCGTCCGGGAAGGACTCCACGAGTGGCCAGGAGAAGAGCGGGAATCTGGGCTGAGGTCCCCACGCTCGTCCAGGAGCCGCTCGCTCCGAGGGCTCTTCCCAGTGGGACGCGGGGGCTCCTCCCGGCAGGAGCAAGGGCTCTTCCTGGCGGGACGTGGGGCTTTTCCTTGTGGGAGCAAGGGCTCTTCCCTGCGGGACACAGGGCTTCCTTCCTGGCCGGACTCCTGCCCGAGTCCACACCGCGCTCCGCTCCGCGGCCGCTTTTAGCTCTGCTGACGTCCGCAGTTCCCTGGGATCCAGCTTAGCAGGCGGAACGGAGTCCTGTTACCTGGACAGTCCTCTGCCTCCCACACAAAAACAGGGATTCATACACTGCAGTTCAAGCTGAAAAAATCAGTGAAGGGTCCCCGTTGCTGAACTGAACTGGAGCAATGGGTGGTTCTTCATTCCAGCTTCTTCCTGCCCTAATAGCACCTCCTTGGCTTGGGAAGCCTCGATCCGTGACCGCAGAGGTGTCTCCTGTGCCCCGTGGAGCACCTGGCAGTGTTTGTTAGTGCCCTGCGCAGATGGTTCGGGTTCCTGTCCGTGTCCCTGGGTTTGGCTCCTGTCCGTGTCCCTGGGTTTGGCTCCTGTCCATGTCCCTGGGTTTGCCTCGGGATCGCCAATGCTCCCAAGTCCCTCTTGCCACAGGAGAACCAGCCTCTGGAAATAATCCGAGCGATTCCTGCTCTCTTTCAGGGGAAGAAGTTGCCCTGTACTGTGCCAAGTACCTCCCTGACATAATCAAGGACCAGAAGGCCTATAAGGAAGGCAAATTGCAGAAGGTAAGGAGTAGGGAGGACACTGTTGAAGAGGAAGGTAAGACACGGCTGGTGTCAGCCCAGGACAGACCCAGCGCCCTCGAGCGGTGCCTGGCGCTCGTGCAGCGGCTGCTCTTCCACGGGGGTCCCTGTTTGCCCCCCGCATCCCTCGGGAAGCTGGTTGTGCCCTCACGGATAAGCAGCCCGTTTCCAGAGGGAAGCCGGGTGTGTTGGGTTTGGGCGCGAGCAGGAGCAACAGGCTCCCTGTGCAGCTCCCGGCTAGACCGGGCTCAAGCAGAGGCCCAAAGCAAGCGGGGATGGGGCTGCGGCTGCGCCGGGCGCTGAGGCCGTCCCGCGGGCTCCGGCTCCGGCCACGGCGTCCTGCAGCCTCTCTGTTCCCGCAGGCCCTGGAAGACGCTTTCTTAGCCATAGACGCCAAGCTCACCACGGAGGAGGTGATCAAAGAGCTGGCCCAGATGGCCGGGCGGCCCCAGGAGGATGAGGACGAGAAGGAGAAGGTTGCCGATGAGGACGATGGTAAGTGGGATGCCATGGGAAGGGCGGGATGTCCCTGCAGGGCTCAGCGGCGCTGGGCAGGTCGCTGCCAGCCTTGGCTCTGCTCTCCAGGCTGCCCTGGATTCCAGCAGAACCGGAGCGCGGATACGCGCCCTCACAGCCCGTCTGTTGCTCTGATGGGAACTGGGGAGGCTGGTTCCTTCGGGAGCTTGATCCAATGCAGGGCTTGATCCACAGGGTGTGGATCTCTGGTGTGCGACTGCTCTAGGATGTGTTTCCTTCCCAGCCCTCTCGGATGTGCTGAGCTGGGCAATGGGCTAAGGGTGGAGATGCAGCTGCCGTGTCCCCTGCGTAGCCCCCGTGGGCGGGCGACAGACACGGCCTGGAGCTGGGGTTCCCTTAGGCTCCTCTCTGCTCTCTGCATCTTTGTAATTATTTCAAAGGGAGCAAATGTGCTTTCCTAGTTTAAAATAGCGCCGGTCCAGGAAGCTGTAGGTGCATTCCAGGTGAAAGGCGCTGCTCCTGGCTGGATATCCAAGGCAGGTGCAGAGGGAAGCCGTCGCTGCAAGCGCATACATCTGACCCGGCTGGGTGTGGGGCCTTTCTGGCGAGCACAAAGCTCAGCTCAGCTTTGCTCTTTCCCTCTAGACAGGGCTGCTGCTTTTCCTTTTTGTGTTAACTAGCAAAGGGAATGATAACTGAGAGCGAATTGCAGGGAAACCATAGGGCATTGCCTGCTACCAGTGGAGACTTCCCTCATAGTCTGGGGAAAGTCACCCCCTTTTTTGCCTCTGGTCTCCTTATGGAGAGATGACGCATTCATCTGTCCTGAAGAAGAGCTCCCTAAAGCTCCTCTGTCCCCTCCCGCTGTGTAGATTGCATCTGTGGGAGCCCAGGGCCTGCAGAGCAAACTGCTATAGGGAACCAGCAGCCTTGTTCTTGGCTGCAGTGTTGGTGAACAAACCTGCACGTGGAGGTGAAGCTGCCACCACAGCTCGGGTGAAAGGGGAGCCTCTTTGCGCTCGTGTCCCACCTTCTGATCCCCTTTGCCTCCTGCCCCCTTCTCCGTTTCAGTGGATAATGAGGAGGCTGCTCTTCTGCACGAAGAAGCCACCATGACCATCGAGGAGCTGCTCACGCGTTACGGACAGAACTGCAGCAAGAGCCCCAAGAACAAGCCCTCGGGTCTGCCCGGGGAGAGCGCCGCGGAGGCGCCGCCCAAGCAGCTCGACGGCGAGGCCAGCGTGAATGGAGAGGCCGAGCCGGGGGAGGCGGGCGAGCACAAGGAGAGGAAGAACGGGAAGGCGGATGAGGAGGTCCTGGGCATCTCCTCCACTTCGGACAAAGGCGGCGCCGGAGGCAACGGCCGCGCTCCGCAGAGGCCCGAAGTCGGCAAAGGGGACGAGGCCGTCACGTCCTCCACGGGGGAGGCCGGGCCCTCCTGCTCCTCCGCGGGAAAGCCCCAGCGCACAAACAAGTCCAAGTTCTTTGAGGACAGCGAGGATGAGTCGGATGAGGTTGAGGAAGAGGAGGAGGACAGCGAGGTAGGGAGCAGCGCTGGGAAGGAACGGCCTTGGGGCTGGGCTGGGATGCGGTGCTTGCTGTGCTGCTTGAGCTACGGTCTCCAGCTCGTCCTAGAACTGTCCTGGGGGAGGATTTTCAGGCTGCTGCTTGGAGACCATCTCATGGGGACTGTTGGGACAATCCCGAGGGAAAGCTCCTCCTCTCTGCAGCAGCCCTAACGGGCACCCTGGTCCTGCTGCACGCTCCGTTCCCCCATTCACCGTGGTGGCTGAAAAGAGCTGCTCTCTTTGTAGACATTAACGGCGGGGAAAACCTGCCCGGTCCTTCCGCACTTCCTTTGGGGTGAACTAATCCTCCGTGCCGAGCACGGCGGAGCCAGCTGGATGGGCAGGGCACGGGGGGTGCCCTGCGTGATCCCCAGGGGAATATCTTGTTCCATGCAGGAATGCAGTGAGGACGAGGATGGTTACAGCAGCGAGGAGGCGGAGAATGAAGATGACGAGGATGACACCGAAGAAGCTGAGGAGGATGAGGACGAAGAGGAGGAAATGTTGTTACCAGGCATGGAGGGGAAAGAGGAGGTGCTCACGCTGTTCCTGTGTTCTGCCCCGTAGCGCTGGGAAGCGGAGGGTGCTCGGCCGGGCGTTATTCCCTTTGGCCGGGGTGGAGGATCCTCTCGCTGTCCCGAGGCTGAAGGCAGCTCTGGGAAGGGGAGAGGGCGGCGCACGGGCCTGGGCAGCAGGTTGAGACCCGCTGCTCCGCGGGGCAAGGGCTGCCCGTGTCAGGCACCGAGTTGCCCCCTGCCTGGCCGAGGCCGAGGCTGTTGCTGGCCCCTGGATCCAGGGATATGGGGAGGGGATCCTGCAGCTCCTTAGGCACCAGCTGTCTCCCTTGGGAGAAGTTGTGGCTTGCAGGGTGGCTCCTGCTTCACTGGGGGGCTGCAGCCGCTGCCCTGAAGCTGAGGAGCAGCAGGAACCGCCGAGGGCCTGTGGTGCTGGGGAGGCGCCTGGATGAACGGCCTCGTGTCCCACCTTCCTGGGGCTTCCCTCCCCAATCCCGCATCTGCACTTTGGGATCCAGCTTAGCACGCGGGCTGGAGTCCCGTTACCTGGACAGTCCTCTGCCTCCCACACAAAGACAGGGATTAATACATTGAGCTTTATTCAGCTTGAACTGCACTTCATGGTCCCCCTTGCTGAACTGAACTGGAGCAATGGGTGGTTCCTCTCCTAATAGCACCTCCTTGGCTTGGGAAGCCTCGATCCGTGACCGCAGAGGTGTCTCCTGTGCCCCGTGGAGCACCTGGCAGTGTTTGTTAGTGCCCTGCCCAGATGGTTTGGGCCGTGGTGCTGGAGGGAGGCACCTGGATGAACGGCCTCATGTTCCACCTTCCTGGGGCTTCCTGCCCTCATCCCATGGTGCCTCGAGGAGCCCCGGCCCCTGGGACACTGCGGTGGCTGCCGCTCGTTCCCTGTGTCCCAATCCTGGGCGATGGGGAGGGTTTCAGCAGGACCGTTTGCCTTGCAGCCTGGCTCCGACAGCGGCACCACGGCGGTCGTGGCCCTCATCCGGGGCAGGCAGCTCATCGTGGCCAACGCCGGCGACTCGCGCTGCGTCGTGTCCGAGGGCGGCCGGGCCGTGGACATGTCCTACGACCACAAGCCGGAGGATGAGGTGGAGCTGGCCAGGATAAAGAACGCGGGCGGCAAGGTCACCATGGACGGCAGGGTGAACGGCGGCCTCAACCTCTCCAGGGCAATCGGTGAGCAGGGCCGGGCTGGACAATGTGGGGGCTCCCTTGGGTGCTGTGCCGGGGGCACCCATGGGTGCTGTGCACAGAGCACTCATGGTGCTGTGCCCGGGGCACCCACGGGTGCCGTGCCCAGGGCTCCTCTGCGTCCTCATCCTCCCCAGGGCTTTAGGGGCATTTTGACTGGATGGTGCATTTTGATTTAGGGGCATCTTGACTGGAGCCCGTTGAACACTGACACAGTGAGATTTCAGTCGAATTAGCCAGAAATGGTGGAGAATTTCCCTGTTTGCTGAAATGGGTGGACCCCAAAGAGCAGCAGGCGCCGGGCTGCAGCGCAGGGACTCCGGCTGGTGGTGCCTCGAGCTGGTGGTCAATTTGTGGGCAGGGTGGGGGATCCTCCCCGTGCTGCTCCTTGAGAGCCCGGGCAAGGACCTTGGCTGCTGCTCGGGCACCTGACCTTGTGCCAGCTCGAGCGCCTTTGTGCTTGAGCCCCGCGTGCCCTCTAATCCCATAAGCGGCATCTTCCTTCTGGAGGCAGCTCCCAAATGCAGCTTCTCCTCATCCTTCAGCCTCTGGGAGCAGCAGGGGAATAGTTAACAGGAGGAGGCTGAGCAGCCCAGCGGGGACTGGCCTCACTTTCAGCCGATGAGATCCTTTAAGGAAAGGGTTGTGAATCATACCGAGAATGGACTGGAACGGGCACAGGGAAGGGAAGGAGGTGTCGGCACCTGCAGGAGCTGGGGTTACTTAGTGTGGAGAGGAGGAGGCTCCAGGGAGGCCTCGTTGCTCCCTGCAGCTGCCTGAAGGAGGTTGTAGAGAGGGTCGATCTCCAGAAAAACTGCAGGTGGGACAAGAGGAAACGGCACCGGGGAGGTCCAGGGAAGACGTTAGGGAGAATTTCTGCATGGAAAGAGTGGTCAGCACGGGAACGGGCTGCCCAGGGGAGTCCCTGGCAGTGGTGAAGAAGGGGGAGATGAGGCACTTGGGGCCATGCAGGATGGTGTTGAGGGGGTTGGACTCGATGATCTTGAGGGTCCTTCCCAACCATAACGATTCCATACAGACCTGAACGGAGACCTGTGCAAAGGGACTGGGGAAAACATGGAACAATCATTGGAGAAAAGCGATGAAATGCCTTTGGGAGGGAAAGCGGGAGTCTGATTTCCTAGGGAGACCCGGCCTCGCTGCCTTGCCCTGGCAGCCCCTTGCGGGGCTTGAGCGTGGCTGGAGTTGGGGGCTGTTGTTCTCCCACCGGCACTGGGGCCTTGGGAAGCCCGGAGCAGCAGGATCCGGGCCAGGTGGGCGGCCCGGCCGGGGGTGCGGAGCCGGGAAGGGCACACGGAGCCCACGGACCAGCGCCGGCTCCTCTCGGTGCAGGCGACCACTTCTACAAGCGCAACAAGAACCTGCCCCCGGAGGAGCAGATGATCTCGGCGCTGCCCGACATCAAGGTGCTGACCATCAACGACGACCACGACTTCATGGTCATCGCCTGCGACGGCATCTGGTGGGGAGCGCCGCACGGCGCCGGCCGCGCCGCCTGCGTCCCGGGGAGCCCCGCGTCCCGGGGGAGCGGAGGGGATGCGGGAGGGGACACGGGAGGAGATATGGGAGGGGGACACAAAGGGAATATGGGAAGGGGACATGAAGAGGGGACACAAGGAAGGGGACACAAGGAGGGGATGTGCGGAGAGGACACGGGGAAGGGACACGAGGGGACATGAGGGGACGCAGGGAGGGACACGGGAACGGGACATGGGAAGGGCACACGGGGAAGGGGATACGGGAGGGGACGTGCGGAGGAAACGCGAGGAAGGGACACACGGAGGGGACGATGCTCGGAGCTGCCCCCGCTCCTCACGAGCCCCCTCTAACCCCCATCCTGCAGGAACGTCATGAGCAGCCAGGAGGTGGTGGATTTCATCCAGGCCAAGATCACCCAGAAGGACGAAAACGGAGCCCTGCGGCCGCTCTCCTCCATTGTGGAAGAGGTGAGGGCAGAGCCCCCGGGAACCCCCGGCCTGGTGCCTCCCCCGGGCACGCTGGGGGGCCGGGTCCCCCGTTAGTGTCCCCGGGTGGGACGGGAAGGCGGTTCCCGCCGCCCCACATCTCGGCTCCCTATGGGTCTGTGCTCCGCTCACCCCCCCGTCCTCCTCCCGCAGCTGCTGGATCAGTGCCTGGCTCCGGACACCTCGGGGGACGGCACGGGCTGCGACAACATGACCTGCATCATCATCAGCTTCAAGCCGCGCAGCACGCACAGCGCCGCCGAGAGCGGCAAGCGGAAACTGGAGGAGCCGGCGGCGGCGGCGGAGGAGAACGGCAGCAACTGCAGCAAGAAGAGCAAGCTGGAATAGCCGGCCCCGCGCAGGGGCTTGGCCGGACTCTCGTTTCTTAAACATGCTGAACTCAAGACTCCAAAGTCTTGTCCTTTTTTTAGCCTTAGCAGAGGCCTTGTCTGTCCGTGTCCGTCGGGGTAGGGGGGAGCCAGGGCGTGTCACCGTGTCACACGTTCATTGTAGCCATTCCAAAGAGCGAGGCCGGGGCCGCGCCGCACGGAGCCGCCGCGCCGGGGCCCCGGGGCCCGTGCTCGGAACGAAGGAAGTAAGGAAGGAAGGAAAATCCCCTGTTGTCTCCGTGTGGTTGTTGCCATTCCTGTGCCTGTGACTTTCTGTTGGAAGGGAGGAACTTTTTCACTGTTGAGGTTTTTTAATCTGCACCCGATTATTTAAGGCCCTTCCCGTTTTTAGTTGTGGATCAGTGTGGTCGTGGTGCCGCCGCCGCACCCTGTTCTGTTGTACACTTCCAATGGACCCTTTTTCAGACTAAAAGCCCCAAAAACAGCCGTGTTGCTCCCTGCTTCTTTCCTGGGGGTGGGGGGAGATGGGGGGACACTGGCACCTGGGGAACGGGGACACCAGGATACCGGGACCCTGTGGACACTGGGAGCTGGGAACCGGGGACACCAGGACCTGGAATCCTGTGGATACCGGGACCCCATGGACACCAGGAGCTGGGGAACCGGGGACACTGGGGCCTAGAGCCCTGTGGGTACCGGGACCCGGGGAGCCGGGGACACCAGGACCCGGAGCCCATGGACACTGGGAGCCCCAGGGATACCGGGACCTGGAGCCCTGTGGACACCGGGAGCGGGGGAACCGTGGACACCGGCCCCTGTGGACACCGGGCCCGGGTCCCAGTCACGGACACCGGCTCCCCCTCGCCCCCGTTTCGGGCTGCTCCGGGGTCGCCCGCCGCCGCCGCCAGGGGCCGCCCGTGGCCGCGGGGGGGGGGGGTTGGTTTCCGCGGGCGGCCCTTCCGGCCCGGGCCGCGCGCCCCGCCGGGCCGCTTATCCCGCGCACCCTTCCTCGCGCCG
>JAUBOD010000286.1:9317-20135 GCA_032353885.1 Nothura maculosa | reverse complement strand
CTTTGAATACCAGGTCCGTGGCTGGAATGGTTTTGCAAGCTGCCCTTTTGAACCCGGGGCACAAACAGAGTGGTTGGCTCGAGAAGGGCCTTGCCATCATCCTGTCACCAATGAGCTCTCCATTCGCCATGTCCAGCTCCGGGTCCATGGGGCTGTGGAAATAGAGGATTTTGGTTTGGGCTACATGAGCAGCTAAGGGGTATAGGAAGCTTCTGAGGTGAATCTAAGGGGGAAGAAAAGGCAATGAAACCAGCTGGCTTGGGAATAAGCAGAGCTCAGCTTTAGGAAAGGAAGAAGCTGGTGCAGGCTCTCTTAATCAGGAAATTAGGGAGGCAGGAGGAGCCAGTGGTAGAACAGGTAGGCATGTTCTCAGATTCTTTCATTCTGAGCCTTTATCTGCCTTGTGTGGGATTTAGCATTGCTGCACGTTGAACTTCCAATGGTTTAGAATAGATCTGAAATCTGGTGAGCCAGACTCTTGGAAGCTACATGTATCTCTGGCAGTCTGGCCCGAAACGGCCAAGTTGTCAGCTTTGCAAAGCTGTTAACCGTGCTTGGAGATGGTTTTTAGTTCCGTGGTTGAAATAGATGAAGATTATTTCCTCTTTTACGTTACTTGAGGCTTGCATGGCTCCAGGCGCTGGCCAGATTGTCCGTGTCCCCAGAGCAGCTAAATTCCCGGCACGCGCTCGGAGTTTCCGTACGGAGAGGACTGCGCGCGCTCTCCCTGCAGCACCTGCCAGGCAGGGCTGAAGGCCCCAACCCGCCTGTGCTGCAGTCACAGCCACTGCCCTTGGGCTCCAGGAGGGGTTTTCTGTGTGCACTGGTGACCACTGCCTCCTTCCCCCTTCACGGGCAGGGGGAGGAAGAGTCTGCTCTGTTCAAAGGCAATGGGGACATGCCTGGGATGCGGGTAGGGATTGGAGCTGATGGTCTCTAGGAAGACTGGAAGTTTGGGTAGAGAGGAGATGGCAGTGGGAAAGGAGGAGAAGGAAAAACTAGGCATGTTTGTGTAAGGAGACTAGGGAATGCAGCAGAGGATGCAATGGGGAGCCCGTTTCCAAGGGGAAATATGGCAGAGAAATGATCCATGGAAGGGCCAGGCCTGAGGGGAAGGGGAAGAAGAGAGATCTGCCAAGAGGCTGGAAAGTGAGCTGGTGTGTGCGAGCAGCAGAGGAGGTGCAGACAAGGTCATGGGAGGTGGGCAGACAAACACGGGTGGAGGAGGAAGTGGGAAGGAGCCACTGAAGAAGAGGCCATGGAGGATGGGATGCATGGGCAAACAGGTTGGGATTGGGCAAAGGAGATGGCGCTTGAGGCAGGGGGTTATTGCAGACTGGAAGGATAGGAGCAAAGTGGGGATTCAGTTTGGAAGCATCAGGCAGAAAGTTGGACCACATTCCCTCCAAAGCCTAGAAGAATTAAAGCCACATTCTGCAGGTTTTCCATATGTGCAATGAGCACAAATACGTGACCTCCTGCGGCACAGAGCCTCATCCCCCTCTCCTGCCGTGCTCAGCGAGGTGCCGGTTCCCGGCCGTCGCTTACAGAGCGGCAGCGGCAGAGGTTGTGCAGTGCTCCCAGGGTTGCTGATGACCAATGTGGGTGTCAGTGTGATGCCACATGTTGGAATTTCTGTTTGCTTTTTTTAACAAGTAGTTCCGTGAGCAGCGGAACTAATGAAGCCTGGTTTCCAGCGGCTCTCTCCTGTGTGGATTCTCTGATGTCTAATCAAGGGTGAGCTTACTAGCCTTTCCCTCAGCAGGGGGCTCCTGTAGGGTCTCTCTTCTTTCCCCAGTAGCATATTTTATGAGACTTGCAGTGACTTTATCTTTAAAATCTTTAACGCCTTAATTGGATCCGTTTGAAATTGGCTAATTATTTCCCAGCCTGAAGTGGGGCAGGTCTGTCCGCGCATCCTTGCGTCCCCCTGGCGGGCGGACACAAACGCTTCGCTTTGGACGCGAGGGCTGGGCTTGACCTTAGGCACTGTCAGAGCTGAGACTGACCACATGCTTCGGGACGTAGTGAGGTGGAAACTTGTGCCATGGCAAGTTCTCTCTGTCCTGTTGAAATGTGGTCCCTCTGTGTTTGTGCCTGCACACACACAGACACCCCTCATGTACAGAACAAAGCTAAGGAGTTTAACAGTGAACACGCTGTGCTTGGGAGTTGTAATATCCACACATTGTACTTTGTGTGTCAGTGGAATGAATCTGTGCAGGGGGGCAGTTACTGTGTTTCAACTGAGGAGAGAAAGCTTGGATACCATTCTGCCACAGCACTGCTTACTTGACCACAGCTTTGGTTTGGCCCTGTTGAGTCAGTGCATTTTGATATTATCCTTTATTATGCGATTACAGGTATTGTGTGTACAATGATCAGACACTCGTGCCTGCCAGGCTCCTGCATGTTTACTTGGAAAGCAAGGAGTGTTTAATATATATATATATGTGTGTATATGTATGTATATGTATGCATGGGGCTTGCATAAAGGGGAAGGACAATTTGGCAAAGGCAGCTCACCGCTCGTTTGAGGAATTAGAGGCTCCCTTTGCCTCTGCCACAGCTCTGCTCTGGTGTCCTCCAGCCACGTGTTCAGACCTGTGGATAAGCCTCCTGTGGAACATATTCCAATATTTAGCTCTAGCCTTTAGCACGTGGGTATTTCTTGCAGGCTAGAAGTAACCACAGGTAATTATTGTGAAATAACTAACGTTTGGTAGCTCGGATGTGCCCAAACCTCAACCTTCTTGCAAGTATCTCTCAATATTCCAGTACCTCTCGGTTCCACAGAGAGGCCCAGTTTTGCTTTGCAGAGTCGATGGGTGAGGAGCTGCATCCTGAGTGTGTGTGGTGTAAATTGGCCTTGGGGAGTCGGAGGGAAGTGGTCCGTGGTAGGAGGTTGGCCAGGCAGAATTAGTGGTTAAGTTTTAAGTAGGTGCTCCTCATCTAATCCTTGTTTTTGCTAAGGGAGGGAGGCAGTGATGGAAGGGGATATTGTGGGGGTGGGTGAGTGCTTCTCCCTTCCTTATCACTGCGACTCAGTGAGGGGTGCCCTGTGTGAGTGGTTCTGCTCATGAGCTGGGTCGTGTGGCCAAGGCTTGAGGCTGCAGAACAAGGAAATGAGGAGCTGAGCACTTGTTCCTTAGGCAGCTGTCTGGAATAAAGTGAGGGGTAGTTCAGCTGAAACAGTACGTGAGGATGTCCCCAAATGTGCTTGCGTTGTGAAGCCAAGCGGGGATGCCACAGGCCACATGGATTCTGCCATTTCCAGATTTGTTGGTGCTCTCTTGTGGAGTTTCTTCTTCTTTTTTTGATTTTAGCTTTGCATCTTATCACAGTACTGGGGAACACCTTATTGTATTTTATTGTTCTGCTGATCTTTAGTCCTGGTGGTCACTGATTTCAGAAGTTAGTAGACAAGGTGCTAGGTCCATTATTGATCTCAAGGTCAACATCAAATTATGGCTGACAATTTACAGATGGAAACAATACTGCTGGATAGCTAAAAATAACGGAGGAGCTGGAAGTGGTTGTTAAACTGGGGTTATTTGAGCAAGATGTGTTTAAATGTAGCCAAAAGGACAGGTTAGTGTATTGGATAATACTGCATTGCCTCACGAGCACACTCAGTGATTAGATGCTTGAACACATATTGTAAAGCAAACCAAATCTTTTGGACCTGGAAAGAAGCACCCTGTTGGCTTCCACTGAACTTCTGTGATCTTAAAAAATAGAGAAAATAGGTGGAGAAACAGTATCCTAGAAAGCAATGACTATGAAAAAGATTTTTCGGAATGAAATGATACCCCGTAAGCTCCCAGTGCGAGGCTGTGGCAGGAGGAGGTAAATGTGAAGTGTTGGCGTGCTTGAAATGAGAGGTGAAGCATGCCAAAATATCCCAAAGATCTGGGCTTGGTGCTGGAGAAAATACAAAATCCCTGTCCTGAGAAATGTAAGAACTGGGTAAGTGATGCAAGGGGAGGGCATTTAAAAATCTCGCTGCCTTGCCAGGAAGGTGGTGCACGTTACTGCTGTGGCTGTATGAAGCTACCAAGTCACTGAAGGACTGGAAATGAGTTGATGGGGACCTCTGAGTGTAGCTGGTACCGTTTTTGTACCGTTTTAAATTGGTAAATGCAACCATAATGTTAGCTTTTGAATATGCATTGGTGATGCTGGATGGAGAAGCCCGAGATACAGTAATAAAATGCCCTTGTTTGGCATTTTTATATTTTCTGGCTTTATTTAGGTCTTATTTGAGTTTTTTAGCTCTGTATATTAAACGTCTACTCAATCTCCTTTCCCTTGCCTCTAAAAATATTAGCAAGGAAGTGTTTAGTTTCAGCTTTAGAAGACTGGGCAAAGGGGATAAATGGGCATTCATCAGAACTGTGCCATGTTTGTAGCAGGTCTTTCATTAATTGTGCACTACAAAAGCAATAAATGCTCCCTGCTAATTGAACTGCTGACTTCGACAGCCTGAACTTAACTCTTACTCCCTAGTTTAACTTCAGACTTCCCAGACCTGCCTTTTCTTTTTCATTTTTTCTTAAGTTTTGGTATAATGTTTTTGTAGTCCAGCAGAAGAAGCAAGAACTTAATTAACATCTAAGATGAAGCTCAACAGATACTAGGGATTTGAATTCTCAAAGCAGTGTGGAAGTGTGCAGAGTTTTCACAACTGTGATACCAATTAATTAAGCAATGGATTGAAAAATGATGTGCATCAAGCAAATTTTACTATGAAAAGCTCTTTCAGCAGGTATTTTATCTCATAACTGCATCCAGTGGATGAAGCAGAACATTCCATGAGTGGTGAAACAAATCTGGCACTATGTACCACAGAACATTCCAGTTGCTATAGGCATAATTTCATTTATGAGTCATCATGATGACTTTCATATGGGAGCAGAATGAAATTGTGCATCCAGCTTTTATTGGCACGTCACAATTTGGAGGGTGTTTCTGTGCACCATGAACATTATCTCAACATCTAACTTCTGTAGAATCTCTGTTAAAAGCAAGAGTGATAAATATTGGAAGGCCTTACTTTTGATCTCTGGCAAATGGTTGGGTACTAAATGAACTATTTATATGGAGAAACACACCTTTGCATTAATAAGAACTGTGTTCTCCTAGGGTGTCTAAATTTTCAGTGCCGTAACAAGAACACGGAGCGGCGCGGCCAGCGGGCGCAGGAAGTTAGATCATGCAGTGATGGGAAGAGCAGCCACGTCTGCTCCCTCCTCTCAGAGAGGATACGGTGGAGGCAGCAGTAGTTTGAAGGCACAATGTGAAGTGCTTTGAAACTTGAGGAGAAAAGACTTTAAATAGTCATTACTTAAACAAATAAAACTCCAGAGTATGTCATGCATCCTTATGTTCTTGCTTAGCAAGCAGCAATTTTGGCTTTTCCCTTCTCCAGAAAGGAGAATTTCACTGAAATCAAATACTAAAAACCACCACTGAACTATCAAATATGGTAATCTCATTATCCATATGGACCTAACGTTATTTTGAATCCATGTTTGCCTACTAGAGGGCCAATTGCAACTTCCCCTTTAATATTAGATATTGTCTGGGGGAAAACATGAAGTTGCACAGAATGTCACTGAAGAGAGCATTTGTTCCTTTGGAAACACCTCATGCCATGTAATATGAAAGTGTCTGAAGTACAGCCTTCTGCTGTATTCCAGGCCTTGATTTATTTTTCCTCCCCATACAGCTCATAAATTTCTACATAATATTCTCCCCCTCTCAGCTCTGGTGATAATTGAATTATTGGAAAATGAGTTGTTGAAAGCCTTTCCTTTTTAATCTTGTGTTTGAAAAAGAGTAGAATACAATGTCTACAGCTGCTAAATTCAAACTTTTTGTGGGTTTTCCCCACATACGAAAAGGTTTATATTCTATTTATACTTATATAAATATAAATTTATATGCAAAAATATTTTATATAACCAGGTGCTAGGGATGTTATAGAGAAGATATTTTGTAAGTTTGTTTGAAAAATTTGAAAGGCCACTCTGTCTTTATTAAAATTTATTGTGGAGAGTTTCTGAGGCTGGACACCTGGCAGCTGTCACGAGAGGGAAATGTGCACAGAAACAGTGGGCAGTCAAGTAGGTGGCTTTATGGCACAGTAAGGGTCCTGATTTTTAAAATAGTGTAGACTTTAAAATACAGTCTTATGTACCACACAGAAGAGGTTGTTGTCCAGCACACATTTGAATTTGCACAGAACTTACATGAATGTTTCCTCTGAGAAGGGCAGCTCTTGGTGCGTAATCATTAAGACATTTCCATCGCCCGAGCTTGTAGTTCCAAAGATGTCGTGTTTTTGTGGTTAGAAAGATCTTATTTCTTCTTGGATTTTTCTAACTTGTAGTGCTAAGCTATTGTATCATTATCCCTTTCTTTGTTACATAAAACATTCCACTAGTAACTGGTTTTTTTTTTCTCCCTACATGGATTTTTTTGAGTATTGACCATAAAAATCTTTAAACCTTTCCTCCAAACCTACATAGATCAGGCTCTGTGAATCTCTACTATGAGGCAAGTTTTTCCTCTCATGACATGACTCTGTCTGGTGTCGCCTGAGTTTTTCACTAATTGTTGATTACACAGGCTGCAGAATTAGGCCTACTACCCCAGAGCCCAGCAGCCATACTGCTTATGCTTACAAAGATGAGACCTGCTCTGCCCCTTTTTCTTCTCTTAGCCATATGAGCACAACATCGCATTGGGAGCTTATTTTTCAGTTGAGCAAGTTCTCATCGGGGAGTGAGATTCTGCACTTGAATTGAGAGTACCAGAAAGAAATACCCTGTGAAATGGAGCTTGATAAATTCATGCTTGGAATTATGACACAATTGCTTGCAAAAGGGAGGAATTGGACTTGGTAACTCAGAGGTATTTTTCAATTTAGTGTTCAACTGGAAGTTGTTTCTAGCTTCACTGCTTTCAAGGATACAATCCTCATCCTGCAAGTATGACTTGGTAACCCCAATGTACATACACGGCCAGATTTAGCTTCAGAAGTTTCAGAAAGCTTCTCTTTAAAAAAAAAAATATGGCTCTGATGTTCATTTTAACTCCTCGAATCTTTAACAGACCTAGGGATAAACAGGCCAAATTATTTCTGTTTGATTCCAGAAACCATTGGTTTGTGGTTTTGTAAGGCAGGGTATATAAGAATATGCTCTAGAAAGAGATGCATTTGGCAATGTGTGTACTGTATAAATACACTTGAATTTGGGCATTGTATTAGGGTTTGCAGTAAAAATGGAATATGAGAAAGATGGAGGTAGGGAAAGTGAAAACAACTGTTAGGAGATGCTAATTAATGTAAAGCAACAGTGACAGAGAGGAAAAAATGTTATGGCAGGTGTTGCAGGAGTGTACTCAATAGGGAGGCATGACTTAGGTGGCTTGGAAGGGCCTGTGGAAGTTAAGGTAGGTGCTGGGTAAATATTACCTACATTGCACACACTGACCAGACAGCACATTCCATACAGGTTTCTGACTCCAACATGAATAGTACAGTCGTAGGTGCAGAGAAGATCTCCTTCTTCTGGAAGGAGAACAAATGAATGCAGGGAAGATCAGGCTCTGTGGCTTGTAGCATCTGCAGGGACTCTTGTCACTCAGCAATATTTGAACACCTGCAAACCTTTAGGAAATTCCCAGACAAAAACATAATACCCTGTTGTGAAGGTTGGACTCACGTTTGCCAGACCTCTTCTGCTTGGCATTTTTTTCCTCTGACATGACCTGGAAGCTCCAAGTGCAGGTGTCATTTTGTCACTTTTACTCAAGTCTGCAAATGAAAAGCTAAGTTCAGAGAGACCTTAACTCTGCCCCTCAGTTGGCACACATTTAAAGATGTGGTGGAAAAAGGAGTCTAGCTTGGATGCAGCTTCTGTCTCTCCATCACCTTATCAACCACAAAATCTTTTACTGTCTTTAACTGTATGTGAATGCAAGCTTCCCCTAACAGCCTAGTGTTGTGATGGGGCAGTAGTTTTTAGCAGCAGCATCCACAGGGGATAAATCCCAACTCCATCTTGCTCTTCAAAGAGTCTGTGTGCCACCAAACATGTTCCTCCTCATTATGGGAACAGATGGGTCCGAACTCCTAGACAAGGTGTCACGCGCCGCACAAGCAAGGTGGCAACGAAGAAAGCCAGTGACACCAATGAAACACCACATTTGAGTTCCAAAGTGGGAGCTCTTGTGGGACCCCCTAGGGAAACAGCACTGTTCTCGTTATCGGCATTGTTTCTTCCGACTACGGAAGTATCTTCCCCAGAAGTGGGAGCAGAGTTAAGTGGCTTTGGTCATAACTGCTTTTGCAGACTTTGCAAGGCATGGAATTCATTGCTTTTATGAGGTTTGAACCTGGGATTTCTAGGCTTTCCAGCTTTTTTTGAATGAAATAAATCATAGGTGAATTTTTTTTTCTTTTTGTCTGGGAATTATTATTCCAACCCCCCCCTCAGATTCCTGTTGGAAATCTCCTGAAGTGCTACCCTGTCTCCCTTCTCAGCCTAATAAATTGACCTCTTTAATTCTTCTGGAAGCTTTCCTTGTCTTGCTGCAAGCTGTAGTTTGGACTCTTCTGCTAGTTCCTAGACTAAGTTTGCCCCTCTGGGACTGGAGTACTCCCTGTTAAGCGCAGTGTCCCAGGTGAAACGTCCCCAGAACTACATAGCAAGAAACTGCCCCTTCTCCGCTCAGTGCGGAAGACCCTTCCCAGTTAGAACTGATACCTGTAGGGGCTGGCTCCCCGCCGTGACACTGTCTCTTCCCCTCACCCCGGTCCCAGGTGCCGGATGTGTTCGCTGACCTTCTACTCCAAGTCGGAGATGCAGATCCACTCCAAGTCCCACACGGAGACAAAGCCCCACAAGTGTCCTCACTGCTCCAAGAGCTTCGCCAACAGCTCCTACCTGGCCCAGCACATTCGCATCCACTCAGGGGCCAAGCCCTACACGTGCAGCTACTGCCAGAAGGCCTTCCGCCAGCTCTCGCACCTGCAGCAGCACACACGGTAAGGGCCGCGGGAGGCCGGGCCCGACGCGCCGCACGTGGCCGCTGGGGAGACCTTTCACAGGCCGCTCGCTTCTCGTACACAACACGTGGGCAGTTGTGGTGTCTCGCTCGTGACTCTCTGCTTGCTGTGAGGGGCTGGGTGTGCACAGAGGTTAGCGCTGCTGTACTCTAGGGCTTGTCGGTAGTGACGTGGTGTTTCTGAGAGAAGGTAGGAGTTGTTTTGTCAGGGTAAGAGTGGACATAGAAGGACTGTTCCCTCTCACCCCGGTGTAGTTGTGCCGCGCATCTCAGTCCAGGCCTGCAGCCCTCTGCGGTTCCAGCCACAGGCTTCCCACACACAGACTGGCCAATGCCCCTCAGTCCAAGCTCTATTGTTCCTCTCTCTGGATCCTCCCCCGGTGCAGCCTGACCATGGCCCCTTGAATGCAAGGGGAGCACGGTTTGAGACCGAACACGCTCGTTCCACGCTTGGAGTTCTTCCACGTAGCCCTATAGCGTGGTGCTCTCCCACCCCCCTTGTGCCCTCATTCCATCAGCACTAGCCAGATGGCGGTCATGTCCAACTGCTGCTGCTCCTCCTCCTCTTCGGCAGGATCCACTCCAAGCTCCACACGGCGATTGTCAAGCCCCACAAGTGTCCTCACTGCTCCAAGAGCTTCGCCAACACATCCTACCTGGCCCAGCACCTCCGCATCCACTCGGGGGCCAAGCCCTACACCTGCCGCTACTGCCAGAAGGCCTTCCGCCAGCTCTCGCACCTGCAGCAGCACACACGGTAAGGGCCAGAGGAGCCTGGGGGCCCGGCCCTGGCCCCCCGCGCTGCCGGCATGCCCCTGTGGAGCACGCGCGCCAAGCATGCGGGGGGCGGGCGGGGAACGCGGCCGGCTGCGCCCCCCACGGAGGCGGCCCACTGGAGTGGACGGAGCGGAGGCTGCGCAGGAGACACCGACCGCGGCAGGGCACATGTGGCCACGCGCCGGCCCCGGGCATCCTTGGTCTTGCACCGTGGGGGGCACAGAGAGAGAGAGCCATAGAGAGAGAGGCATTGGCCATAGGGGATCCCAGCCCGGCACCACGAGGGTTGGGCTTTGTGACTGAGTGTGCGGAAGCTTCTGGCATTGCAGGGGGACAGGGACAGACACGCGCTAGGAGCGATTTCAGCCTGACAGTGTGAGGGAGAAGTGGCTTGTGCTTGGTTCGAGCTGTTTCCAAGGCAGTGCGGGAAGCGGAGAAGGTCCTCCTCTCGGTCACGTGGGACACCTGAACTGGGAGCAAGGAGCCTTGGCCTCCAGACCCCTTCCCAGCATCCTTTCAGGTGGCCCACGTGCTGAGCTGGTCACACACTCTTGAGCTCTTGCTTCTCATTCTCTGAACTCTGCTTGAGCGCCTATCTTCTTTAACACCTAGCTGGACACAGGGGCTAGGCAGAGCTCCCTTTGTCCAGCTAGAACAGCATCTGGAGGCAACATCCCCCTCTACCCTGTTCTCCTGAGTGGCTGTGAGACTTTGGTCCCAGCATCAGGCCCTGGCAGTCTGTCCTGCCTGGCTGCTCACTCCCTCCCGTTTGTGCTCTTCCTCCTTGGCAGTATCCACACCGGGGACCGGCCCTACAAATGCGCTCACCCTGGGTGTGAAAAGGCTTTCACCCAGCTTTCTAACCTGCAGGTAAGGCACCGGGCTTGCCCTCCTCGCCAGTGGGGGGGGCGAACGTGGCTGTCCAGAGGGAGGGATTGGGGCAGCTGGAGGGAAAGCAAAAGG
>JAUBOD010000285.1:417853-484366 GCA_032353885.1 Nothura maculosa | reverse complement strand
TCTTGCTGAGGTGGCTCTCATCATTCCCCACTAGCTGGCAGTCTTCAAACACAGTCACATGGTCACAAGAACTAGAACTCTGTGGCCTAAACCAAAGTGGCGCAGCCGCTTTTCAACCGGTGACTTCTCCCTTTTCCTCTTGATATCCATTCCTCTCATTGAAGGAACACAGGAGAACACAATCTGGACACCCAGAAACCTTTGACTGCCATGCCTAGGCCTCTGAAATTCCAGCTGTGTTTCCCCATAGGTCATTAGTGCCCACAGGAAACACAAACAGGGGATAATAGGTATACACCTCCAGGCCTCAAGAACTGGGTGGAGACATTGGTACTGCTACAGAAGAATTCATGATCACTCTGAGGCCAGCCGAGGGAGAAGATAAGTTGTATTCAACAGTAAGGAGAACAGCACTCATTTTTGAGCTCTCTTGCATTAAGCTAAATACTGTGAGTGGGATAGGAGGTTTACATTGCTGTCCTGGGGTCTGGAAGTGAACATGAAGGTAGGACAGTCTTACTCGGCAGCTGAGCTAGAGGATCGTCATGGCTTCCACCAGCTCACTGAGAGACTGGAGAAATCTTTGCCATGCCCTTGCTTACCTTCGCTTCCATACAATGGGAAAGAATAAATTTTTCTGACTTCCAAACCATGTCCATATTTGCAGTGTCAAAGTGGCAATTCATCTGATATTGCTATCATTGCAGGAACAGCATGTTCTACAGTGTTTCCTTGGGAAAAAGCAGAGTTGTGAGTACAGCCATGATAGCCCCTGGGTTCTGGAAAGGCTTTACACATGTTGAAAAGAAAAATTGCTGTGGAAATTTGTTTCCACAGCTGTTGGGTCTGAAAGCTACGATGTGGCTCCATATACTTCTGTAAATACATGAATCTTACAAGTCTAAGGGATTTGAGATATATAAAATGGTCTTTTTTTAACTTTGTGTCGTATCTTTGGTCAGTGGTATATCTCTCCAGTCATACCAAGGTCTGTTTTCTTTTTTGAACTCTGGATGTAGGACTTTCAAATGCAATCTTGGCAGTCAGTTCTTCACTAGAGGCCACATGTTTGATATTAGAGCAGTGTACACGTGCTTTTAGGAGTCTTTACTTAATTCGAACCATGCAGTGGCAGTGTCCAGGGGCAATTTTGCATTCCACAAGCAAGAATCTCGCTATTATGAGTGACAGAGCACAGCATGCAAGTTTAGCAAAGGCAGTAGGAGGCTTGCATGGATCAAGAATGAGCTATAGACTGCATTCAAGAGATAGAAAGTGGACAGGGGTAACCCATGAGGACTACCGACACAGAGTTCAGACTTGCAGGCATGGGGTTAGGACAGGTATTGCTCACCTGAAAATAACCCAGAAACCACTCCCACCTTCATGACCTCACAAAGCTCCCAGACTCTTCAGCACATGGTGTCACACGCCCTGGCCACACAGCGTTCCTGCCTACGCGCTGTGCAGGATGGCACACATCCGGAGGCCAGGTGCACCGGTGGCCACCCCAGGCAGTACTGCACCTGCAGTGCTGCGAGGCCAACTAAAATATGTGCCACGGCCACCCCCAAGACGCCCACAACCAGCACGACCACGGTGCTACCAAGGGCTTGAGCGGGGTGTGCAGCAGAAGAAGAAGGCATCTCCCGAGCACTAGTAAGTGATGGGTTTTGTGCTGCTCTGGCAATGGAGAGCTCCTTAGGGTTCATGCTGGAGACCACACCATGGGGCAAAGCCTCAGGAAGGTGGCACCACCTTGGCGTCCATAGGCACAGACTGCCTGGCCACTGTCCTCTCTTGCAGCACTGACACCTTTGAACGGGTCTTCAACCGGGACCCAAATCCTAACGGATTTGTGAGAGCACCAAGCTACCAGCCGCAGCCGCCCAGGAGGAATACGGAGGTGTTAAACATCCCACACCCCCGCCACATCCGGCGCTTTGAGGGCAATGTGCGCGGTGGCTTTCTGGAGCCCATTTTCTTGGTAGAAACTGAAGAAACGAAGACCCAGCAGGTAGGCACACTCATGCCCCTTGCCTGCTCCTGACCAGCAACACCTTGGGCGGCAGGGTGGGCTAGTTCACCAGCTGCTGCAGGGCACAAAGAACTGGGGAAACAGAAGGGCTGGAGTACCCTGGCAGCCCAGTGCCCTGCACAGCAGTCTCCATCTGTCACAAGCAAAAGTCAGTGTGAGGCAAGTGACAGGGACATGGTTCAGGCCCGGTAGGCTTAGCAACACAGCTGCTTGCCCATCATTTGCTCTCCCCTTTGCCTTGCAGGCCCGGTGGTGGGAGTGGCAGGGAGCTGGCAAGGGCGGAGTAGACAACAGGAGGCCGCCACGTAAGTCATGGAGGCTGCGCACAGCCTGTGTGCACATGGACAGTCACACTGGGCCAGCTGTGCTCTCGGAACACAAGACCCTTCCTCCCAGGCCCCACGACCATGACTGCAAACACCTATGCTGGTGTCTTGGGGGCCAGACCAGCACCCTACAGCTCATGGGTAGCTCAGCCACATTGTGTCTACCCAGCATATAGCTTCCCCCCATACTGGGCCCTCTGCTAGCCCAGTTGGCAGTGCTTCCCCAGACCATCTCTGCCCCATTCAGTTCTGGGTACGCTGCTGTAGAGTCCCTCTGGCACACAGCAGCAGCAAGGACGACTTTCACCATATGCTGCAATAGCCACACCATCCATTGCCTAAAAAGCTCTCCTGCACCTGTTGAAACCTCAGTCGTAGCTTGGGCACCACAGCTGTTTCCAGCTGGGCTCTCAGCTGTTTCCATCATTGCATTTTCTCCTAACTCATCGCTCTTGCCCTGCTTTCTTTCCCCACAGCCCTTCAGGAGTCTAGCTCCGAGGCTGTCCACTTCCCACCACTCTGCCAGGAAAGGATCACCGTCAGTGACCGGCCTTGGGCACAGGAATGGAGAGTGGGCAAGAAAGGATGCCCATAAAGAAGAAAGAGCCTCCAAAGCAGACTAGCAGCCTGCAAGCAATGCCGTTGTTTGTGTGTTTGTATGTGCGGGTGTGTGTGTGTGTGTATGTGTGTGTGTATGAGTCTGTATATATTTATATTTTTAAGTATGTTCCCACTAAATGTTATCTAGTGTAGGCTTTATATCCCATATTCTATAGATAGTTCTGTTGCATAGCTTAAGAAGGAGAATTTCATGATTAATCTGTATTTGCTGTAAATAGTTTCATTTAGTAGGTTGATTTAAATGTATAATAAAATAACTTATTGAAATACTTTTAATGTTCATATTGATTTTGCTCCTATAAAATACTCCAATGTTTTTGCAAGTTGCTGTTCAGAGAGTGTAAGTCAAAGAGAGCTCCTCCAAGGTCACGAATGATCTTCATCTTAATTAATGACCTTAATGCTAGAACCAAAACACACCCACAGCATGTTTGTAGGTATTCCAGAACTGCAAGTAGTGGCCAATACACAAGAATGTTGTGCTTCTATTCAGACTGATCCAGACAGACTGATAAAATGAAAGGACTACCTGAAATTCAGCAGAGAAATACTCAAGAGTTCTACCTTATAAAGGAATAATCCCATGCCCTAGTGCAGGTTGAGGCCAACCAGCTGGAGAGCAGGGAAGGACCTTGAAGTCGTGAGGGACCACAGGTTAATCATGAGCTAACAGTGTGTGTTTCTGACTAAAGCGGCCAACAGTATCCTGGGCTACAGAGGGAATTAGGAAGATGGTTCACTGGAGGCTCCATGAAGGTCATCTTTGCCCTTTTGTTTAGTCCTCGCGGGGCCACATTTTGAATACTGTGTAAAGTGCTGGGTTTTTCAGGGTAAGAAAGGCAGCTGCTGGTGTCAGTCCAGCAAAGGACCATGATCATGAACTTTTAAGAGTATCCATATGAATGTGCAGAAATCTCAACAGTTCAGGCATGGCTAATTTTAAGGTATGCATCAAATAGCGGGGAAGGAACTTATCCAGGAACTCCTGCCTCCCTAACACTTCCAGCAGAGGTAACTCACTGAGTGTAACAACACACTCAAGTATATCAGAGCTGGGATGAATAAGAGCTATGATTCCCAAATGGCAAAATAAATGAGAATATCCTTGAAATGTTACATCAAAACATATCAGGACATTACTTTTAACAGCACATATAAAATCAAGCTAAAATAAAATAAATTCTAAATCACTATGAAGTGTTTTTTACTTTTGGAGATAATCCAGTCATATTTCTCCCTTTTCTAACTCTAGTCTTTTATTGCTATGTAGATAGATAAAAAGAAAAGTCAAGTCAGTTCAGTTCATTGTGCTGTGAGCAGCCTTGTAAAACTAGCTCCGATCCCTGGTGAACAGTGTTATGAAGACAGATCATCAGTCAGTACAAGATCTGTGCAGTTCTTCTGATGACATGAGGAGCATTTTCCAAAGTACTTCATGTTCCTTCATCCTATATCAGCACTGGTGCTGCGCCGCTTTTTATTAGAACTTTCAGAACTTTTTGCTTTGGTCTAACACTAATTGTGTTAGACCAAAATGGTAAGTCCCTCATTATTTCTCACACTCATCAGGAATCAATGGAAAGGCTCCTGGAAGTTTTCATAGCATGAGTTGAAATTCTTAGTCTTTAAAGTTATAACAAAGGTGAGTCAGGGCCATGGCCATTTGCATCAATAACAATGAAATTCCTGGTTTCAGTCACCAGTTTACAGAATCACAGCATGTGCTATAGCCACCAACAAGACGCCCGTCCAGTGCGAGCTGCGCGGAGCCGGCAGTGCAACCAAGAGCTTGAGTGGGTGTACAGCAGAGGAAGAAGGTGTCTCCTGAGCTCTAGTAAGCACGGCTGTGGCTTGTACCACTCTGGCAGGGGGCTGTCCATCTGCACATAGGCTGTGCACAGCCTCCATGACTTACGCAGTGGCCTCTTGTCATCCGCTCCATCCTTAACAGCTCCCACTACCGAGCCTGCGAGGGAAAAGGAGAGAGCAGGTGAAGGGCAAGCAGCTGTGCTGCTGATTCTGCAGAGCCTCGATCATGTGCCTGTTGCTTGTCCCCTACACTGACTTTGGTGGTGACACATGGAGACATCTGTGCAGGGTTTGTGAGGGTGCCCCAGCCCTTCTCATTTTTACTGCTCTTCATCACCTGCAGCAGCTGACGTGCTCATCTGCCATGCATCTCTGGATGCTCCTGCTGGACCAGGCAAGAGGCTTTTGCAGAAATGATTTGCTGGGTCTTTGTGTGCTGGATCTCTACTATGAAAATGGACTCCAGAAAGTCATTGCAGACACTGCCCTTAAAATGCTGGATGTGTCCAGAGCAGGAATTGTTTAGCACCTCCAGGTTTCTCCAGGGCATCTGTGGCTGATGAGCTGATGTCCTGGCCAAGCTGTTGGGAGTGGACACAGAATAATAGAATGGTTAAGGTTGGAAGGAACCTCCACAGATCTAGTCTAGTGCCCCTGCTCCAGCAGGGACACCTAGAGCATGTGGCACAGGGTGCCATCCAGGTAGGTTTTGAAGACCTCCAGAGAAGGCAACTCCACAACCTCACTGGGCAGCCTGTTCCATTGCTCTATCACTCTCACAGAAAAGAAGTTCTTCATATGGAGATGGACCTTCCTTGATGATTCAACTTACATCCATTGCCCGTTGTCCTATGGCTGGCCACCACTTCAGCTTGACCCCTTCCTCCCTGCATTTCCTCTTCATGTACTTATACATATTAATCAGATCCCCTTTCAGCCGTCTCCAGAGAAAACAGGCCCAACTCCTACTATGAGACATGTTCTATTCTCTTAATCATCTTTGTTGCCCTCCTCTGCACCCTCTCTAGGAGCTCCCTGTCCCTCTTGTACCAAGGAGCCAAGAACTGCACCTAATACTCCAGGTGTGGCCTCCCAAGAGCTGAGTAGAGGGGCAGCATCACCTCCCTTGACCTGCTGGCAACATCCTTCTGATGCAGGCCAGGATCCCATTGGCCTTCTTGGCCACGAGGACATACTACTGGTTCATGGTTAACTTGATGTCAACAAGGACTCCCAGATCCTCCTCTGTGCAATTGCTATCCAGCAAGTCAACTCCTAATCTATACTGATGCCTGGGGTTACTCCTCCCCAGGTGCAGGACCCTGCAACTTGTCCTTATTGGCTCTCATGAGGTTCCTCTCTGCCCAACTCTCCAGGCTGTCTAGGTCCCTCTGAATGGCTGCACAGCCTTCTGGAGTGTTGATCACTCCATCTAGCTTGGAACCATCTTCAAATTTGCTCAGTGTGTACTCTGTGCCCTCATCTAAGTCACTGATGAACAGGTAGAACAGCACCAGGCCCAGTACTGACCCCAGGGAGACACCACTGGCCACAGGCCTCCAACTGAACTCGGCTATATTTATTACCACCCTATGAGTTCTGCCATCCAGCCAGTTCTCAAGCCACCTCACTGTTAACTTGTCCAGACAACTCTGTTGGAGCTTCAGTATGAGAATATCATGGGAGATGGTGTTGAAAGCCTTGCTGAAGTCAAGGCAGACAACATCCATATCTCTCCCCTCGTCCAGTTGGCAGTCATCCCACCATAGAAGGCTGTTAGGTTTGTCAGACATGACTTCCCCTTGTTGAATCCATGCTGGCTACCTCCTTCTCCATCATAGGCCTAGAGAGGCCTTCTAGGATGAGCTGTTTGATCACCTTTCCAAGGATGGAGGTGAGGTTGACTGGCCTCTAGTTGCCTGGCTCCGCCCAATTGTCCTTTTTGAAGACTGGAGTGATGTTGGCTCTCTTTCAGTTCTCCAGCACCTCCTCTGCTCTCCAGGACCTCTTGAAGATGATGGAGAGCTGCTGAGCAATAACTCCTGCCAGTTCCTTCAGCACTCTTGGATCCATGCTATCGGGACTCACAGATTTATGGGTGATCAGTTTGCCTAAGCGATCCCTAACCCAACCAGTTTTTGACCAGTGGAAGGCCTTCCTCTCGCCCATTTATCTCTCTGTACCTGAGCTCCACAGTTCATGAGGAGTAGCGTTAGCAGTAAATACAGGCAAATAAGGCATTTAGTAACTCTGCCTTCTCGGCATCCTACGTCACCAAGGCCCCCTCCCCATTCAGCAGTGGGCTTACATTTTCACTAATCTTCCTCTTTCTGTTGACATATTTATAGAAGCCCTTCCTGTTGTCCATGACATCCCTCACTAACTCTAATTCCAGATGGGTGTTGGCCTTCCTTGTTGCGCATCTGCATTCTCTGACACTGTGTGTATATTCTTTCATGTGGTCTGGTCCTTCTTCCACATGCTGTATGCTGTTTTTCTCATGAAGTTTGCCTGGCAGCTCCTAGACCATCCATACAGGTCTCCTGCACCCCTTACTCAACTTCTTTCTTGTAGGAATGCACTGACCCTGAGCTTGGAGGAAATAGTGCTTGAATGTTAGCCAGCTTTCCTGGACTCCTTTTCCTTCCAGGACCCTAACCCAGGGGATTCCTCCAAGGAGCTCCCTGAAGAGGTCAAAGTCATCTCTCTTGAAGTCCAGGGCTGCAATCCTACCTTCTGCCTAGCTTCCTCCATGCAGGATTGTGAATTCAAACATCTCCTGGTTACTGCAGCCAAGAGTACCATCAACCCTCACATTTCCCACTAGACCATCTCTGTTTGTTAGGATCAGATCTAGCAGCACCTCTCCCCTTGTTGGCTCATTCACCACCTGCATCCAGAAGTTATCTGCAATGGTCTGCAGTAAGTGCTACACCTAGTGGAAGACCCATCCTCAAGTGTTGGTGCTAGAAGTGAGTGGCTTGGTGGCCCGTGCCTTGCCAGGGGAGGACAAAGCAGAGATAACTGGGGTTCCTCCACACATTTTTGTCCCCTACCATGGGCCTGAGGACCTGTGCACCAGTCTTGCCCTTGCCAGATCTGCACAAGTTACAGCTGCACCTGCAATTGCTCAACAGGCATCTTCCTCTTGAGCTTCAGGTTCCACTTAAGCTCATGGTAGCAGCACAAACAGTGGGGATATGGATTCCCAGAGGCAGCCTTCGTTTCATATGGCATTGGAATGCAGTGAGGAAGGTTGTGGTCCTGCTGGACACCATCAGCCTGCTTGGCATTCTAGTACATGCGGATCTGAAGAGCAGCTAGCTAGGAAATGCCCACAGGTGTGCGTGTTCCTGGGAGAGTAAGAAGCAGCTCCAGATCCCATAAAGTTGCAAGGGTTTCAGGGAGACACAGAGGAGGCAAACATTGATCCTCCAGCCTGTCTGGCACCCACAGAAGGGCTACAGAGAGAACTTAGGTCTGGCTACAGGTAGAATTGCCCGGTTGTGGCTTGGTGCATCTCAGGGGAAGGCCTGGTGGTCACCCCAGGAGTGTGCTATTCCAGATTCGCACAGAGCAGGGCTGAGAATGCTGTTTGCTGTGTGCACCATCCCATGAGGACTGTCCATTGCTCCCACAAGTCACAGAGTATGCTTGGGTACCTACTGCAACTAACAGCTGAGATTCTGCAGCTCTAGGTCTTCCAGGAAGCTGTTCTTCATATCTGTGCCACCTGCACAAAATCTAAAGGGCCAAGGGTTGAGCATAGCAAATTGTTCTTTTGGACCATGTCAGTACCCATGGTACAAGCAAATGTAAGAGGCTAAATTCCTTCAATTAGATATATGTGCAATGAGCAAAGCTTTCCATCTCCTTATTACAAGTACTGGCAAACCTGAAACCAGGTGGAACCTGATCAGCAAGAAAAGATCACACTTCTACCACAACATACTAAGGCTGCTGTCACTGAAAATTAATTTTTGGAGGGAAATACACAGTACAAGCTGGGAGGGAAAACACATCTGTGCAGATGAGCTCCCTGTTCAGATTGAGGTGAAGGGGCAAGGCAAGATAAAGCAAAAAGCCCTGAAGACTCTTCTCCTGCTGTACTGAATGGTGAGTACTTGGCTAGATGTGCTAAATCCTGAATTTCCTAAACATGCAGGCACCTCAGTAAGATACTTGAAGAAGAGGAATTTCAGGATTGGTAGATGTTGCAGTTGAATGATTACACATTATGTAGCTGTTAATGCCCCAATGCAGTTGTAACTTACTTCTCAGGGACTGTAACCAAAAGAGCAGGGACAAATTTGGCTTATTGAAAACACAGAGCCAAAGTTTATGGCATTGTAAATACATTATTTTCCTTGGAGCTGTAGTGTGTGAGGGAGAAGAGGAAGAAGAGGAGCAGTACTGAGAGGGCACAAGAAGAGCAGAGGGCGTCTGCTGCCCCCGAATGTTCTTGCTGTCACTGTGGGGTATTTGGACACTTCCACGGGAATGCCATCATTGCCCAGATTGCAGATAGGCTCTGGAAATTACTCTGGTAATTTGAAAACTGCTTAATCCAAGCAACCATTCAGTCTGCACCCCTCCTTTGCAGAAGGACAAGTGCCTTTTCAGCCAAGGGGAAATGCTAGGTGTTGTCACCACTTCAGTGCTCTGCAGCTCTGAACCCACTTCTGGCCGGAAACTCAGGGAACCTTCTGGAGTCTGAAGGGGCAGGGCAAGGGGAGAGGCTGCCTTGCTCCGCCCAAAGGTCGCTCTGTCCATAACAGCCACCTGGGTTTTTCTCATTCTGCCTGTGCTGCATTGGTTGCTACCTGCAGTTTGACACTCTGAGTGTGCAGAGCACCCCAAAATTGTTAGCATGTATGGTCTGAGAGAGAATTCCAGTAATACTAGTACAAAAACATGCAAACTCTAGCATATCCATGGGAATCTTGGTGTCTGTGGCTGTTGCTCCGCATCGAGAGAGTATAGCACTGAACTCTGCTACTATGCCAATTATGAGCATATTTTGTCAAGAAATTAAAGGAATGCAGTGTGGGCCTCTTTGAGTAAGGTAGACTGTCTGTAAGTCTCAAGCTCGCTAAGAACCACCCCCACAACACAAAGTCTGGCATGTTGTGTTCAATGTACCTCCATCTTACTGCCTCCTGTAGACAGAAGGAATTGACAGTATGGGTGTTGGAGTGGCCTTGAGCTCCACTATCTTTCTGTCCCACAATCTCAGAGTTTAGTGATCTCTGCTAAGAGAGAAAAGACAGCTAGTCTTTGCTCTTTAGGTGCTAAAATTAAACTGCAATGTTTTTGAATGAACTACATGACTTCCAACCATTTGTTTCTAAAACAATATTCTTCCTGCTGCAAAACACATATTTTGACTTGCAGATACAGTGAAATTTCATGGCTTTTTTCACAAAAAAACTCAGAATTAGACCTCTCTTCAGAGTTAAGTGTCCTGACAACTTAGTGGTATTTGCAAACTTGATGAGAGTGTGATTGATCACTGTTAGGTCCAAATTTCAAACCGCAGGCAGGACAAACACAGAGAGGCTCAAGTAAGCAGGAAACCCTTTATTACCAGCTACCTGGGGTCCAAAGCTCTCCCGTAACAGGGAGTCTTGCAAAGGACCCATAGGTATCATGCACTTGACTTTTATGCATTTCAGAGACATGGTTACACGCATCTTCTTATTTCCTTATAAGGAGATAAGCCTACAGGTTGTCTTCAGATTGGTCCTCAGAATTCTTCAATCCATCGAGGTGGGGACTTGTTCCAGAAAAGTTCTTGGGTGTGGTGTCATTAGCTTGTTTACTGAGTCGTAATGTTTCATTTCGCCAATCACATCCTCTATGTGGCTAATAAAGGTCTTAAATGAGAGAAATCCCATCACAGACTCCTTTGCTTACTTCCCTGCAGGTTTAATCTATCCATTGCCACTGATCCTGATCACTCAGTGAGGTTTTAGGTGATACACACAATCATTTACTCTTCCAGACTGTAATGTCTTAGCTTGGATACAGGGATGTTGTGTGAGACAGCACTGAAAGTCTCTTTGCTGTGCCTTCTGGTCGATCCATCACCTTGCCTATGGATTAATGTACTGTCTTAATGTCAATCATGTGGTGATTATGTATTGTATTTGCAGTGTACTATAGAGGATGGTTCAGATATTTGATTTTTTTTGATGTCATTTTTTGATGAAAGTGGCTATTGAAATGCACATAAAAATGTGGATAGAGCTACTGCCAAAAGATTCTTAGAAGAAAACTTGTAAACAGAAGTAAAACAAAATGTGAGTTGTCACGAGCTACGTTTTCTGTTTATTTGTCTCTATCCTTCTCGCTCTCTCTCAGTTATATCATGCTGTGCTTTTCTGATTTTATTTGATGATATCCAAATTTGAACAGAAGTTTCAGTCACTTTTGAAAATTGACATATAGTTATAAGTATTCCTTTGGGAGAAGCAACCATCATGTGTGGTTGGACATCTTCCTTTTTATTTGTGTTCTGATTGCCAGATGAGTTCTGGACTCAGCCGTGCTAAACAACTCACACTGAGACAGCCCGTGGCTTGAAGCCTACACAAAGTCTTGGAGTGGAAAAGGATTAACAGATGGATGAAGTGACTTGCCCAATGTCACCAGAAGCTGTTTAGAAAAGAGCCATCTGGTCGACAGCACCAGCTAATGACTTATATCCACGTGGCACAAGAGCTTGAAGTTACACTCCCTGCTGCTTCCTGCCCCCTGATTTCTGAGACTAGGAAGTTTATCTTTGGCAAGAATGGATGATAAACACAAGACTAATTCCAGTGGGAGTTTGGTGCTATTATATATTTGTGGATGGGAGCTTGGTCTCTAATATGGAATGAATCTCTTCAGGAGAGAAAGCATTTTCCAGTATCCTTTTTTTCCTTTTTTTTTTTTTTTTTTTTTTTTTTTTTAGCCTGAAAGGCAGTTCTAGTACAGTTATGGAAACAGGTTTATTCTTAACTTAATAGCCCAGGGAAATATGATTTTTTTAGCGTGACTTTTGGAGCTCAAGTAAAAAGAAATGTCATAGTTCTCTGAATATAATTCAAGCTGGATCTTCACTGCTTGAATATTCATGCAGTAAAATATCAAGATGAAATAGTCAATGTTACTTACATCTACTGGATTTCCTTGGAATCTCATTTTGTGAATTTTTTTATAGATATTTCTAGAGTTTAGCCAAACAAAAGTTAAGAAAAACATGTTCTTTAAAATTTTCTTAGGTTGCTTAGAATCAGCTGTGGACATAAATTTTAAGATTCTCTTTTATGCAATATTAAGGCTTGGATTAAAATTTTAAAATGTTATTGTTAGCAGTAATTTGGTTTATGCCCTAACTTAGAACATGAAACCTTAGTAAGACATAAAGCATAAAATAATGCAAATAACATAATAAAATAATATTTTATAAATAAAAAAGCCAATACTAGCAGTTAATAGAAAGTAATACATTCACTGTGTAGTCTCTGGTTCCACACTATACAATGGATGCTATCCTATAGGCATACAGCCTTAAGATGATTTCTCCTTTTGTCTGTTTTTATGCTGAAAAATGAGATCTTTTCAGAATATCAGAGGCGTCTATATATGCCTCTTTAATTGACATACAGTTTTGCTCACCATTCAGACTGCTGTATAGAAAGGTAAAGATGATGCTTTGTATATTGTGAGGTTGAGACAAAAAAATGTGCTTCATTTAGGTGAAAATGTATACCTTTTTCCCAAATAAATAAAGGTGTCTGTAACTATTGGCAGAAAGCAAGAAGATACAACCAAGAAAGACATTTTAAAGGTTAATAATATTTGAGTTTGCTCAAAGTGTTCTGTAGGCATAGTAACATCTCATGTATCAAGACAGAAAAGACATTTTTTTTTCCAAAAAAAAGGAACAAAAGGATGAATGTCGTGAAGAAAACTTGCAGTTGATTTGGACTTAGGTAAAAACACTAAATAATTTCATCAAAGAGGGTCATCTGTGATGTATTTTTTAAGCAATGCATCAAATTCCTTCTGGAGTTATTGAAAACGCTATGGCAAATTAGCTATGAGTGTAGAAGTATAATAAAATGCTAATTACTACTTTTTATTACAAAACTTCTCCAATTATTTTAGCTACTCCAGCAGATGGAGTCAGTGTCTCTAATTGTAAATTGACAGTGCGTTCTAGTGACAATTCCAGGGAAATTTCTTCCAGGACAAAATCAGAAGAGAACTAAATGAATAGCAGTAACTAGCAGATGCAAAAGGCATTGCTTAGAAAAATCTCCAGGGACTTCCACCTTGTACCTGCTTTGGAGAGAAGATAATGCCTTTTGGCAGTACTGTCAGGGATTCTATTGAGCAGGATGATTTTCACAAACTTTTCTCCTTAGATGAGTGTGCCCAAGATACAAGAGACATCCTAAAGTAAATCATTAAAAAAAAAATCTGAATTTTCAGAAAATAAATAAAATCAATTATAATTATAAAATTATAAAATAAATAAAATCAATTCTGAATTGATTTTAAGTAGTTCGTGAGAAAAACGATGAAAATCTGGGACAAGTAAATACGAGACTTAACTGATACAGTTGACAGTTGGAGACAACAGGCATATTAGTTATCTGTAGAATTAAATAATTCGAGTCCTGGAAAAATGAAACAAATCAAGGATGTGTTTGTCAGTGGAAAAAAACAGACTTTAAAAGTCTAAATTCTGATGAGTTTGCATCTACGCACATCCTGATGCATGGGGCACATGGGCCTTTTTGTCTTCAGAAAACAGAAGATGGAGCTTTGGATGTGAATATAAACCTGTTAAATGAAAAATCTAGAAATTCGAACAGGTGAGAGAATAAAGATCAACATCCAAAAAAGCAAAAAGGAACAGCGAATTTACCAAGTCTGACAAAAAAGAATAGTATCCAATACTATTGGATACCAGAGGCAAAGAAATCAGTAATTGAAGGATTATCTGCAGGACAGAAGTAACAGCAATTAGGATAAGCTGCACATGATGCCTTCTAGAAAACCCAAATTGGATACCACTCTATTGAACTTAGAATAAGACCTGTCCAAAGGGTGACCGTATCCCACAGAACTGAGGAAGAAAATGTGTTTATAATACACCCTCCTTCTTGCCACATAGAAGTATTGAGGTCAAAGTGCTTTCAAGGTGTTATCAAACAGCTGACTACAGTAGCTAAAGGACAACTTCACTTTGCCATTTCCTAACTTGGAAAGAACTAGTTGTTCTATCTCAGTAACAATTTATTTTAGGATTGCTGCATGAAATTCACTTGCACATTCATAACTGTGCTCGTGGTGCTGATCACCCTAATCATTGCTGACAACCAGGTAAGAGTTTTCAGTATAGTAGCAACCCGTACAGACTGCAAGAATGAATTGCTGGTTGCTTTTTACCATGTATCATCTCATGGTGGCTCCCTAAGCTAAGATAGGGGAAGGAAGAAACACAGACTTAGTCCTTTATTTCTTTTTGAGTACTGTGTGTTATGATGGCAAAGCCTGAGTCCGTGTATTATGACAACAGTCTGAACTGATAATAGAAAAGCACTTCACTAAATGTACAAAAATAGCTTCTGGCAAAAAGCATTCTCTTCTGAATCTCTTAGCTCCAGATAAAAGGATCTTGCAGCTTGTTAGAGGGCCTGTCAGAGGTAATTAATACCTGACTGAGCTGATTCTGTATTAAAGTAAGCACTATGACTTGCTCCAAGTTAATGAAATAAAGATGCTTTCCCAGCAGAAAGCTCCTCTTGAACAGTCATCTCTAAAAAGAAAAAAAAAATCAGACCTTTTAAGAAAGGAGTAGATCCCTCTAGAACACCTTTGTGAATGAGGCAAGAAAGGCATGAGTAGTATATGTAATTGAAAAACTGAACTACAAGAACTACTAGAAAGGAGTTGATCTAGATGCATGGCTTCTTTAAAGTTAATTTGATAAAGCTTGGGCACAGAGATCAATGGATTAATTTCACAGTCTGAAAAAGATGTAGATTAATGAATTTTACAACCAATTCATGCTTTTAGTATTGTTTTCTTTTCTAATATCTGTAAGTAACTCAGATCATTTAGGTGTGGTAATTGTTCAGCTCCTATGAAGGGCACGTAATTAATTTTCCTATGTTTATTGTCAGCTCATGAGGAGAAGGAGACTGGCTTTCTTCCTCTGAGTTCCCTCCTCCCCTCAGAGTATGTATTTTAGTGAAGGTCTTTTATTGTTTGATGAATCTGTCATCATCCTGTATCTGTCAGGATAACATAAGGCAAATGCAAGCATTCTCATTTTTACTGTATTATTTTTCTTTTGTTTGCCTCTGGAAAGACATTTTATTTGTTATGGAGAGGGACAAATTCAAAGAGTAAATGGGATAAGAGCAGTACTGACAGAGAAGAAAATTTATTTGTTCAAATTCAGTATTTCTCAACATTATCATTTGCAATAGGAAAAAGATGGCAACAGTAAAAGAAAAAGATACTGGGGGAGGGGAGGCACATTAATGAGTGCATGATTTCTTGTACTATGATGAAAACACAGAAGGTGGAAACATGGTGTGGAAAACTAACATTAATGCTTCTAGTTCTACCTCATATCTACAGGGGATTAGATTTGGGCCACAGTACAGAAAGCCATGAAAGATTTGATGAAGTGAAAAGGTAGTCACTCCTCACCTGTCTGGAAAGCATGTTGAATAAGGAAGCCAGTGTTTAGCAAGGGCTGAAGCATTTACATTCATTGCTTCGTTGATAAAATTGATTCACATTGATAAAATCTTTCCTGAGCATTTTTCAGGCTGAACAATCTTAGCTCTCAAAAGTGCGTCCCATATCAGATTATATACTCTTACTCCATGATCATCTCTGTGTCCATCTATGTAATTCTCTTTTCCTGAGGTCCATACCACTGGACTCAGTAGTCCAGATGCAGTCTCACCACTGCTGAGCAGATAGGAAGGATCACCTCCCACAATCTCTTTAGGACCACAGAGCACACTGCTGTGACATCTTCAGGTTGTGTACTCTGAGACCCCTGAGTCTTTCTCTTCAAAGGTGCTGTCCAGTACATAAGTCCTCTGTATGTCCTAGGGTATGAGGCTCTTCCTCCTTAATTGCAGGGCCTGACACTTCCTTTTGCTCAGTTTCAGGAGGGTCCCCTCTGTCGATTTGGCAGCCCGTTGAGGTCCGTTTCTATGACAGCATAACATTCTGACATATAAGGTACTCCTTCTATTTTTGGAGCATTTGCAAACCTGCTGAGGGTACACTGTCTCTACAGAAAATTAATTAAGATGATTAGGACCTGCTCTCCACAGTGTCCTCTTGCCATATTCTGCCCTCTCACATGTTAGCAAGTGAGGGTTAAGATATCAATAGAGATAAATTTTAGAAGATGGTAGCAGAATAGTGATTTGTATTGAAGGTTAGTGGTCATGTCTTAGAACGTCTGAAGTGTCTTTATGTAGAAGAGGGAATAATGGAGCTTTTTGGTAAGTAATCTAAGTAAAGAGGGACATGCTTTACTGCTGTGAGAAGGACCTAGAAGACCTAGAAGGTTTTTAACGTCTCTGCTCTGCAATTAACAGGAAACTACACTATTTTGTTGACTTTCCTCTTCCCCTCAGGATCTTGACCAATAGCCATCGGCGTACCTAAGCACCGAGGTCCTAAAAATGTCACACCTTGAAGAAAGTGAAAATGTCAAGCAACATGTGCCCCAAAAATCTTGCACCTCAGGGCAGACCTTGATTAGCTAATGGGCTGATTCAGCTGTTAAAGATTTGCTTTTCAGAAACAAGGGAAAGCTAAAATATTTTCACGTGGAGTCAATCAGAAAGGGACTGGAGACTATCAGTAACATTTACAAAGCTCCTTAGAGCAGTTCAGAGCTATATTTTTATATTGTTTTTAAAAGGGAATCTGGAATGTAATGATGTTTTTAGATTTTTGTGTTCTTTATGTTCTTATGAATAATGTGTATTTATATTTTCAAGAATAATTTCTGTGTTGGAAAAAAGATTTATATAAATAAATTTACTCTCTTCACTACATAATGACAAAATAAGAGACAAAGCACATACAGAGAGGTCAAGGAGTCTGATGGATTTCTGCTTCGTCTAAGGATGTAACTGTTAAAATGCAGTGCAATGTAACTAATTTCCATAGGTTGTTCCTCAGCATTCCGTTAGAATATGTGCCAGTTTGACTCATTATCAGCATTTGGCTTCTAAATATAAAATAACAAAGGAAAGGCATTTGAACAAATGCAGAAAAAAATAGTTAATATGGAAATCAGCTTGTCCCAGGTGGAAAATGTCTCATTTGCATTCAGATTCTGTTTCTGCTGCCTCTTCTTTTGTTTCCAAAGTGACAAATGGTCTTTCGCCGCTCCTGTACCCTTTCAGAATCTCATTAAAAGGTGCAGAAATGAGGCTTGAACAGCCCCTTGACCTTCTTCCCTTTGGGGGTCACATGCAGAACACAATTCAGTCTGGTATACTGGCATATTTTATCAAGGCTTTTTTTCATCAGAAGGGGCTAAAACAGTGGCCCAAAACAGTGATGGTAAAATACATACAGTGATACACATGCTGTTAATTCCAGCAATATATTCTGATAGCACACAGATTGCCAAATAATGCGTTTTTCTCTCAGTGAGAGGGAGTTTGAGCAATAAATGACTACATCTCAAGCATGATTTCCACATACTGCGTTTTGAGAAATGAGCTTTCTCACAGATTTAACACCCTCATTTACTGCGCAGGTTTTTCGTCTCAAAACAAGAAAACTGGCTTATTTATTTCTAGCTTATATTACTCCTGTTGTAATATAAAATGTAGGGGAAGAAAACAGCATGGCATTTAGGACTGAGACGCACTCCTCGTTCTTAGCAGCCATGAAAAATGCATTTGAGATGTAGAGAGTTTTATAGCTAAAAAGAAATGAAAAAGAGACAAAAGTACTATTAGATGTTAGGAACCTTAAAAGGTATTACTATCCTGGGAGAGAAATCTAAAGAAAAGGGATAATATTTCAAAAATTACTTTCCAAGCCTGACAAGTCTTCATTCTGTGTTTGGAAAATATCTTGGAATCTTCAGTGGCAGGCATACGTCATTATTAAGGACAGAAGTGGCATTTCATGTAATTATGCCTTAAATATTTCAGCAATTCCATTATGGACTCCTTCAGAGAAATAAAACAACAGCTGGTCCCTTTTACGTAAATGGAAAGCTAACGTGACAAACTGTCATAGTAAGTTATTGCTGCATAGGGAGAAAAAAATAACAGATTACATGATATTGACTTGATTGACAACAGCTTTTTCTAGGATCTCTACCTTTTCTTCTCTTACAACCTGAGTCCTTCCTCTCACTAAACACTGGTGCGGGACCAAGGGTTTTTTCATCCATTTGAAGACCAACCATAAATGTGGAAAAACAATTACTAATGCACCTCACCAGTATATATTGTCTAAGTTTAACCTGGTTTGAAACAAACTTCAGTTGGTCTGTCTGAGCTACGCCAAGCCATCACTACCCTAGTCCAAATGTGGCATAGCCTTAATCAAGTATCTGTTAGAATTGAAATTCTGAGGAAAGAGGCATTTCCTCAGTTCTAGTTAGAAAGCTATTTGTGTACTGTATATAGGATATAATTCTTCCAGTCACCAATCATTATTTGCTCTTGCTACATCTTGGTTTCTGAGGTAACTTGGCTTTCAGAACAGGAAATCCTAGGGTCTTTTCTAGCCTGAGAGGTAACCACAGAGACAAAATGAGTCATGAATCCATCAAGGGTATATCTGGTTATGCTGTGTAGCTGTACTAATGTTTACATATAATTGTGTAAAGTTGGATCAGTTCAAGCTTGTAGTAGTTGTCTGTGAATGCCAAAGTAAAAGAGCAGAAACCAATAAAGTCCATGCATGCAGTTACTTTTGCAATAGTTCTTTACAGATCGCTTGAAGAAAAAGTCAGCTATAATCTGTGTTCATCTAAAGAAGAATTTCTGCAGGTCAAACAACTTTATGATGCCCAAATTTAAAAGCTAGTTCTGCTCAAATAATGAAAAAGCACAGTGTTTGAGGTTTTGAGTCATTTTAACAGGTTTTGACCAATTTTTAATAGTTTAATATTATATAGAAGTTTCTCTTTTTACTCTAATAAAGCTGCTAGCCCAGATTATATTCACAGCTCCTTTCTCCCAACAAACTCCTTTTTTTTTCTAGAAAGGCATATATTGCATTTCTGCACTGTAAGTGATGTTTGGAAAATGCTTACATGGTGATTTCTTTTGTGCAGAAAACCATTTATTTATGTTGACTAGTGAAGTAATTTTTTAAGACATAAGCCTTCAAATGGGTGTATAAATTACATGTAGTAGGTACGTAAGAAACCATAATAAGACAGCATCTTCTCTTAGAATAGTTTCTTTATTAGCTGTTAGGACCCTTACTAAAAATGTGGTCAATTTGTGTATTTTAGAAAACACATACAGAAACTTCATAAGGCTTGCTTCTGTTCTCAAAGTCCTCTATAGAGGCACTCAAATGGGTAAAATAGCCCTTGACAGACACCACAGTCACATAATGTGGGATTTTTTTGGTGAACTTTTAGGTCCTGATACAGAATTGCAATGTTCTTACTATAGTAAGTTTTCAACCTCACAGTGCATGATTTCCTTAATAAAGTCCAAAACCTTATATATGTTAGAAGCCTATCTTCATATACGGAACAGACATGGGAAGGAAATGACCTTTTAAAAAAGTCAGTTTCCTGGGAGGCACCCTGCTGTGGTTATCCATAAGTTAGTCCAAGTACATTTTTTCGAAATAATTGACCACACTGGTTCTTCAATGCAAAATGACTGATGCACTCATCTTTCAAAAGCAGATACTAGTGCACTCACTGCAAGTTTATTAATTCTACTAGTGCTTATTTTGCAACAAGGTCAACAGAAGTAAGCTCTTCCCTCTCCTAGCATCCTTATGGTAACTTCTGTTACAGTATTTTTAAAAATCCACTAAATGTACAAATTGCGAATGTCTTCCTGGAACGGTGAGATACAGTTAACATTTCAGTTAATGTTCTTCCACGTTTCAAAAGACAAACCAAAACTCAATTATCAGCTTAGATTTTAGTAAAATGCCATCACATTTTGACAGCTACTACCATTGCAAAAACAAACACTTGTTGTTACCTGCAATCACCTTAGTTTTAATCGTCAGTAAAGTGAACACAGGGGAATAGGATTACACTGAATCACAGGAATCACAAATGTTCACATACACATGATGTCTCTCTACTGCATCATTTAGTAACTTCAGTTTATAATTCTGTCACGTTCCCTTTGCCTTTTGTCTAAAAGAGAGCAAAGTCAATGAAAATCCAGCTATCAGCTATAGAAGTCTTTGAATGAAGTCTGAATTCTTCAGCTCTGATGATTTGAAAGCAGATACTACACTGAAAAGAATAAACTTATCTGTAGTTTCACCTTAGTATTGCTTCTGAGAGGAAAGTTTGCCTTTGAAGAGTACTAGACTGATTTTCACTGGTTAGCCTCTGGACACCAGATAAAAACTCCTTTTGCATGACATACAAAACGTAGACTCGTGAAAAGAGCATAACTCCTTAGGAATGATTCTGTAGCATCTACTGTGGAATGTTAAGGTTAGAGGATGGAGGAATCCAGCACATATTTTTTTCTAGACTGGCAGTTTACAAATTTATCCATGAATTTCTCTGTGTTTCTTTGCAATAGTACTAGCATTTCATAGACAGATTCACTGCTCTAAGACCTGTAAAGTACTGCCAAATAAAAGAGAACTAGGATATGGCTCATCCTTTACCTAAGCTGGCAATAAACTGTGGTGTTCATGCCATAAACATTCAGTTCAAAGTCTTCTCTGTTTAGACTGAAAGTAAGTGGCAGAAATATTATTCTTAGCATTTTTTTTCATTGCTACTATTTCAGTACCAAATATCTCAGATACAAAGACAGCTTGATATTTTCATTATACGTCACGTGAGTGCATGTTGGAGGGTTTGAGATTACTGAGCGTGCTGAGGAAGTTTTGCAGCACCAGGCAAGGTGGAGAGTGCCGAACTTGTTACATCCCTATCACACAGTCTGTTTAGGAATGATCAAGGCATTTCTTATTATTCCTGATTATTGTCTCAGTATCATTTAGGAAAGGCCATCCCTGTGCAAGAGAGTGAACTAACGGCTAAACTACATAGAAAAGTCAGCTGTCAGGTTCTTCAGCTTGTTTGTTAGTCTTCCTTTATTCAGTTATGCATACAGTCCTGTAAAGGCTGAAATATATTTATGTAAGTTTCAAAGAATGCATTAGGAACTGCATAATCACCCCTTGTTTTCACGCAAAAAAAACCTGGAAAGGTGGCACTGAAGCTCTATTGGGAATCTCCATAGGCATTCATCTAGATGAGAATTCAGGCAAAATCTGCGCCTTGAACCAGATTGGTACAAGTGTCTATATTCCATTGCATACCATAGCATTCAGTGAGCTGCATTTACTGCGTGGATATAGCTGAGTAAAGCATCAGCTGTATCTAACTGCTGTCAGTGTAGTTGCTTCATTATGGTACACCCATGTCTGCAAGTATGTGGACTTCAAACAGCAGTAGTTTCAACTGCAGGAAGGAGTAGTGCTCCACACTTTTCATGGAAGATGGCTCTCCTTCTTTATCAGAATAACTACTTGTTGTTTGTCCTATTTATATGAAGGAGGATATTCCAACAGAAGGCCTATGGTTTTTGTTATGGTTGTTGTTTAATTGACACAGGGTAATGGCTACAAGTTGAAACAGTTCCATCTCCATGTGAGGAAGAACTTTCCAGTGAGGGTGAAAAAGCCCTGGAACAGGCTGCACAGGGAAGTTGTGGAGTCTCCTTCTCTGCTTTGGAGATCTTTAAAATCCACCTGGATACCGCCCTGTGCCACATGCTCTAGATGTCCCTGCTGGAACAGGGCGTTGGGCTAGATAATCTCTAGAGGTCTCTTCCAGCCTCAGTTATTCTGTGATTCTGTGTATCCAGAGACAGTGCCTGTTCCTTAGCTTTTATAGCTGAAGCACTGAACATACTGAAGCACTAAGAGATGCAGTGACAGATCTGTCGTTTGGACTTGCGTTGTCACTGGCAATATGCTGATACAGAGGGAGAGTGTTGGTGATTACAATCCAGGCACAGACAGACTGGAAGTTTGGGAGTCCATTGTAGAGATATACTAAAGAAAATGACTTCACGATGATCCTTCTTTCATTTCAGGATCTGACAAAGACAAATTCTATAAAGAAGTGCCCCATTTCTGATGCTGGTTGGACTTCAAATCTAAACTACCATGGAAGATACGGCAGCATTAAATGGAGGATGCACCTTTCCTTCATGTGGCTTCTGATCAAGGCCTTTCTTAGGAATGTCCTCATGTCAAGAAGCATTGAAAGCAAATATGAGCTCAAGCATGTGTATCTTTGTACTGAGAGAGCAAAAATGTATATGTTTGGGGTTAGAGAACATGTTGAAACTACCAGAAGAAAACTGTGGTGCAAGTTACTTCTGCTATTCAAAATCATGCAAAATGTAGTGTCTGTCCCTCCCCTTTTTTGTTTTTTTTTTGCTGTAGTGTTCTGCTACAGTTCATATTCTGAGGTTGTCAGATGCTAGATTTTGTTTAATTTTTAGATGGATTTATTTTACAAATGCAATTGTGAGATTATGCAGTTTATGTTTCTCATCATTCTTTATATCTATCCTGTTACTAGATTTGGTGGAGAGAGAAAAATTTCAAAGCTGTTAAGCTTGTGTAAGATTTGTGAAGAAGGAATCCAGATGGAGAAGAACCCACTTGGAGAAGGGATGTTGCCCTACTCTTGTTAACGACTAGGATATTCTCTCCATGGGAGAGAAACCATATTTTAAAAGCTTCAGATACCGGAAGAACTTAATGTGGAGGGCAGACCTTAACTAGACACTTACATTGAGTAAATGAAAGATACAAATGATGGTAGATTGGATTGTTTTTAATTTCAGTATTCTCAAATACATAAAATATGTTTAAATGACTTAATAGGAATTCTCTTAAGAAGAATAGGCCTTGTGATAGTGGTCACTTCTGGGAGGAAAAAGTCCTTCTATCAGTTTCCAAAAAAACTATAGTTTTTTATGTGTAAGTGGCAGTTTTAGTCAAATACCAAGCAGCACTTTAGTCAAGCGACTTTTATTAGCTCTGCTAAGGTTAATTAAAGTCGTTTTTTCCAGGATAACTTAAGGATACCAGCTTCTAAGAGAAACAGTGATGCTTTTAAGAGTATTCTTTGAGGACTGGAAATATATTATTCTATTCCTACAAAGTCATTCTACATTCATATGTGTGTCTCAAGAGACACACAGCAGCTGCATTTAAGAAGTGAGGCAGTTGAGTGGCTATTTGACGACTTACATAGTTTTTGGGGAAAGGTCTGATTATTTCTGTCAATCCCTTCTGCTTTCCCCTTCACCCTAGAAAGGTATGTGACTGACAGAGCTGTGTGTGGTGTAAACTGAAAATAATTGACAATTCCAATAAGTGTTTTTTTGCAGCTGAAATAGAAATAAATAACAAAGAGTTTTTCCTTTGGTTTGCGCATGGAAAGCCATCAAGGATGAAATCAATTTACCCATATAATGCCTGTGAGCAATTAAAGTTGGTTGAAAATTGTATTTATGGTCAAAATAGAGTTCAGAGGCTGCTGTTGAATCTTAATCCAGGTTTATAAACCGAACATATCATTGCAGCCTCTGAGGATCCAAATGTTACAACCTTAAGACTGTAGATTCTTATATGAGGAATTTGAACATAATTTCTCATTTGCTGCTGTTCTGTCTTAAATTAGACTTAAAATACTACTAACTTATAGAAACAATTTTTCACATGCTCTTTTCACTAGGCTAAACACCACTCAAAAGTGTGGCAGAACAAGATTTAGCCTTCTTGGAGGATGTGGTGAATGACACACTGTCTGTACTTCATGACTTGGCTATCTCATAGTTACACAGTCATCTGCATCATTACTGCAGGCATCAAACTTTCCACATCTGTGCTCTGACAGCCTGTAAGAACCGGACATCTCCTCAGTGTTTTAAGATCTTGTGTTTGGCCACTTAAGACAGGATTCAGAAGAAATCACCAGGAGCACGCATTGCTTGGGAAGACCCAACAGGGTACTGGAAGTGCTCATGATGTGCAGTTTTTATCATTGTTTACTTCAACATGAAGCATCATCTTTGTGCACGTATTGCACTGTTACCAGAAATGCCTGCTGTGCTTTCAGCTGTTAGCAGCAATACAAGATAGCCTTGCCAACACCTTGTGTGCCTTATAGGTCATAATAAGGAAATTAAGGAAATTTGCTTACAGGAACTTTTCAGATATCAGGAATATTCTTCTTAAATAGTATTATCTTCTCTAGGAGAAAAGAAATGAGAAAGGAAAAAGTCTGATTTTTAAGTCTATGGTTAGAAACCTTCCTCCACTTCCTCTTATTTTCAGCCTTATGCCAGCTTACTCCTCATGGTTACCTCTACCAAATGAGTATGTCTTGAGTCTTCCTTCTGCTTGGCTGACACTGTGTCATGGGGACCTTCTGCAGCCACCTAAAGTGGCATGGGAGGGTGGGAGGGAATTTATGCAGATATAATGGAAGATTTCAAATGCTGGTGGCTGAGAGTGAGCAGAGATGCCCTCAAGGAGCAGGTCTCAAGGAGAAACCCTAATTTGCTGCTTTCTTATGCTGAATTAGACTGACAGCCACTTTCTTATGCTGAATTAGACTGACAGCCACTGCACCCACTATGGTGAACCATGACCCTGCTTCTACACCCCACTTTCCTGCTCCCACCCGAATTCCCAAAATCCAGACACCTAAAGTAGCACCTAAGCGTTTTCTTCATAGAAAGTGGCAGATTGGGCCTGACACAACTGTAATGTCATCTCACATTGCTGAGAAACAGTTTAAAGAGTGAACTGTATGTTAGAGTTGATTTATAGAAGCAATATAGACAGACAGTTTAGAGTGTAAACCTTTAAAGGCTTCATCCAGAGCCCGTCAGTGAAAGTTGCCACTTACAGATAGACTGTATTGTTTCCAAAGGGATTATTCTAAAATTGTCTTGCTTTCCCTAACTTGCAGAATAATAATTTTTCAAGTTTAAAAACTAAGCTGAATAACCTAGCATAAGAAAGAGTTATTTTCCCTTTATTTAAATATTCTCAACTGAATGTTATTTATAAAGCAGCTAAAAAGGCTCCACAGCATGCTATTCATGTACAAAAGGAGCATGGGGTTTATTTCATTGAAAACTGTCCTTTAGCCTGCTGAAAAGCAAATACAGCAATCTAACATTGTAGTATGCTCCCTATTTACACCCAGTGTGAGTGCCAAGCTATTGTGTGTTTAGCTTTATCTCTCCTTAAAGAATGACTGACTAAAATGGTCCCCAAAATGCTCTTAGTAGTCTGTCATAAATTCTTAGTGATGGACCTAAAATATGCTGATGGCGTGAATCAGTACACTCCAGATCCAAGCAGTATTCAAAATGAACACAAAGGATATAATGGCACCCTTGGGAAACAGGTTAATACTAATGGTGTGCTTTGTCTCAATTATTTGTTTCTGTTTTTTTTTTTTTTTTTTTCCAACTAGCTATAGGGAAAAATGGCGTACCACAAAAACATTAATGTGTATTCATTCTATCTAGAATGCAAATTTTGAAAACAAGTGTTTCTGGTTAATATAAATAATTATTGTGTTTTATTCCAAAGTTGATTTTGTATGTGGCAGTAAAAAATTGAACTTGTCTCTGAATAAATTTACCAAAATATTTAGTTTAATAAAAGTTTTTGTTGCTAGTACACAGTAATTGAAGACAGAACAGTTAGAAGAGGAACAAATTTGCTGAAGAAAAACTATCCGTGAGAAAATTTCAGGATTACCGGTTAACTTGCTCAAACACTTTAGAATTTCTTATTTTTAACAGTACAGATATCAAAATAATTTTATTTCATACTCTCTGTGCAGGCTGTCCTTTATCATTGATTCTGAGGTTAATAAGAATATTTCATCATAATGACAATCTTTCCTTTTTTTTTTTTTTTTTTTAGTGCCTCTTTCTTTCTTTCCATTTCTGAACATTCTCTTTGCCAAAGTCTGAGAAATGCTATACAATATATCCTTCTGTCCTATCTTCTGTACTGTCTCGTTGTGCCTGGATCCCTAGAGACCTTCTTTTGAAGCTTTACATTGATGTTTCTCAGGAGTTTAAAGCCTGTCAGCAGTATAAATCATCTACATTTTACATATCCTGAGACATCAGGCTTACATTTTCCAGGACATAAGGGGGAAATTTCCTTCATTTCTAAAAACCTTGCGGTAGAAAATAATTCTAAATGGTTTTCCCTTCTATTTCATATTGGAAAAAAGAACCTTTAAAGAACCATGTTTTGCATTCAGATTAGCACACGATCTGTCATTAACTGGTACAGAGAGTGACTGATTTTTCAATACAGCTGCTATGAGTATTATTTTTAATTACACTCCTGCTGCTGTAAATTTATTGTGGCTTATGACTACAATAATTTAAAAGGGAAGGTGAGAATCAATATAGGGATTCCAGAAAAAACAAAGACACTGTATCAACAGGAAATAAAATGTTCTATTTTAAAACAAGAGATTTGGTATTTAAAAGGTGAAGCAAAATAGCATGAGAAAGCAGCACAAAATCCAGACTAAATTAGAAACTAAATTATGCATGATGTGTGATCAAGCAAGATGTGGTACCTGCTGGATTTAACTTGCCTGAGGATCTAACCTTAATCCCTGGTGACTAGAGTTGCTGCATTTTTTTTCTGCGTGCATTTGGAGAACATCCCATTTGAAAAGGTCTAATATCAGTATGTGTGACATATTTTGGCAAGAATCATTTAAAGAAGTAAATTATGTAGTTCAGTGGATGAAGTTTTCTTGTATGATCTTGAAGAATTTAAGGTATCTGAATGCCTGATTCTTGCCAGCAGAGCATTCTGGACAGCAGAGCATTTATTATTCTGAAAATAATAAGTTCATATGATATCTTTCTTTCTTTCTTTTTTTTTTTTTTCCACAAACCCTAGCACTGCATTCTAGCCAAACAGCTACAGAAATACTGATCCATTCAGAAATCATAAATCTACGTAAGTACCTTACAAAGTAGTTACACAGCAGGTTATGTGTTAAGGTAGCACCATTGACTTCAGATTTTGGTTTGTCCTATTATTTCAATAAAGAAGCAGTGGTGACTTAAAATATCAATCAGGCTGTTAAATCACCAATTTAACCTGGAAAGCACTGTAATTCTTTTGTCCAGGGTATGCAAGTTCTATTGTCTGGACAATACTGCCTCTAGCTAATTTTTATATTTCTCTCTGCTTCAGTCAACTTTAATTGAATCTGATCAGTAACCATCAGTCATGTCAACACCAGGCATTTATTGTAATTTAATCTGTATTTACAAGGCAGACAATGAACTGAACCACTGGATCCAATTTCACTCTAACATAGAAAAGGCTTAAATGTGTTCTAACCTCTGCCAAGTAAGCCCATAGGTACCACAGCAGATAAATGGGATGTTCGTGTCTGGAAAGAGAGTTTAACCACATGTCTACCCGAAAAAGCTTTAAGTCTATAAACTGAGGCCTACAGACTTTGCACTGGAAGCTTTCTTTCCTTAAATAAATTAAAAGACCCCCTAAAGATCAGAACAACTAAATACTTTGCAATTCTTTACAGACAGTCTCAGTGGTAAGAAGAACTGAAGAAGAACAATTGAAGTATCACTTCAGAAAATCAGTGTTTATATTTTGAGAGAAGCCAGTTTCCTGGCATTAAGAGCATATATTTCAAAGGCTAAGGCAGGAGCTGATTATTTGTATTGCAGCAGACCCAGTGTTGTTTGCTCTGGTAGATAATGTCAGGCGGGACACGGATGAGGAGAGAGAGGAGGGTTATAACCTCTTCCATGCAGGGACCAGCCCTCCTCTGTCATGCTGCTGCATCCCGTGCACTGTGGCATCTTGCTGTGCCCCTTAGCACTGTCCCTGCACCTTGCACTGATAAGTGCTGGGGGCTGCGCAGAGCTCATAACCACCCAGAACCTTCCCTGGCACAAACTGTGCCCTGGAGCACTGCCCAGCAGCACAGCCTGACCCCTCTCCCAGGCACCTGCCATGAACCTCGCTCTTTTGGGGTGAAAAACTTGTTTTCCAGCCCAGGAGGAGACTCTTGCAAGCAGATGGCCTGAGGAGCCAGCTGCCTTCCAGGTGCTAAGTGCCTTGCGGAGATGATGCTTTGGGATGCTTTTTTCTGCTGCCTTTCCTTTCCTGCAACCTATCCTGCTGCTGCAGCCCAGTCCTGTTCGTTCAAGTGTACCTTTTTTTTTTTTTCAAGAGTAAATGGAATTTATGCAGAGCACTTTTGCTGCTACTCCTGGGGTTAATATAATCTTACAGTTATTTGATTTTAAGATATTGCATCTTATTTTTTGAAATAACCTATACAAGGCAGCATTTATTGATCAGAGCTCCAGGAGACTGAAAGACTGCATTTACTTTTACCTGAGAACCACTGCAAGTGAAGAAGGGGGAAACAAGCGGTTGCAGCAGTATTTGGTGGTCTGTGGGAAACTACAGCAGCTCACATTTAGTTCTCCAAGTGATATCATTTTGCTGTCTTCATTATTAAGAACCATAAATTAACAACATCTTCTATTAGCACTGCTGTAGTGCTGGTAGAAAAAAGAAAGCAAGGGATGTTACTTTCAGAATTTAAAATGGCAGATGGTCAGCGATATATGAGAAGGCTTTCAGAAGAAATAGAGTTGCATACAGGTTTCTGAAAAAGATTTGGGGATATTTGAGATTTCACATTAATTTTTCATAACTTTATCAAGGGGGAAAAAACCCAACAAACTCTACCTCTCTTTTTTCAAAATATTAAGAAGCAGTGCAAAAATATTGGGCTGTGATGCAAATCTTTAGATTTTTAGCATGGGATTATAAAAGTGGATGTGATGATGCAAAGATAGCATTTAATTTATTTCTCACATAGTGCTCCTTTAGGTACTTTGCAGTCCAGCAGATATTCTGAAATAATTCAAGTTAAAGTTGAAATTTTAAAGTTGATATTTGGAATTGATCTTATGAAAGAAAGAAAGAGAAAGAATTTTTTTCAGGCAACTTTGGATTGTATTCTACTTTATAAAAAAACAAATCTTAATTTTTGTTGCATTTGAACATCATCAGAATATTGTACTAAAGAGCAAACAGCAGAGACAAATTTGGAATTTGTGCTTTTTTATAAGTAGCAGAAAATGAGATTCCATCTCACAGAACCTGACAATAACTTTATTTTTCATGTATTCATACATTTATCTTCCTTGCCAAAAAGAAAGAAAGTAAAATTTTGGAATTTCAAAACATTTCTTTTGGCATTCAAGCTTCTTTCCAAAACTTCTCTTCACGAGGACGTGTGGTGGGAGGTGTTATTAGGAGAGTCATGTATTCAAGCATCTAAAAAAATCTCATTTTCTCCATGATCTTAACTCTGAAAGATATTTCACTCAGTGGGGGATATGAAGAAATGAAACCATATATTGTGTTGATGATAGTGAACTTGAGATGGGTAGAACTACTGGCCTTGGTCTCAGGACGGACATTTTCTGTGGAATCCGACAAGTTAATTTATTTTTGCATCTTTGTTCCCTCTTGCCAGCAGTTGTGTTTCTGTCATCTGAATACAGTCAGACCATGTGGCCATAGGTTTTCTGGAGACCATTTCTGATGACTCTTGCCCCATCGGAAGGAAGCAGCAGACGGCAGATATGCACCCAGCATTAATGAGCACAGCAAAGAAAGGGGAAGACACCAAAGATGCTCATCTTGAAGACAAATAATACAGAAGTCAGAAGACATCTATATGTGGTTTTGCTGCAGCTATTAATTGCGATGCCGTAAGAGGAGCAGCTGAGGCTCATGTGAGCAAGGCCGGGCCTGGGAGATGCTAATGGCAATGGAAACCGTTGCCATGGAGACCGCAAGGGGAGGCCGACCAAAGGAATTACTAATATGTATGAATCTGAGCGTGTCTGACTTTAAATAATGCAGGGCGATGCCGCGACAGTCCCAGCACTGTTTCTGAGCCTGGGGAGCACAGGAATACTTAGCACGTGTGGTTTGGTTTGCTTTGCTGCAGCTGGCAGACAACCGCTTTATTGCTGTCACCTGCATAACAAAGGGAAAAAAAAAACAACAAAAAAAGGAGAAATCATAACAAAACAAATGATTCCCCCTTGCCTGTGCTGTAAGGTTTTCTGCTGATGCTGTGGCTTAGTGCTTATCCCGCCATGTATCACAGAAAGCAGTTTCAGCACAAGGGAAGGAAGGAAAGGAAAAATCGATAACACTCGATCATTAGAAAGCTAAAACCATTAGGAACACAAGGAAGATTGCTGTTATCAAGAAAGCATGCTTTGCCTCTCTGCTTCTCAGTTTCAAAGTCACAAGCAGTGTAAAGCAGCACAGCATCTTTAGGTTAGTTCTAGGTATTAATCTGGAACTACATCAGTCATCAATATAAAATACATGAAAAATAAAACTTTTTTTTAAAAAATACAGAGCCCCATAACCTAAAATGATGATACCTGAATGCCTGACTTTCCAATATGCCATTGAGGACTATATACCAAACCCCTGCCTGAGTGCCACAGAGGTGAGGAAGCTGAGGACAGAGAGTGCACAATACACGTCAAAGTCATCAACTTGCTTTTCTGTTGTTCCTACTTCATAGAGTACAGTTTTATATTATAAATACTCCATCTGAAAGAACATACTTGTTTTTTTTTTGCTGGGCTGATGAAGAAAACAGGCCAATGGGGACATCAAAAAGAACATCCAGCTTCCACAGAAATTAAAAGACAAATGCTGAAGAATTTAGCATAAGAGAGAAGAAGGATTGCTAACCTAAAGTAAGCTAAATTAGAAAATTTATTTTTGATGGAGCAAATTTGGTGACACTACAGAATTTGTAACTATGTAACAATATATTTTGTATGTTATTTACTATACTTTTACCAATGTTACTTTTTTTTGGTAAGCATTTATAAATTGGTTTGTGTAAACAAATGGGCAAGGTATAAGTGTAAGGGGGAACCCTATACTAGAGAGCAGTTGAGGGTGGATTAGGTGAGCTGATTCACTTTGACAGCTCACTAAAGTGTGAAGAATTTTCAGAAACATTTTACAGGTCTACTGCATGCAAAGAATACTAATGGGTAATTTAGTAAATAAAGTACCTTCTCTTTAATTTTTAGATAGTTCCTCTGTATTAATAGATTTTGAAAATTTACAGAACTAAATTCTTCTCATTTTGCAGCCCATGATAGGTCAACGGGGATTATTTTAAAGTATCAGACATGATAAAAACCTCTTTATCTGGATTTGTTCAGTGAACTTTAAAAGCACAGTCTCAGCTAAAATGAAAGGAAAAAAATGCTTCTAACTAGATTAATCAAATCCTTTGTAGATGAAATTAAGATCTGCAGATTCTGTTATCACATTCCAATGTTTTCAGCATTTTCTGGTTCTCATTTGAAAACTAGAGTTGAACTGTTACAACTTTCATTTTCAGAAAACTCCACCTTTCAAATGATATGCTTAACTTTGTAGAACTTACGATGGTAACATGGTTTATTTCAAATCAATTGAAGTCTTCCAGTCAGCTGCAGCTATTTCTCTGAACTCTTTTTTTGTACCCAGTTAAATTGAATATATGTCACAGAATCACGGAGTGATCACGGAGCCAGAGATCATCTAATCTAGCCTCCCTGCTCTAGCTTGGACACCTAGAGCATGTGATGTAGAATCACATCCACACAAGTTTTGAAGTTCTCCAAAGACTCCACAAGCTTCCTGGGCAGCCTCTTCCAGGGCTCTGTCATCCGCACAGTCAAGAAGTTCTTCCTAACATGGAGATGGAACTTACTGTGTTTCAAACTTGTACCCATTGTCTCTTGTCCTGTCATGGGCCATCACTGAGAAGAGTTTGGTCTCATCCTGCCTACATTCTCCCCTCACGTACTTAGACATATTGATCAGATCTCCTCTGTCTTCTCTAGGGCTAACCAGGCCCAGTTCACTTAACCTTTCCTCATAAAACAGATGCTCCAATTCCCTTATTCATCTTTATTGCTCTCCACTGGACCCTCTCCAGAAGCTCCACATCCCTCTTGTACTGGGGAGCCCACAACTGCCCCCAGTACTTCAGGTGCAGTCTCACCAGCATTGAATAGAGGGGCAGGATCCCCACCCCCAACCTGATGGCAATATCCTCTAAAAGCAGGCCAGGAAAAGCCATCAGACTGCTAACAAGGATGAGATTCAAACCCATGCATGCGGAGAGCAATGGATTAGCAGTCCATTACCTTAACCACTCTGCCACTTCATCCACCAAGTTACTGCATCCCATGTTATTCATCCTTTTCTTACAATTTATTCATCATTTCCTTTTCAATATCCCACACTCTTATTTCAATATGAGCAAGTACCTGTTGACAATGAGACTGAAGTAGTTCAATGTCTTTTTCTTAAATTTTTTTTTCATTACATAAGAAATTTTTGAAAACGAACATGGCTTTTAGAAAGACGTGGCCAAAATTACTGCAAGTGCTTTTGAAAATTTCAGTCATCCTATATGTAGTAATCTAGACTTTTAATTTATTCACTCAGGCCATAATTTCAAAATACTTGTAAGATAAGCATTTTCTGGAGACAAAATTCTAGTTAAATGAGATTCATAAATTTCCATATTTCATAAACTTCTGCTTAAGAGGTACTCCAGCTTTCATTTTGCTTTCAGGACAATGCATCCTGCTTCACAAAAAAAGAAATCTGTATTTATAGTCCTTGTTAGTTTAGTAAGTTTTTGCCTTATTTCTATGAAATATCTCCAAAGAGAAAATGTTGAAATAGATTTTGCCACCTAAAGCCAAAGAATATGTCAGTTTCTTAATAATCGTCTTGTCTTTTTCCCAAAGAACACTGGAATACTCTGGCAGAAAAGCCTTGAAAATCACATGGCTGCTGTGCTCTTCATACAGACATATTGTATGATGATGAGCTCAAATACAAACAGTTAAGTATTTGTATTCTTTCTTGAGTAAAAATATTAAGTACTCAGTGCAGTTCTGGTTATGAAAAAAAAGTCAGCTCATCTGATAAAAGAAAATAGACGAATTCAGAAAAACTGTGACAGCATTTTTCATTTGAAGTCATTGATTCTAATGAATCTCTCAGCAATACTGATGTATTAGTATTACGTTTTCACATATCAACTCTTTGTTGCAAAACAAAGTATTGATTAATGGTCATCCCACCCACCACATTGGAAAATTAATACAAGCTTACAGATGCAAACTATCTATCCAAATTTGAATACTGATACTGAGTGCTATGAATCCTATGAAACTAAATTAATGAAAAAAATCCTAAAAGCAGCCCTTGAAAAACAAACAAAAGAGGCCAGGATACCTAATCTCCAGCACAGTTTGTATGAATATATGCTGTATAATTTGCTTGTATGAATCATCACAGTTTTAATGAAGTCTCTTCATTTTAAAAAGCTTCACCTACATTTTTTGTTGCCTAGGGATACTTCTTTCAGATGTATTTGTTGGCTTTTTCTGACTTTTGTACCATGCATACATAAAAGTTTCACAATTCTTCCAAAGTAGCAAAGATCTGTAGGTGCTGACATTACTGTTTCTCTAGTGGAAGTGAGGCAAAAAGCTTACTTTCCAAAGTTAGTGAATCTTACATGAATTATTAGTTGCACTTACAGTTTCTAAAGAAGGGAAGGAATGAAATGTACACCGTTTTAAGAAAAAAAAAAGAAAAAAAAACACCTCCTCAACCACCTCAACCAGATTTGCCTGTGACAGTTCTGCCCACAAAGTGTGGGAGTATCTGTCAGAAAACCAGGTTCCAAGATTGAAGTGATTTGTCCTTATCAATAAGTTAGCCAAGGAAGTGGTAACTGTTTATGTTCCTTATTTGCTCTGTTCATATTCTGTACCTATTAGTTTTTGTTACTTTTTGCAGTACCCACAGCTATGAAAAAGTGAGTTGTCATTAAATGTATCTGACGAAGAAAATTAGTCCATGTACTGTATCTATGTAAATGCTCAACTTCATAAATCAGTGAAAAGTGTAAAAAGAACCTGTTGATAGAAATATTTACAAAGGCAACATGTAACTTCTTCAATTTTGTCTTAAAATGCTTTTTGTAGAGAAAGCAATTATCCACAGGAGTTGATAAACTTCAAAGTGAAAACGAATAGGATGAATATAATGTAGTTTAATTTCTTGATATATATCAATCAGCAACGAAGCCTGTCCAAATATGCTTAATGAAGCAATATATATTTTGAGAGTTCTTATTTGGTGATATCATGCTTTAGAGTTTGGAAGTGACTGTCTCAGGCCATGGGGAGTTATCTTGCTGAAAATATTCTTAAACTTGAAAAGAACAACTTGAATGACAGGCAAGGAAAAGGTGTTCTTTGGACTGTATGGAAAATACAATGTAATATGTCTGTTGTAATATGCAGGGATATAGAAATACAGTTTAGAAGTGGAAGTGCTGCCTTTCAAGCAACTAGAGGTAGCAATAATAATTTTTTTTCCCTGATTTTTGAAGTGAGTAATTACAAAAAATAGTTCCTGTAGATTTTTTTCCTAGTCTGAATTATCAGTGACTTGCTTGAAAGTGAAAGATTATTTTTTCTTTCAGAAGTGTGGGGTGGGAGTTTGATTGTTAGTAGGGTTTGGGGGTTTTTTTCTCCTTTTTTGCCATGTTTTGTTTTGTTTAGCTTAATTGATGCTTGCTCTGACAGGAGGTTCTCTCTTTTCTCTCCTTTTTTTTCTTTTTTCTTTTTCCCTCTCTCTCCATGAAACATGTTCGATGTATTACAATGTCTATACTGCAAGGTTTTCTTTTTGTAGTTTTTGTGGAAATAGTCTTATGCGTGAGCTACATGGCACAGGAAATTCACCTAAAACCCATTGATGTTTCAGCAAATGACAAAAAGTGATTTTATAATGTCTAGTTAAAATATTTTAGCAGTAATTTTATAGTTCTAAGACCACTAGATATGACATCAAATGAGTTTTGTTTCCAGCAAGGGTACTCAGAAAATTTTTGGCTTAGAATACTTAGTTTGAAAGGCAATTCATAGGTCATAGATGAGCTCAAAATAATCCCCAGAATTATTTACTTACATGAAGTCTTTTCTATACATGTTAGAAACAAAACTACATCAAAAAAATTGTTTGGTAGCAGTTATACAGCTAGAGAAAGTAATAAACTGCTCTTCTGTCAGGGCAGCGAGTAGATTGCCTGGATTACCTGAATGAATTAGCACATAGATAAAAATAACTTCAAGATCAAAAAAGGCAGCGTGATTCTCTTCTTGGAAGAGGAAAGTAGAAGAGCTCATTCATTGAGAAGAAAAAAAAAAAGAAAAGATCAATATCTTTCCACTTACAGAGCCACATTGTCTTTTGGCATCAGTGTCTGCAGCCCCCATAGAGCAGGAAGGGACAGCTTCCTTATCACTGCTGTCAATAACTGTCACCCAGATTCCTAGGCACAAAAGGGGGTGTAAATCCTAATGCTTCCCATGAAAGGCCCTCTGTGCAGGGATAACAGGAGATAAACTGCCCTCTTTGGCTCTGAAAGGAGTTCCTTGGGTCCTATCAATGGGATTGCTTGTAGTTTCCAGTTATGTCCTTTAGCAAAAGTGGAATAATTTGCCTGACAGTCTCTCCCAAGTGAAATTTTGTGACTGGGAATACAAGTGAAATGAAATGAAATGAAATGAAATGAAGTAGAGGAAAAGGGAAAACGAAAGGGAAAGGGAAACGAAAGAGTTCCAGATGGAGAAATCATATGGTAAAACTCGGAGTCTTTTTAGGCAGCGGTGGCTTTTGTTGTGTGTTTCTCTTGCCAGGGCTGTAGTTATCAGGCTGGAGAAGGTCTCTGCAAGTTGCCTTCCAAGTGAAGCCATATACCCAACATTTGATAAAGTTGAGGGGCAGGTCTTGTCCTTTGCTGTCTGAACCACTACATAAGTACACTTAGAGTGTACTTAAATTGTGCTGCCAGGTTTTAATGTTTTGACCCAGTTACCTAAAATTAGCATCCAGCAACAGGTGACCACCTCTGGGTTGCCAGGATCCACATGCCAGGCTGGCAGATAGGAGATCCACAAAATTTTGGAACAGCTGGAGGTGAGTCTCTAAGCTATCTATCTATGTCTAGCCCTGTTTGTCATTTTTCCCCCTATACTGAAATTCAAGATTTCTGTCAAATGCCAACGCCTCACAGTGTTAAATAAAAACACTTTGTCTCCCAAAGAGACACCCAAGAGTATCAGAGCTGGCTGCACTGGTGAGCACATCACTGTGCTGTAGACGGTCTCAAGTCATCAGAGACCTGGGAAAGCAGGAGAGTGGGCTTAGGAGGGATTTGTCTGAGAGGTAGTGATTGATTTTGAGGAAAGAGACAAGAACTGATTATAAACCTGTGAATTCAATAGTCTTGGTGGAAGGGGAGGGAGAAACCTTTGTGGGAATGGTGTACTTTACATGAGAGCCATTCACAAATTACTACGCCACTAAGAACGGGTATTATTAAGGCATTACCTTATCATCAGAGGGCGAGAGATAAGACAGGAGGGCACGAGGCAACAGGCTAGTAACTTTGGAGTGAATTAATTGCCTAGTAATTTGACGGGCCATGTAATTGGGCAGATTTGTTCTGTGCTGCCACGCAGAGCCACAGGGGAAGAACAGAAACACCAAAACATTTCAGTGCAGCTCTAACAGTATCACTTTAAATTGCACAGCAATTCAGCTGGCAAGTGCACAATATATGTTTGTTCATGCTAATTCATATAAAGGAAGGAGAAACAGCATATTAATTCAAGGGCTGATTAGTGAGTTAATGGACTGTGTCTGCCCCTGGGGTTGGAAGTTAACTAGCAGGGCAAAGAGATACCCTTCCAATCTACGTCCATATGAAACTGAAATAAAATCAGGAAACTGCTGGTCAGTTCTTTTTATGTCTCCAGTTTTCATTCTTCTTTTGTTAGATATACAAGCTAACAAAACATGATTTTTCCAGAATAAATAAAACCTGCCTCCTTATGAGAGCTGAGTGGATTGGCATAGCATAAGACATGCTGCAGCGGGAAACCATTCTTCAGTTTTGCAGAGATTCTGAGTGCAAAATGTTGTTTTGCTGCTTTTGATGTAAATGGGTAGAGTAAAAAAATTTTGCAGATTTCTAGGAGAAATGCCAGGACCCTAAGGAATTTTGCTGTAAGGGACATCACATGATTAAGTTCGGCAGAAGTGGAGAGAAGTGAGGAATAGACATTCCTCACATACACATTTTAAAAGAGAAGAAACATGTTTCCTACCTTGAGGGTTTTATAAAAGAGCATGGTGTCAATGCAGTGGCTTCATGCTGAAAGAGCAGCCCTAATGCAAAGACTGCTACGAGGGAAGGCTCAGTTTCAAAACTGCCAGCTGGGAATGAAATGATCAAAATATCAATACAGAATCTGAGTGCTGATGAAGGCATTGTAAAGTGAACTTCCTCTAGGGAAACGGAAAAGGGAGAAATCAAGAAATAGCTGAAAACCATTTAACCCAGTGAGATGGCTGTCACAAATGATACTACTATTGGAGAGTAGCAGAATGGTAGCAAATACAGAAAACAACTCAAGATTATATAGTGAGTAAGGGTTTACCACCTCTCCTGCTTCCACTTTCCCCATTAACCTTGGCAAGGAGTATAAGTACATTTCCCATATTGCACCTATTCCAGCTGTTGGAGAATGCCACTCCCACCATAAACAACAAAACTGACAATTAATGTTTTCATTTGTGCTGAGCAAACAGGTAAGCTGTATCATTTATTTCACACAATCTCCTCCAATACATGTAATAATTTTTGTGTTATGTTCTGACATGCCACAAAGTTAATAAGAATTTTGGATTAGGAGAGAACAAAAATCAATAAACAGATTGCAGATACAAGCATAAGTTTTTAATAAAACTTGAAAGCACTGAAAAATACTCCTTCCATGGAAAGAAAAATCATTTTGCTGTTTGTAGAAAAGTTAAAAAGAAAATTAATTCTCTAGTAAAGTCACAAGAAAAATAAAAGCTGACAATAAAAGGTATCCATATGCATGACAAATTTAGCAATAATCCCTTTTTGACTGTGGAACTACTGTACTTGGCAAATTTAAAGAAATGTTTCTCTAACAAACCACTTTTCCCCTGAATGGCCTGTGTTTCTTGTATAAGAATATTACATATTTGTTTCAAACACAGGAAAAAAAGTCTCTGAAACAAATCTGTTTCTTGATATTAATCAGAATAAATTCCATAGCTATCTCTGGAAAGGTAGAAAAAGAGCAATTTAGCAAAGACTGCCAATCAGGTGCCAAGTGAAGGACAGGGGAAGCACAGATGATGAATTCAGTGGGCATTGGACCAGGTCCTAGTAACCAAGGCCGAAGTCATTTATCTATGCAGAAGTTACAATCAGACACTATAAGCAGAAGCACTTTTGGAGTGCACCTGGGTCTAAACCTGAGTCTAGCAGAGGGAAAAGGACATATTTCTGCTGCTCATGCAAAAGTTACACAGTGTGGGAAGGGAAAGACAAGGCAAGAGCTCTCCATACAAACATCATTTCAAATGTTTAGACTCAGTAACAATATCATGAAACCAGCAAATGACTTAAATCACTGTGTAGCAGTGGAGAAAAAGATCAGCATCAATGTAGATTAAACCAGATCTTTACATATGGCAGAAAATACAACTTCCTGGGTCATTGTACTTTTCTTTGAAAGAAAGTTTTTGAGAATCAAATCATACCCTAAGGCAATAAGAGTTATCTTTGAATAATTCCAACAACAACAAAGAAACTCTGGAGAGTATATCAACAGAGCATAGGTAACCTCAGCGTGTTAGTTCCTTGACAGATGGAGCAATATCTTGCCTAAGTTTCCTTTCATTTTTTTTTCATCCTCAGGATCAGACCTGTGTTCAAAATTCATTGAAATAATTGATTTCTTGAAGGGAAATCTGATTTTATTAATAATGTCTATTTCATTTTGATTCGCAGGTCAGCTTTCTGTGTTTGTGAAATATTGATTGTAGTGTAGGTATCAAAATGTTTCCAGACTCGTTCTATCCCAACCAAATCTTTAAGCAGCACAATAAACACTCTGCCAGTATCCTTTCAAGATGATATGTTTTAATGCAACTGGAATAGGACAACTGGAAGACTTAAAGCTATAGATCACCTGGCTGAAGTACGTAACAGAGAGACAAGAAGTAATCATATAAATTGCCACTCAGAAGTAGAAAGCAAAGGAAGTATTCTCCTACTGAACATTTGAGCATTTTACAAAAAATTGCCTTAACAACGATGGCAACAGAGCTTTTGCAGAACCCATGCTATCACTCACAGTCTTCTTTTAGTAGTCATATCCTTAGGTACATACAAGGAAATCTATTTGCCCATGCTTTGGACTAAGTGTGACTTATTTATCAAAGCTACAGCTGGTCAGCTCAGATTTGAAAGAAAAATATGTTTTCCATGCTCACAAGCTCACTTGTGCTCTCAGTTCTAAAACTGCCTGCTGTTACCAATGTTAACTCTAAGATTGCCTCTGAGAGGACTAGTCTAAACACAGAATGCAAGATGGTGATGCCATTCACGTGGAGGGGAGGATGAACAGTACATCAGATATAGGTTTCTTTTGAATGTCGCATAGAGAAGCTGGTTGTCAGGTAGCCAAACCAAGATAGATGTAAAAAATGTGAGAAAGAAGAGTCATCTAATACATTTCCTCTTTTTCTCAATAATTTTTAGCCTTTGTAAGGAAAAGTATAGCCTTTGTAAGGCAGCATATTTAACTTTGTAATAAACAGAATCTTTGCTCTGGGTAAGAATGCATATTTCTGTGGGTTTATTTTCAATATTATTTTTGTTCTAAGAAGAGTAAATGAATCTTTTGAAGCCTTTGATGTTCCCTCATCATACTTTAAATACATATCTTTTAATCTATTCTACATACGAATTTTGCGAAAGATGCTGTATTATGAATACTTAATATTACACTGTATATCTAAGGAGCATAGTTAATTTTGAGCACAAAAGTAACAAATCTAAAATAAAAGCTATCAGATTTCCTTCAAAACACACCATTCAAATACTTCTCTTTGTAGTCTTCATGCTATTTTTGCAGGGATCTTGACTAAGCTCTCTTAAAGGTAAAGTGTCCCAGCATATTTGCTTTGAATAGGTAATCTTTTTCAGATAAGGGCAAGTCAGCCTAGCCAAATGTATATTTCATTTTCCACAACATGCCAATGATCTGGTTCATGAGTAACTGATGAGTAACTGTTTCCACATAAATAGGATTTCTAAGATTTAAAAAAAAAAACCTGTGAATGCACAAGCGCAGTAATTCATACAACTAAAGCACAAAAACATTTTGTAGGTCAGAGAACATAGACATTCTATTAAAATGAACCAATTTCCGTATTTAAATATTGAGAATAAGCTTCCCATAAACCATTAATAGAAATAATTAATTGCATAATTTTGAATAATTGGGTATCAGATACCATTTTGAAATAATTGGCAAATAACAGGACACTGAGATTCTAAACTCACTGTTTTTCAAAATCAATTGTTCAACTTGATTGAGCATAAATTTAAGCATTTTAATATTATCTCCATGTTTCAACTTTACTCTAGTAAAGAAAAGCCTTACCTACAAATTGATAGGTAAGTTTTATAACCTTACCAATAACCTAACCAAGTTTTATTTGGATATATTCTCTTGGTAAATTTATCACCTCTGAAAGAAGAGCATTAATGAAAGGAAATTATATCAACATTTTTCTACCCTTCAGTTTATTCATCTATTAAATTAGTAATTTAGTTGCCCTTTTGTCAGAGATCTCACCAGTGAATGTTTGTACACACAATATTCCCAGCGCCTCTTTTTACTTACCTGTGGCTCAGCTTCTTTTGACTTCTATTGAGTTTGATATTTATGAAGGCTAGAAAGTGGATCTGTTAAAACTAGTCATAGCCAGATGTTGCTAAGACAATTACTCTATTAAAGGCACAGATAAATCTTCAGTATCCTTTCACAGTCAGTCTCCTGAAATGTTGCCAAATTTAAGGAATTACTTTTAATGATGATAGTTATTGGTTATACTTAGACATTCTATCTCTAAGAATCTAAACAACCATAAATATCCTTCATTATTTCTGCTTTTATGTTAGTCTTGGTGGCTGTTGATACACACCCTTGAAACACTTCAAATGCAGTTCATTAAAGCAATGAATAGTAAAGTAGCTCACTATTATTTATTCAGAGTTGCTTGCAGTGAGCAGCTTTATTAGAACAGCAAATGAGTCAAGAAGAAAATACCTATTAAATACCCACAGAATTGAGAGGTTATCAGGAGTGAGAAGGAAAGGTTTTCTGAAGAATGACTCAGAACAGGCAGACTTACTTTTCCCATGAAGAATAATACAGAAGCAAAGTTTTTGTTTATGTTTTTCCTAGTCTTTCTCTAAATTCTATATTTTCCCCTCAATCCAACCAGGGAACAAATGCACAAGTAACCCTGGCACTGACATGATAAACATGTTCATCAGATAGGCACCAGAAACACAGCTATATAACAGCTTAGATTTTCAATAAATACTGCAATTAAACAGGACAGTTCTGTTATTCAAACACTCTTTGGTTTTGCCGATTTGAATGTCAGATACCTGATAAGCTCAGGCTACATTTTCTGGTAATGTTTTAGTACATTGTCCCACAGGAGTCAATGAGGTATCCCAAATTACATTGGCCTTTTCCATAGGAACCCAGACTGTGGAAAACAGACTAGAGAAGAGTAGCTTACCTAGGCACCTCCTATGGCAACAAGTATTTCTCTTGAGCTGGCAGTACTGATAACTCTAATATCATATGGCTGTACAGTTTCAAGAGTCTCACATTTCTCTCAAAAATCTATAAGTGCATAACATCCCAAGAAAGAACTCTCTTAATATTGAAAGAATAGAAAGATTGTATTTTCTGCATCATTTTCCTTAAGATCTCCCTTTTGAATTTTGAATGTATTTCAAAATTCCAGTCCATAGCCAAATCTTCAGCTGCCATCTATTGTAGCACCACTTATTGCACAGTATCTCCAATATCAACACAAAAATGACCCTTTTTTTTTTTTTTTACTTTTATTTATAATCACACAGCCAGGATGCTGTTTTCTTAAATAAATCTATTCTATTTTAGTCACTATACTGGGGGCATGCTTTGACTTCCACATCAAGAGAATTGTAAAATCAGAATGCTAGAGGTTGTTTTTTTTTTGAAATACAGAGAGAGTTTGATTATACTTTATTTTTCACCAGACCTTGGTGAATACATGAATTTAATATTCTGTAAACTGAAAGGGTGGCTTATAAACTCTTTATAAACTCTGTACAAAAAGCTAACCTGTATTTTTTTCCATAGCTTTGTTTTTTACAAATTAAAAATAGGTAAAAATTACAACAGTATTTGGTAAATATGAAGCCATTAAAAAAAATCCTTAATGGAAATTTGGAGAAGTCACACAAATACAGAAAAATCAGACTTTTTCCTTAACCTCGGTTTTATTTTCTTAGATACAGAAGGATAAGTTAGTGTGTACTTGTGTTTATTGTATATCCATCAATTTAACTGTACCTGCCTACTCCTTAAAGGTTCTTATAAATATGATGTTCCTTGCTATATGCTAAAATTATTACCTTTAAATGACAGTGAGTTCCACAGGTCATTATGAACAACATATAAAACCTAAGTGTGCTTTTGTATATTTGCTTTCACTTTTCACTGTATAAACAAATTATTTAAATTCTTGTTTCATCTGTGGTACTTGTATAGTACTTTGATACAGTAGAAAGAAATGACAATGAGACTACCTTGAAAAAATAAAACAAGCTGGATCAGCAATCCACATTAGCCTCCCTGGCCATTACATGACTCTTAAAGAAGTAATAGGTGTGATATGGCTAGCCTTGGGGGAAGCTGCTAAAAACACTAGAGAAACAATGTTCCTGGGAAGATCCAGCATTAAATTGGTTTATGCTGATAAACACATAAAGCATAAGCCTCTTTCTTTAAAGATACTTAATGCAGCTCTGAACTGAGAGTGAGAAGAATAAAACCTGAAAGGAGCAGGTGACACAGTAGATTCATATTTACCACTCTCGCCAACATTTGGCTTGTAAAGTCATCAACATTCCATATTCTCACAGATAATTCATCTATTGATTACAGGACATAATCTTTCACTATTTTCAGTCCTATATCTGTGTCCTCATAAGGAAAAGGAAAACACAACACAATTGAAAAGTAAATGGCTTTTAACTAAGACAGGTATAAGCAGCATAATAAAAATGCAGCCAAAGCTTTCAGAGACTGTATATAGTCATTGCTTACCACCCAAATGCATGTGGAATTCAATGTCAGGGGCATCTCTGAAGCATAAGTAATACTGATCAAAACATTGTATCCCCTTTCTGACATATTGAAGTGAAATTAGATAAGTGGTTAAAAATTTATGAGTATGTAGCTGATCCTCGAAGTGAACAACAGGGATTCCTCAATAGTGAAGTCCTTCTTTCATTCCTGATAGCTCCTTCCTGTCTCTATGCTAAAAATAAGCATGAATTACTAAGAGACAGTAAAGGAAAATGTCCATTCACTGGAGTATGAAGGGTGACATTTTTGTGCAGTGGAATGTCAGTCTGGCGTAAGTAACAAAGGGGAAAACAATGCTATTGTGAACAAGTAGACTCAAAACATATATAATTTTACCTAAGAATAATCAACTCTGTACTTCCATGTAAGAGCACCTGAGAAAGTCCACCTAAAAATGCTAGATTTAAAAACTCTAGAGTTCCTCTCTTAAAATTCTCTATAGGATTATGAATTTGAATTAGTTACTAACAATAGAAATGACCAAAAAATATGCCCAAAGCTATAGATGACATTTATAGCTAAGCAGCCACATGCCCTCTGAATGCCATATGCCTGGAAAGCACTCAAAATCCAAGTTACGTTTTCTGTAATAGAAATAGTAGTGAAACAATCTAATTTAACAACCTTTAATTATTGAGTGCATTTAACTGCTTCCAGACCATCTTTAATGGAAATTCTAAGTCCAATAACTGATCTTTATTTATGTGGGAATAACTACTAGGATTTGGTTATCTTTTGCTGAGATATTTTTATTTGTATTTATTTGTATTTGATTTTATTGTATGACAAAGTACTGTAAAACTTCATTTTTTAAGAGTGTTTCTAGTGCAAAAATAAACAATTTATTCTTGTGGAGAAATATATCCTGTTTTTTTATCCATTATGAAGGATAGAAGAATCATAGTCAAGCTGGTGATGATTTAGCAAGACTTTAAATTAGTCTGAAATAATTTCTATGGAGAGTATACAATAACTCTTACAGTCAGGCCTAATCTTCTGAATGAAATGAAAGCACTGTTCAGTCCAATAATATACACCCTATCCATGCACCTTTTCAATGTACTATTTCTCACATACAGCAAAAATTGCAGACAAAGAAATTTCAGACAGATGCTCATTTCTAAATGCACCTTAAGTGCTGCAAACATTGAGAACCGTCTCTAGCTCAGTTTGTTTTTTATCTGTCTTCAAAATGCTACTTTCTTGGCTCTGTGGGTACAGAGCAGATGGATCACAACATGTAGGTGGAATGCTATGATAATATATCTTACTCAGAAGTGTTATGTGCCACCATTTCCCTAGGTTCAGTGTATGAACATTGCCACAATGCGGTGCCCATGTGAATTTTCTTATAAATTCAGGAGAATTGTATTGTAATTAAAAAGCGAAATAATAACAATTTTTGATAATTGCTATAGCAAGTTTTTCAGGCTGGTTAGTTGGCACTGAAGAGGAAAAAAATTTACTGGAATATACATTTTGGGATTAATAAAACTCACAACTTTCCATTGGTATGTCAAATGCAATTGAGGTAGGAGACTCCTTTCTAGCACGAGAAACAGATCTTTCTTTATTCAGCAACAGGATTTAGTCATTTATACTGCGCTGAAAGTAAGAGGATCTTGGAATGTGCCTTCAGGGCCATTTTGTGCAGTATATTTTGAAATCGTATAGAAGACCTGGCTGTCTCAGGTAACTTTTCTGCAAAAATGATGTTCTCCTCCTTTCCCTTTCATTTTCCAGCATGCCAATTTCCAGCAGCTCTTCTCCATCTTCACTAAAACAACTTTAAACCAACTTTTTTAGCTGCCTTTCCATTTGCTTTTTATGCAACCAGCTCACTTCCTTTAGATATGTTGGATTATTAAACATAATATACCAACATACTTTTTGCAGCTCAACCTTTATACTGTTAGCTATTCAGAATCTCCTAGCTTCCTTAGAAATAACCAATTCCATATGGAAAGGATAAAAAAATAGCTATACAAACTGTTTTATTAACCCTGAGTCCATTATGTCTTTGGAGAGTATAATAAAATTTTCTGACTTGAAGTGAATGAGTTCAGTGGGAGAATTTCTAGTTTTCATGTGTGGCAAAACATTAATTGGTAACACAAGTGAAATATTTTTTAACAGGGTTTGTAAAAACATGATTATTTTCTGCTTTGGACGAACTTACCATAATGGGTCAAGCAAAGGAGGAGAGCTTTAGTTTACCTGTGGACTCACATCCTGCCAGCTACTGCTGTCCATTACATTATCTGCCAAATTCAATCTCCTCCCTGTGTTCTGCCAATTCTGTAGCTTAGCACCACAGGTGAGCAGAGCACAGACAATAAAAGAACAAAAGGAAGTGAAGCTTATTCTCAACATAACTATTCTTCCCAGAAATAGATTTCATTCTTTAACTAAACAGAATCAGAATAGCTGCTGGCCTGGAATTCATTCTCTGTGTGATTGAAAATCCATCCAATTTTCAAGGCACAGCAAATGTGTAAGCTTTTTATTTGCAGCTGATGCAAGCAAGTAATGGCCATGATGCTATAAAATACTATCTATAATGCATTCATAACCATGTCATTTGATGCTGTAATTGTGTCTTCACTGTTTGATCAGACCTATTTGATTTATAAATTTGGTTTGTACTGTTATCAGTTGCCCAAACCATCACATGTGTCTTCATTAATAGTCCAATTAAAAAAATACAAATGCATAGCTACAAAGGTGTCTTCAGTGACACTCCTCTGACTTAAAACTCCCATAATAAAAAAAAAGGTTTGGGATGTATTGCCTGTATTACTCAAATGGACCTGTTAAGAGACAATCTTGCTGCTGTCAAACAATAGGAAAGAAGCCTGAAAAAGAAGCTATTCATCACATTCTTGAGGAGAATTCATAAGAGATCTGGGGATGGAAAGAGGCAGGGTTTTCTCTTTCAATGTTCAAAGTACCAGTTCTGTGGAAGGCAGTGGCAAAACTTCCAGTGACATAGGAGAAAAAAAAGCTAGGGAAAAAAAAAACAAAGAAAACAAAAAACAAACAAAAAAAAAGAAAAAAAGAAGAAAGGGAAAATGGTATGTTATCACCTGGATCAGTTGTCTGATCCAGTCTACAGGTCCATAAAGACCTGTGCTGTGGGTCAGGGGCACGAATGAACAACTTTGGGCACTACTGCTGAACCATCTAATGACTTTTTTTCCAGATGAACTCAATAGCACATTTGTTCTGGCTAAAGTTATGCGTATGTGGATTGAGATAAAACAGTGTGGTAGTTCAAGATATAATTACCTACCTTCAAAATCATGCCTTGACTTCAAAGTAAAAGTTTGTTCTGTACCTGATTGGACACATTTTTCAGTGCTCAGGATTTCCTCATAACGTGAAGATGTGAAGGACTTCTTTCCTGTGAGGGGGCCAGAGCCCTGGCACAGGCTGCCCAGGGAGGGAGATTGTGGAGTCTCCTTCTCTGGAGGTCTCCAAACTCCCCTGGATGACGCTCTGTGCCCCGTGCTCTGGGTGTCCTTGCTGGAGCAGAGGGTTGGACTAGATGGGCTCTAGAAGTCCCTTCCAACCTTGAACATTCTGTGATTCTGTGATTCTGTAAATGAATAATATCAGAAAACTACTACACAACACAAACATTACAAACACACAAAAAAAGCCCATTCAGTACATTTCTCATCAGTATCTGCACAAAAACAATATTATTAAAAAGAACCTATCAAAACAACCAGGAAGACATCCTTTTCTCAGCAAAGTCAGAACACGATCTCACCATGTCTTCCATTTCAAAAGAATATTATATAAAAAGTGTATTTGCACAGATTTGATCTACTTGGATTCTGTGGAACACATACGATCGCTCTAATTATCCCTATATACCTCAAGTTTTAACATAGTAATTTCTTCAGGGAGGAAATCAACCCAGAAGCTATCACAAGGCTCCAGCCTGCTTCCACTTCTATCTAGTTTAGGAGAAACTCCAATTAAAGTCTATGTATTTTACTTTAAGTAAAGTTCATTATTGGCTGTAAAGAAGTGTAAAGATATTGCATTATATCACTTACTAGAGATCAGGAATGATTTATTTTACCCACCTCCCTCACCCCCTGCCAAAAAATGGGTATTCTGTGTATCAAAAGTTTTAACCGTAAGCAAACACAAAAATGCACCATGACAATGGCCAAAAATAGAACTATTTTAATGACGTTTGTAGCATATTCTGCAAAGAGAATGCAATAAATAAAAGAAATTGGAAACTTGTTTCTACATCTGCTTTACATCCATCTTGTGCTTTTATTATTTGTGTTCTTGGGTGAAAAATAAGGAATGCTTAGATTCAAGTTCTCTCACAGTACTATTGCTTTCTGTTATCCTTCTGTTCCCATTCTTTTATTTTTGCCACTAGGTGTCTGAAAATGTCATGAAATTTTATCAAAAGGCATGTTTTCAAGAAATAAACTTGCTTTCATTTCTTTTGTTTAGCTACTAGAGATAGTCATATACACGTTGTTCCTATGGACCATTGCTTGTGCAGCTTAAAAGTAAATAATATACTGACTGCAAAATCTCTAAATAAAGTCCATGTTGAAACTGAACTGAAGGTGATTTTTATTTCTGATCTGGATTTTTTATTTCTGACATGGATATTTTTATTCTTTTTGGGTGCTTCCAATAAAATCTAGCAGCCAGGGAGAGAAAACAGATTTCTGGATCACAAAAATGCACCTTGGCAGGCATTTTCTCTGACATAAAACATGCTAATATGAAACAAGTCTAGGGAAAAATACTTCTTAACTTGTCTTCCAAGACAGATATGACAGTCTTAGGAATGTGTGTCAGATTCTGGGGATTTTGATATTTTATGAGCCCTCCCTTAGCAATTTGGAAGACTTACAGAGCCTGCAAAATGCAATTCAGCCTTTCTCAAACCTGCTGCAGCATCTCTAAAATTCCCTAGCATGAGATCTCCCCATGCTTTCATTTCCTCCTGTTACATCATGCTGATTTTGCCAGGTTGCTGCAGTTTTTGTGGCAGCTGCAATTTACAGGCTTGTATGTTTTCCCTCCAGGTGTAACCAAACTCTTCTTTCCTTCCCTTGGTGGAAACGTCACACGCACAGTAACCATTTCCACGCCCAGCCTTCCTACTAAAAGCACTTGACCATGAACAAAGGAAATGTTTTGAGACAGCTAAATTGTGATTAAAGAACTTAGGAATGGCTATTGGCCTTGTTTTCATTTATACCTGGACTCGTGTTAAATGCAGGGACTTTTCACAGACAGGGTGTTGTTCGCCTCATTCCGTTACTTTCTCTTCTCCCTTAGTCTGATTCTTGTCGTTTGCTCTTCTTTCTGACTTCTGTTTGCTTTCTGATTTCATTCTCTTCCTGCTGCTGCAAAGGGAGCAATATTTTACTCCTCTAGGCCCCAGTGGTTTCTGCTACTCGGTGAATAATTCATCACAAGGGAGAAAACGTCCTGCTAGATAAATGAGCTCTCTCTCATCAAACTCACTAACACTACAGATGATTTACCAGTTAATCTTGGCCTTCTGCACTTGCTCTGGTGGTCACTACAGTATTTTGTGTAGTATGTGGTAGACTGCAGGAACCTTGCTCCTACAAAGTAATAAACACAGAAAAATCTTTCTTCTTAAGATGGTCTTTCACTGTTCTCTGAGATCCCCAGCCCCTTGATTCTTAAATTATTATATTCCTTTTCGTTTTCTAATAAACACCCTTAATATGTTTACTCAGTGTTTTTCCTTACCTACTCAGTACTACACCACATAGTTACTGATTCCTTTGAAAACACACAAACTATCATCAGGTTTAAAGATATCAAGTTAGCTCAGCTTTGAGACCAACCAAGATTTCAATTTGGCATTAATCTCTTCAGGACTGCTTCTGTTTGCACTTTTCCCATTTTCTTCCATGCCAGCAATATCATTCTTCTCAGTTGTATCAAGGAACTCATTTCGTTGCAGGTTCTTTATCTTACTTCTCTGGGACTTATTTTAAAATGGATCATTTCCCTGTTATAACCATATATTTAGTTTCCAAAACTAAAAAACTCAGAATTTTGACAGGAGGAGAGGAGGAATAAGCAGTAGAAGAAAAACAACAACCACAACAACAAGATCTTGATTACTGTAGCTTAATACAGCATAACCAAGACTGAAGCTAGTATGTGGACTAGATTTGTGCATGGGGCTCCCACTGAGTGTCTTGCTATTCTTGGTTTTGTATCTTGAGGTTCTGGTCCTATTTCTGCACAGGCTTTTGCATGGATTTTCTAAAATGCAAGTAGTGAAATAGAATAAACCATAGCTGAGAAATCAGTACAGAAGCCTGAGAAGGGGTGGTGATGTATAAGAAGTAAATCCAGACTGGAAAAGTTTGAAATGTTGAGTAGTGCTCAACAGGGATTAAGGGTACAGCTTTGCTAGTCCTGAGAGGCTCCAGGAAGTTGTGGGGCAAAGGAAGCATAGCAAAAGCTCACTAAGATATGGCGGCGGTCAGATGCCTGAGGCTGGTTATGGGTGGTGAGGAAAGAGTCAAGAGCTCTATTGATACAGAGAGAAAAGTCTGGGATGAAGGACTTCAAACCTGGGTAAGACAGCCAAGCAAAATCCATTGCAGGAATATAATACACAAATAAAATGATGTTGTGATTCAGATCCTCAGAGAAAAAATTCTGTGTCATTACAGAAACAACAGAAAAATTCAAGGGCTTCTGGTTGATCCAGTTTCAGAAAAAGATATAAATATACCATTGCACAGCCTTGCTTACTTATTTATATCTACCTCAGTTCCATAGTAATGATAACTCTTTGAGATCACAAAATGATTTAGATCAGCTCATCTCTGTGTCCTATTCTCAGGGTAGTAGAACTTGTTTCATTGAGTCTTTTGGGGAATATCCAATTCTCTGACAAAATGAGTACTACTAGAACCCTGATCAATGGCTTGCATAAGAAAATCTGCTTAGAACAAGTTTTCCCTTCCTCAAGATTGCCTGTTTTAACCAAGATTTTCAGAAGTGGTCTATGTTTTTTACTCTTAGAAAATGTTCCTTTTCAGGAGTTATGCTAAGTCACCTTCTCCAGGAATTCTGGCCTACAGTCTGCATCAGAGCAGCCATACATATATTTGCATTATTTCATCCTTCAGATTTATCTAAAAAGAAGTACAATCACTTTCAATATCAGAACATATTGGTGAGGCCACAGTTTTACAGATCATTTATTGGTGTTTTCAGCAACAAAGTTAAACTAAGTGGGTTAAGCTTACTGAGTAGTTATTCTTTCACACAGAGATTTGTGCCCTACCAGTTTTGTCTGAAGAATTAACTGTGTGGGCATATTGCTATCTAGGTTATTGAAATGCTTTAGATGCAGAATAATACCACTCCTTTTAAAAACAATTCGTAGCCAAATTGATAGCATTAGAATATTTCTATCAGTATATTTTATGGGAAGAATATATCAGTATGGTGACAAAATGGCTGACCATAAGCTTTTGAGGTTCAAAAAGCTGCCACCAAGCTGTTACCCAATAGAGATGCATAAAGTGTAACCAGTGTTCTGTATTTCACTCAGTTCTGAGCAAAGATATGTGACCAGCTACACTGCATACTCTTCAAAGTAATATGCTTATCTACCTTAGTTCAGATACAGTCTGCCAGGAAGTAATCTCAAAGGTCTCACATTTTCGGTAGGCATACTTTGCCAATTCATTTTCAAAGGGGAGATAATTCACAGCCTGACTTCCTACTGCTTGTGATTTGGGTTTTCTTTGCATTGAAGCGGGGGTGGGGAGGGGGAAGAAGACAATGGCGTTAGTTATACAGCAGTGTGCAGCAGTGTGTTGTAATACCATGCCATGCTGTAGAACTGTGATGAAGTTATTTATATACAGAAACAGCCAACATAAGAAATTGTACTTCTGCCTTTTCATGAGTGAAGCACATCTCTCATGGCACATCTTCATTTTTATGTGAGTACTGAAATACTAAAATAAGAGATGAGCTTTTTTTAAAAAAATAGGATATTAGATGCCCGTGGGTCACACTTTCTTTGGGAAAAGTGTACCTGCTCAGAAGACTTTGAAGTGGATGAAAGAGAAAAAAAAAGCATTTTCATATCTCTGAGGACCTGAACTAGTTTGACCATAAATTCTTCTGCCTACAATCTGTGAAATTTGAAAAATCCACCCTTTTTTAGATACCGAAATAGGAAATAATCTTTGGGGAAAACCTGACTCCTATCTGAGCTCATTAGAAAATAGTTTTCCATTCCAAATAGTCTAAAAATGGTAGGATGATCTTCTAGCACTTTCAATTAAGTCCAAGTAGACTTTCTTTGCAGGCCAAAGAGATTTCTGTCCTCATGGCAGTATATTGTTCAAACGGGATATTCAGGATGCATGTTCACAGAAGACACTCAGGCCCTTTTCCTTTTTCCTTTTGCAAATAGGGAGAAGTTGTCACAGATGATTCACATATGTAAAACGTCCTGCATGGCAACAAGCTTATACATATACAGACATACACATGCACAGAGGACTTTCAGATACGAGCAGCCTCCACTTAACCATATGGCAAAGCCGCAGGCAACTCCACTTTCGACAGAAATGAAGGTCGGCAGAAAGTAGAGCGGTGCCCAGGAGAATTTTGCAACCTAGACAGCTTGTCAGTGCCAGAGACAGCCCACACCCACAGGAGAGGCAGAGGTGCTTGGTCTCATAAAAAAAGCTGGAGCATTTGCTAATTTGGGAGGCTGCAGCTTGTGCTACGCACAGCACAGTCCCATCTGTAACCACATGTCAGCTGCAGGACATCTCGAAGGCAGCACGGCCCCTCATTAACACCCAGTTAGAGGCGTCCAAGCACCTGGCCTGACCAGTGCTAGGAGATCATCAGCAGCCATGAGATACTGCTCTGCTCACACAGGACAGATGGGCAGAGCAGCAGCATCTTTATTCCACCAAGGGTACCACAAATGCTGATGGCTGCACAGCAGCTCCTCCCTTTGCTCTCCCATCAGGTAGCAGGACCCAGTGCATCCCTTAGCACCCAGAAGTTGGATAGAATAAGGAAAAGTGACAGGGTTCAGCCCGCACAGGTGTCTTTCTTACTTCACTAGTGATCAGGTAAGATGGGAGAGTATGAAGCAAAATAAAACCACAGGAAAGTTTTCCGTGTTGAAACATGTGGAGATATTAAAAAAACATCTAGCTTCACACTGCTTAATCACACTGCTTATAGTTTGTTTTTGCTTTTGTCTTTCCTGCAAAGAGAAAACTTTTAATTCCACCATCTTAAAATAAAAATGTATGTTCTCTTCAGGCATTCATGCTAGCCATTCATTCATCTGAAGCAGAAAGCTCCTCTAGAGTCTCTGTAAGTATTAAGGAATCTGTGCAACCCGCATCAACAACTAAGTGTTGCTTAGAAATGACAGATCAGTGAAGCAAATGCAGAAAGAAAGTCACAGAAGTATGAGCTCTGCCTTTCGCCCTGGGTTTCTGAGTCTGAGACTACGGACCCAGGGGAAAAAAGCCCCTTGTCATTGCCTTCCATATTTTCCTGGAAGGTGCATGTACAATAAACAGAAAACTGATCCTGCTGAATATTTTATGATTTTTCTCACCCCTTAGCATCCACAAACGTTTTATAATTAATGGGCCTAGGGGAAAAAAAATCTTTCTACTCCTGTACTTTCCAAACAGGAAGAGATAGGTCTGTGTAATGCCTTGTGACAGAGTACTTTAGGTTTGCCTACAGGTCCTTTTTGGAAAAGAAAAAGTGCCCTAAATTAAAATGCCTGACTGAAAATTCATTGATGAAAAAAGAAGACCGAGAAGAATGTGATTTTTAAGTTATTATGTTCCTACAGGAATGGAAATTTAAAAATGGGAGTAGAACGACTAGAACAAAAAATGTCAGTAGAAAAAATATAAGAAAGCACAACTAACAATCTTATCTTCCCTATCTTTTTGTTTAACCCCTTTTTCAGTTTCCTCCTTTAAAGAGTCTTTCTCCTGAACCTACCTTTGACATGTTACTAGACGTATTCCATTGCCTTTCATAACTGCACCCAATGTTACACACATAAAGCCTACAAAAAAATAAACTTTCCTGTTTTTTTGTTGTTGGTAGAGCCAGACTCTCATGAGAAAAGAGTTTGTGACAGTGTGAGCTTGTGAGAAATGAACCTTTGCTATTTGTGGACAAGTTAATTTCCCTAGGAGATGAAATTAGCGAGGAGCTATTTTCATTCCAAAAGTTTCACCACTTCACCAACTGCTGAACCCAGGACAAGATTTGTATTTATTTTTTTAGTTTTTGAAGGACTAGCTCCTCATTGCAGTGTAAACACCATGACCAGCTGTTAGATGTCTGATGGACTGGAAGACCTCCAGCAGATCACTGGAAGCTGCCAGGAAACATGTGTAGACACAAGCAAAACTGTTTTATTTCCATATATCTGTTTGTGAATCTAGGATCTCTAGTATCTGGGTGGGGTTGTATAATTAAACTCTGTATTTTTTTCTCATAAGAGGAACCTGAGATACACCTGATGTTATGGAGACCATCACAGTAGCTATCTGACAAGTTCCTACTGGTCTGGCATTGCAGAGATCCATTGCAGAGATCTGCTCTCCATTCTTCCTTGCAGTAAGCATAGGATCAGTCTGTTTTTTTCATAAAAGCAGATTATGCCTAACAGCTATAAGTTTAAAAATCATGATAAGGATACAAGCCACATGAAATAAGAATACAAGGGTAATAAACCATAAAAAATTACTTACAGAAGGAATATGACACCTAAAGTACTGTAAAGGGGGCAGTATGAAAAAAATATATATAGGAGAATAAAACAGTATCAATATGAGAAACAAGGCTGCTGGCTGGATTTAGGCAAATTGCCAGTTACTAAATTATCGCAAATCTTAATGGACTATAAAGTGAAGACGCTGTAACTCTCATAAACTAATTCTTTCTAAAGAATCCAAATTCACTTCACTTCTGTAAATACAAAACTAAGCACATTATATGTTATTTCCAAAAGCGCTAGTGAGATGCTGTGTTCCCACTTTTAGCAATTTCCATAAATGCTGAGTACCTATGTCATTTTCAGTATTCCCTAAATAGGCTAACTTGTCTCCTCATTTCCACACTGAATAAGGATTGTACTTGAAAATTAATTTTACTTACAAAAGTGAGCCTAATTTTCTTCAGGATATTTTTGAGTCCCACATAATGGTTCCAGCTCAATTTCACTACATTTTCCATTCCTCTTCTGTAATTTAATTTGTAATGCAGCTGTCCAGCTAGATCACATACTAGTTCATTATGTCTTTTAAATTTTAACAGTGCCATTGGGCTGGAGGCATAAAAAAAGAATATATAGGCATTTATCACTATTGTGCCAATGAAAACACTGTGCTGGCTCTGTGCTTTTTGAAAGAACAATTTGGCCATGGTTTATCCTCACAGGTGCAACACTAGAGGGTTGCATGTTTTCCTAAAAATACTTATATTGCTTTTATAGTATATACACAGCTTCAAGACTTGTGAGCATATGCTAGTAAAAAAATGTTCTTTCAGTATAGCATGTTATGGTGTGTGTGTGTACCTAAAATAGGTTTACAAATGGCTACTTAGCATCTGCTTGTGTTTTAACTAGTGGTTTCTATAACATTATTTTAAAATGTCACTATTAATTTTCATCACAGTGCCACAACTGAAGAAATAATTCAGTTCTGCTTGAACAGAGATGAGAATTTCAATATTAGGGAGGAAAAAAAAGGCTCAAGAAAAATTGTTCCTATATAAGTGCATAGTTATCAGTATTTTGCATCCCAAAGTTACATGTTTTAAGGGAATGAATTAGTAACTGGAGCCTTTATCCTCCAAAGATAATTAGGAACTTGGTTCCCACTGACTTCAATATGAGTTAGTTACCTAAGAGCCTTTTAAGGGTAAGTAGTGAAATAATTGAATTGCAATATATGACTCCGATTACGTGCATTTAACACAGCATGGCTCTGTGTCAGAAGGGAAACTGAAGGCCATCTCACAAACTACATATGAGAATATACACTAAAAGCTGTTGTGCTTTAACTAATTGGATTTTCAGGCTGAAAGGAAAGAGAGTACCTGAAATAATCTGATGCAGGTGCACAATTAACTAAAGTAGATGTTGGAAATGGACCAGATGGGTGAACAATGAAAGAAATTAGGATTAAGTTCATGTAAAAAGTTACGTCTTAAGAAATTTAAATAGGTACCACTAACTCATATTCATTCAGTGGTAAATATTTTATCAACTTTCAAAAAAAATTTATGTTTTTCTTCCTCCACAGTGGAACATATATACAGTGACATCACATATGCTGTCCTCAAGTCTCTTAAAACTGCATAGATCCTTTTCTAAGTCCCAAACTTTACATATGCAATGTAACTTTCATATTTTGCAGAAGAAGAGCAGGCAAATAATTTTATTACACTTTACTATATCAACAAAAGATAATAATTCAGCAGTAGGTTGTACAGAACAGACTCAGGATAACTGTCCTCTTAGCCCAGGATAAGAGTTAGGGTATTTTATGAGCTTAAAATTTTATTTATTTATTTATTTATTTTTTTTGGTAAAGGTGTGAAATCAGTGGCAAATTTAAAATAAGTGAATATAATGGCAGGAACATACAAAAACATTATTTTACCAGTTAAATTCCAAAGCAGCAATAGCACTAGTACAATCCTTAAATGTACTGCTTGTTGTGCCTTACAGACTACTGTATTCTGCAGAATTATTGCATAGCAAGATTTTATGTATTTAAAGACTTTTTATATCTTCCACTATGTATCTTACATATATTTATACATACTGTATTATACTGAGTCTTTAAATACTCAGTATAATAGCTTACTGAAATATGGTAATAAGTGCAAAAATAAGCTTAGTTGGGAAATTAGTTGGGAAGAAGTTAGGGGAAAATACCTTTCATCAGAATCTGCCAGGAAAGGAATTGCAAGCTACAGGAAATAACCTTTTTAATAAGACATGCTGTTCAGTTCTAACAACAAATTTCTTTGTTGTTAGATGTAAAAATTAGGAACCAACTGAAGTAGGATTTTCCTGAGCACTTGCACAGTGAGACTCTGAATTGAACCAAAATGCAGATATTAAGAGGTTTCCCCTGTCAAACTCGTACTGGTGGTCACTGTCTCTCAAATGAGACATGAGATAGACACCAGTAGGGCCCAAAACACCCTGTAAACATAGTAGCTTGTAGCGGGCACGGACATGAGCAAAACTGACATCACAAAAGTTCTAGTGAAGTAGACCATACAAAATATCCTTTTATTTATTTTTTAAGTTGCTCTTGGCTTAAAAGTACCATTAACAAGGGAAAAGCACTGCTTGTGGCTTGGGCTAGTTGCTAATGAGCTACTGACAAATAGAGTCCAGCTACTGACAAATACAGCTTTTTATTTCATTTTTTGCTACACTGGTGAGTACAATGAAGCACAGAATAGTTTGCCATTGAGGAGAGGGTTCAGAAGTCATGCAATCGGTCAGCTAACTGTTTTTACTTATGATCTTTAAAATAAATAAATACATAAATAAGGGTGAGATGCCCAGGCTGGAATTTGCAATGCCTTGTGTCAAACATTGCAAAGCTGCAGCATCAGTCATCAGTATGAAATCACTGACAGTCACTGATATGAAATATGAAATTCTCAGAGAGAGTAGAGCTCAGCTATCTAAAATAGCTATACTCCAATAGCCTTAATCCAGTATTAAAAATTAAATAAAGCCAAACCAACTATTGGCTGAAACAAAAAGTAAGCAAAAAGTAAAAGTGGTAGGATGAGGGACATACTTTTGCAAGGCATTCCTAGCCCAGAGAGAAAAAAAAAAAAAAAAAGAACTATCAGAAGTCTGCCTATTTCCAAAATTCTTAAAATTCGTAAAGCTGAGAAATTTAGCCATGGGCCATCCTCACTGCTCATTTTTGTCTAACATACAAGCCCAGTTTATGAAGGCAACAGTACAGGCAGACATGAAGTCAACAGCATAGGGGTTGACCTGCTGAACAACAGCTCTGTAGAGAGGTACCTGCGAGTCCTGGTTGACACCAAGTTGCCCATGAGGCAGCAGTGCCCTCGTGGCCAAGAAGGCCAATGGGCTCCTGGCTGCATGAGGAGTATATGGCCAGCAGGGGATCCTGCCCTTCTGCTCGGGCTCTGGTGAGGCTACACCTGGAGCATTGGGGTCGATTCTGGGCTCCCCAGGGCAAGAGGGATGTGGAGCTCCTAGAGAGAGTCCAGCGGAGAGCAACAAAGATGATTAAGGGACTGGAACATCTCTTGTATGAGAAGAGAATAAGTGAGCTGAGTCTGTTCAGCTTGGAGAAGAGAAGACTGAGAAGAGATCTCATCAATATGTATAAGTATATGCAAGCTGAAGAACAGGAGGTTCCACCTGCAGGTGAGGGGGAACTTCTTTACAGTGAGGGTGACAGAGCAGTGGAACAGGCTGCCCAGGGAGGTTGTGGAGTCTCCTTCTCTGGAGGTGTTCAAAACCTGCCCAGATGCCTCCCTATGCCACCTGCTCTAGGTGTCCCTGCTCAAGCGAGAAGGTTGGACTAGATGATCTCTAGAAATCCCATCCAACCTTAACTATTCCATGATTCTGTGATTCTGTGTTTTCAGATGACTTTTCCAGACTGGACCAGAATTCAGGTATTATTTGTTCAGTTTTTTCCACAGCTCAGATCCAGACCATAGGAGTGTAGCACTATATAGACTAGTCTGATCTTTGAGACTCCTGTTCATGTATGATACCTGTACAACTTAATGCAAATATAAGTCTAATAATGAGTATTTATGAGTTTGATTGAATACAACCAAACACATGTCAGGAAGAAAAGCCTGGCTTCATCATGGACCCTTTTACACTCAGAGATACTGAAAGCATCTGTTCTTGTCATATCATAAGCTTGTGGTTCTAATCCTCAGTTAAGAAGCTTCCAGTCTTGAAACTGAAAGCTTTGCTTAACGAGAGCTCTTTCAGCAATTGAAGACAGAATCGAACACATAACATCTCTGTCATTCTCTTTGAAAGGAAACTCAAGGTCACACTTTAATGATGTTTTCCAAACATCTTTAGCACTCTCAGTGTTATATATATCTGTGATGCACAAGCAGTATCTGAACTTTCTGAAAATTTCAACAAGCAAGCTGAAATCTAAATGACAATGCTTCCTTGTACTTGAATACCAACTATACCAAAAGAGTTCTTCATTTCATTTTCTAAATTTGAAAACAGAATTATACAAGGTAATTTATGACCTGACTCTAGGTCACTGTAAGAAAAGATAGAATAAATCAATAGCCAGCAGGACCTACGTTTTGGAAAAGTAGAGTCTTATCATATAACTTACATCTCTTCCAGACATACTAACCAGTGTGAAGCAATGAACTTACCAATAGGTTTTAAGCTAAGTGCATATCCTGATAATAGATTAGCAAGAAAAGGAAGTATGTGCTATAAAAAGCTGACTGACTGATAAAAAGATGATTACTCCAGAATTGAAAGGCATGCTGGTTTTTGATTGTTGGTGTTTTGTGTTTCATATTATACAAGAAAAGAAAATGAGATTCTCAATATTTCTACTAGAGTCAAGACATTTTCTTTCACTCCTTACTGCAAAGTTCCAGTTTCTCAGCTCTACACTGTTTTTCAGTGACATTGCTTTCACCAGAAGTAATATTACACATTACAGAAAGAGAGTAACATATGCAGCATGCCACCTGCTCTACTCAGATACAATGTGAGATCTGCTACCTATTTGCCAAGGAGTATTTCTTCCTCTGAAGGATTTAGAGGGAACAGACTTGTCCCATTAAATTGGCCACTCTTTCCCAAAAGAAATTGACTCTAGAAAATTATCAAAGACCAGTTTAATGAGAAAGTAATTATTTTAATTAATATTCTAGACAGAAATACCTGAAGTCCTCTATCACCAGATAATTTTTGATTTAAGCTCCTTCCTACATATCTAAATCTGTCTACAACTTATGGAGTCATTCTCTGTTGAATATGATAATGCATTATCCTAATGCTTTTCATTAACTGTATTTATTAGTGCCTATCACATAAAGTTGCACATAAAAAAAGTTTCATCAAAGCTCAACCTTTTTAAATGGGTTCAAGTTATGTGGGGTTGTAGTTTTAATTGATAAATTGTTTTACAAACCGTACTCTGAAACTTACTTTATCTTTCCATTGAGAAGAGGAAAGATGTGCCACACTAAATCACTTATTCTGCACTTTAATATTCAAATATAGCTTCAATGAAAACACACTAACTTTGTTAAGAAGCTACCTTAGGAAGACAAAGATCAAGAGTCAGTTCCCTACACAGCCATAGTTTTCACTGGAAAAGGCCAAACACTGTGAGTTCCTTGGGTTTAGAAAATGGGTATGTCACAAAGCTGTATATCACACAGTAACCAGGAGGATACATAGGTTAGATGCTGCCAAGGGGCTCAGGTGCCTACTGGCTTGCTCACTCTAAAAATATATCCCTTGGCTTTTTACAGCACAGTGTCTTGGATAAAAGAATAAAATAAAAATAAATTTAAAAAACCTTTCACAAGGAACTTTTGAAGGCTCTGTTCAGTGTGTAAGGTCCAGATGCTGTCCAGTTCTTGGCTGTTGTTGACCACAGGGAGTTTTAAGGATAGGAAAATTACAAAGCTTAGCTCTTTACCACTTACAAGTCTCTCTCTGTAATAGGGTTTAGGTTTCTGATTGGAAGAAAAACTTTCTTTTCTCTAAAAGGTGTTGTTGCAGAGAATGCACTTTTAGCTAAATGAAAGTCAAATGGCACTCAAGTTTCTTTTAATATGTTATTGACAAAATTCAATTAGAAGCAAAATTCAATATATAAATGCTAATGCACTCCGTTATGTTTAAGCTAGTGTGAATATATAATCCTCTTACAGTCTACATGATTTAATAGTCACTCTGCTGAATAATCTTGCTCTGTTCCCCACAGGTAACACAACTGAATATTGCAGTCTACATTAAAAAAGATTTAACTGGTTTCCAGGCCTGAAACTGAAATGCAGTTGGAAAGATGCCACTTGGAAAGAGTCGTATTTTATGCACACAATATTTATCATTTGAAGCTTAGGCAGAGACAGCTCTTGGAGAATGCTGTGCAAAGAACTAACATAAATCACGTTAGTGCACTGAAGCTAAATAGGTCAAGTTTAATCTCATCTCTAAAAAGTTTTAAAAAAAAATATTAGAAAGAAGATTTACATTTTCACAGAATCACAGATAGATTGATGGGACCTCTAGAGATCACCTAGTCAAACTCCCCTGCTGAAACAGGGACACCCAGAGCATGGGGCACAGGGTGACATTCAGGTGAGTTTGAAAGATCTCCAGAGAAGGAGACTCCACAGCCTTCCTGGGCAGCCTGTTCCAGGGCTCTTTCACCCTCATAGGAAAGATATTCTTCCTTACATGGAGATGAAACCTCCTATGTTTCAACTTGTACCCTTTTTCCCTTGTCCTGTCACTGGCCACCACTGAGAAGAGTTTGACCTCACCCTTTTTACATCCTCTGCCCAGGTATTTGTACATATAGATAAAATCCTCTCTGAATCTTCTCTTCTCTAGGCTAAACAGGCCCAGCTCACTTAATCTTTCTTCAGAAGAAAGATATTCCAAGTCCCTTAAGCATCGCTCTGCAGTGGACCCTCTCTAGAAGCTCCATGTCTCTCTTGTCCTGGGGAGCCCAGAACTGCCCCCAGTGTTCCAGGTGCGGCCTCCCCAGAGCAGAGCAGATGGCCAGGATCCCCTTTCTGCCCGTGCTGGCAACATGCTCCTGATGCAGCCAGGAGCCCATTGGCCTTCTTGGCCATGAGGGCACTGCTGCCTCAGTGGTAACTTGGTGTCAACCAGGACTCCCAGGTACCTCTCTGCGGAGCTGCTCTTCAGCAGGTTCTGAAGGGATTCTGTCCTGCTGCTTGTGGTTATTCCTCCTAAGGGGTAGGACCCTGCACTTGTCCTTGTTGAACCTCAGGAGGTTCTTCTCTGCCCAACTCTCCAGCCTGTCCAGGTTCCTCTGAATGGCAGCGCAGCCCTCTGGAGTGTCGGTCACTCCACCCAGTTTTGTATCATCTGCAAAGCTGCTGATGGTGCACTGCAGTTTCTTCATTTATATTAGCAATGACTAGTAAAACATGAGTTTCTAGTGGTCCATGTGACAAAGTTCCATTCTGATCTAGTAAACTCTTCCATACAGGAAATTTTAAAATTATTTTTACCAATACTTAAAAAAAAATGGGGAAACTGGTAATAGTATCAAATCTATTGGTACTCTTTTTTGTTTGTTTGTTTGTTTGGACTGACAGTCCTGTCCCTGTCATGCATAATGACAGTATCACAGTATCTAATAACAACCAGCTGGGATTGAAATGAGCATCCTTCCTTAAAGCTGACAACTGCTTCAAGAAGTTAGGCTATTGCATAGTTGTGCAAATCTAACTATTTCTAATTTTAACCAGTTTTTAGAATTTCCAAACATATTTCTACACATATTTTACAACTCCAAATCCAACTTTTCACCACTGAAATTAATGGACAGTTTTAGTGAGGTCTTGTTCCAACAGTGCTCAATTATGTATGTTGATGCTTAGAAGAATGATAATAAATTTGGGAAGTTAACTCACAAATGCAAATGCATTTCATAGCTTAGAAGGGCTATTTTAACAACAGTTAAAATTTTTTACTTTTAACTTCAATCTCTGAATTTTAGCCTTCAACAGACTTTTTTACCTTCTTTTTTTGGGAAATTACATGCAAAGCTAAGGTCAATATGTTAAGACTGTGCAGCATATGGAGAAAGTAGGTAGAAAAGTGATATGAAAGTAATATAGGCAAATTGGAGGGTGTCTGCACCTAAGGAACCAGCAGTATATCAGTGCCAGGCAGAACTTTTTTTCAGAGAATTCACAAACTAACTATAACAAGAGGGAATAAAATCTTGACAAACATTTGAACATATAGGTTCCTTTAAACTCACTTTTAGGAGCTTTCCAAAAGTCTGGGCTTCCTGAACTATATTAAGGATACCTAATGAGCAGAATTGTTAAACAAAGATGGAATTTCCAGTTCCACTGGAATTTATTAATTTTCCTTTCCTTCCAGTTCTTTTGCACTTAAGTATAGATAAAATCCTTCACAGAAAGGAGTCAGAGCCTTCCCATGAGAGTTTTTCTAAGAATTTCCTCCTTTTTTGTTCAGATTGGCAAGTTTTCTAGAATAATTGTAATGTGATATCATGTATGCTGTATGCCAATATTATTATTTTTAGACCTATCTTTCATATTTTTACAACATTGCTGCAACTGACATTATGTGAAAATCTGCTTTCACTCCGAGTTGTATGTTTCCAGCCTTCACAATGACATAGAAAACTCCTCAATATATCAACACTACTAGCTTAAAAGCCAGAAGGCATATAAAAAAGTCTTTTTTGAAAAAAAAAATCATAATAATAAGTACTTAGCTCATGATGTTTAATAACTTGAGCCTGAGAGTATTGGAACAATTGAACCAGAAGCAGTCAAGTGAAGTACAGTCCTTTAAAACATTCGTTTATGCAGTGATTTATAAAAAATGCAAACTCCATTACTGCTTTATATAACAGCTCAAGTCTCAGAGCAGGCATCAAACCTACTTACATTATTGGTTATGTAAGAGAGACATGTATAAAGGCATCTCTGTTTAGCTTAAAAAATGACCAAGAAATTTGAGGGCAATTCAGCTTAGACAATGCTTTGCCAGCAGAAGCTTTTACTGTAAGTACTTTGCTAGATTACACATGGCATTTTTTTAAGAGAAAAATGATTGTTACAGTTTTCCAGCTGTATATATTCAACTCAATTAAACAGACAAGCATATATCCAAACATCAATGAATGACAAAATGCAGAAGAAATGAATACCCCAAGCAAAACTGAACTCAGTGTTTCTATATTTGCTACTTGTTGTGATTTGTGGACATTTGTAGCAGGAGTTTCTGTGTTTTGGGTGTTCCCAGCATCTTTTCAGTGCAGCATGAGTGCGTTATAAGAGGCCTGTGAGGACCCTAAAGTTCTTTTGCTTCTATTTCACAGACACAGAATAGAGGGGTGAATAAGTCCATTTTTTTGACTGTAGCAGAAATGTTTCTCCAAAACAGGGTAAATTTCAGCCTCCTAGCCCCCTTTCTGGAGAAAAAAATCTCTTTATAAACATCTGCTACAGGGAAGGCCTCTGATCTAAGGACCTCTGGGAACTGCTAACAAGGCCAACCCTGGAAACGATACCTGTTTAAAGGATTAGCTCAAAGTGGCTTGTTTCGTAACACAGCTTCCTGTTTTAATAGGTGGCCTTTTTTACTCCAGCAGTGGAATTAAAGCTGTGCATCTTCCTCTGCCTGCTGCATTATTCATGTCTGTGTGTGCATGCCGCTGCATCACTGCGTGGGCTGCTCCCCCAGGGAGCTCAGAGGAGCAACCTCTGCTGTGCTGAACATCTTTGAGCAAAAGCATCCCCAGACTGCTTTTCTTGTTGCCTGTGGCAATTGTATGGTGTTGTGGCAAAAAAAAATTCTTTAAAAAGCCCTGAAAATTTGATTTCAGCACTGAATGCGACAATGACGATGATGATGAGTTCTCCTCTCTTTGTTTCACTAGATGGTATGTCTGCTTCTGCAAAATGAGGTTGTCACTCAAAGGCATGCAGAGGAAGATGAACTACTTGTCAGTACACTCACCAGGCATACCTGTGACAAGAGGATGCAAGAAAGGAATGAATGATCCATTAAAAATAGGCCAAATCTACAAAAACGCAACCGGAGAGGGATATAGGAGGAATTTTATTTTTATTTTTGATTATATATCCATAACAACTATCTAATATGTTGCCATCTAGAGAAAATGCAAGACATAGAAAAGAAATGGATTAACTGAAATTCTTTAAAAAAATTCTCTGTAATGTAGTATACCTCTGTATTTTCCTTGATAGCCTGTGACAGTGCAACTCTAAAAAAATTATACGTCCATGTCTGATGTCTGTAGTTTATTCTTGTACTTCAATTTTAAATTCATAATAATTTGGTATGATAAATACAGCTCAGTAGCCTTGCAGTAGCCTATGCATTTAAAGATAGCAGCACAATTTTTCTACACTGTGAATCAACCATTTGTGTTTTCTTTTTTTTTCCCAGAAATGAAGATTAATGATGTAAATGTTTCCATCATGGATTTGTAGAGGATTTGTAGCAATACAGGCAGGGAGATCCATGCAGGAAACACCCATACTATATAAGACCAGTTTCCTAAAGAGGCCATATCTGAATTAAGTGGTGGATGAAGAAGGGCTGTCATTGCAACTTCATCAGAGAAAGCCTGAAGAACTACAGGGTTGACAGCAAGAAGAAATCAGCAATCAGTAAATATTACTGCACTAACAATTTATTAGAGCAGATATCTCTATAACAAGTTCAAAGAAAAGATATTATTAAAAGGTTACTTGCCCCGAGGGAGACTTATTAAGGATATTTGCCAAATGTAAATGGACAGTTGAACCATACCCAAGCATGGAGAAGCAGACTGCTATCAAATCTGTTGGCAGTTTCATTCCCGTAATGGCCAGATGCCCGAGTGAAACATCATACAGAGACATAATTCTTACAGCAACATTATCATTTAATATTGCAAAGTGACCAGCAGTCTCATAAAGATAGGCAAAAACTGCTGACTTTTTAAAAGACTGTTGATTCTTCCAGCAGCCATTACTTCATGGCTCTGCATAAAATGTTAATATCATGACATTTGTAGAAGGCTTAAATCATTATAATGAAACAGTAGCAGTTATTGAACTAATTCATTCTAGCATGTCCCATTGCAGATTTTTATCAGTGGTTTTAATATAACAAAAATACAATAATAAAAATATATTGCTTTCTACACAAATTTAGCCATATGCAGTTGTATCTGTTTATTTAAGAATTCTTACAATCACATATTGCCTGAACTAACCCCAGGTTTTACAAATAAATAAACTGTATTTCTTTCACAAGTCTTTTTCTCAGCATACAGGAGGAATTCTTCAGTGGGGAGAGAGTCAGTGAGAACAGGATTAACGGAATCTTCTGCCCAGAGGTTGTGGAGTGTCCTTCTCTGGAGATCTCTAAAACCCACTTGGACACAGCCGTGTGCCACGTGCTCTAGGTGACCCTGCATATGCAGGGAGGTTGGACTAGATGACCTCTGGAGGTCCCTTCCAACCTTAAGTATTCTATGATTCTATATAAGTAACTCCCTAAAATGCTAAAAAGATGTAGCAGGCTAGAAAATGACATATTAGCATGACTTGAAAGAATTTTATGTTTATTCAGTGCATGAAAAAAAAAAAAGAATTCAATGCATTGGGTACAAAGTCTGCAAGAAGAAGAACTATAAGATGCAATTTTTATTTTTCTCTTTGGACTCACACAAACTACCTAAGGAAAGATGGCATTCACATGAACATGTTAAAACAGATGCAGCTCTACTACTGCTTTAGGAGAAGATAAATTAAATTTCTTAAGTAACAGAAATTCATGCATCTTGTATAAAAAGCACCTGAAATTTTGCTTTTGAGTAAGACAGAAATAACATTACTTTTGATGTATATTAGGCCAAACTGATTAGTTGCCCAAGAGTGTGGGCCAGGACTCGACCAACCTTGACAGGGCCTCAAGTATAGTGCAGCTGCTGGAGCATGACATGTTGAAACTTGTCGGCCACAAGCCCTGGGAAAGTCAAGATAAGGCTGGAGCATCCTGACCAAAGGGAGCTGTACAAGGGAGGATTGCTACCCTGGC
>JAUBOD010000285.1:391874-417753 GCA_032353885.1 Nothura maculosa | reverse complement strand
AACCTGCTTGTAGCTGCTTTTGTATTTAACCAATCAAGAAGTGCCTGATTGAAGAAGTGCCCAATCTGTGTAAGACATGCTATCTTCTGATTTATATATAAACATGTATGTAACACAGTAGAGTTAGAGAGACACTTTGCTAAGAATAAAAGAGACACTTTGCTAAGAATAAAGAAGACACTTTGCTTGCATCAAGCTGTGTCCCGACTCTCAATCGTGGCACAAGAGGGTGTTTTATGTTTATTTTTTATTATAATTATTTTGAAAGAAAGACAGAAAGAAAAGCCCTCAAAAAAAGCCTCCCAAAATTCTTGCAGTTTTCCAGTCAAACAAGAGATCCAAGGAAATGGGAGAGGCAAAATAAACTAAAATACTGCAAGAAGAAGCTGATGCAGTCATTAATACTTTAAAAGGGCTTTCCATCACTGGATAGTTGGTCCACACTGCATTTACCAAGCATTATTTTAGACTTTTCCTTTCCTCTCATTTATTCTTAAGAATTGGGATGTTACTCACGTATTAAACGAGGAAAGCATTGCTGAGGTGAATACCTGAGAAACACTGTCTAATGTTCACTATTTAGAAAAAAAATGCTCTTACTGTAAAGCAGGATCTTTGCTATAAAAAAAATCTTAATTGAAAACACTAAGGATTTTCAGATTGAAAACAGTTTAAAAATAAAATTAAAACCATAGCAACTTTACTCAAAGCACTGCACAATCTTCTTTGAAAATATGCACTATTCATATAAGTGTATCTTAGTGTCATACAAAATGCACCAAAAAACCCAAGGATCCCATGAATATATGCATGCATATATTGGCTGTCATAATTGGTAGTCCTCTGTCTGGCTTTGTTTGTATGTAGTTAAATGCACAGTTACTGCATAGATACAAATATCAATTCTTCCTGGTAGAAATTTGCTGCCAGGGGTAGTGGTGGGAAATGACTACAACAAGCCTACACAGACTCCCAAAAGCAGATGTTTAACAAAACTGGCCTAACTACTTAGTATAACAGTTACAGAAAAAGAAATATCCTAAGCTACAGAAAAAAAAATAAAAGGAAAAATCAGGGGAAAAATCAGTTATTTCCACTAAACAATACCTGAAAATCTGTGTCACTTTTCATTTTGCACAATAAGTCTCTGAAAAAACATCGATATGTCATTGTCCATCTTTCTATGACTCTCTTTGTTGATATCTCTCTCTCACACTCAGCAGGTTAACTTTAAATCACGTGGGAGATGATATCCTTAACTGCAGACCAAGTAAAGCATCTTTTTATGTAAAACTTTCAAAGGAAGAATTATTTTCCCACTTTTATTAATCAAGACCCTAAATATTACAAATCACAAATCTCCCTTCTTGATTTACTTTCGTAGTGTTTCTCTGAAAACACATTATTTCATTGCTGCGAACTTTATGTTCATTAACTTCATCATGGCATCTGTCAAGGAACTGTACAGAGTGAGTTTCACAGGAGGGATATTTTGATCTCTTGAATAACACCGGTATTATGTCAATGAAAGATAGTGCCAGTGTGATGAACTACAAAGCAAATTTTTCTCATTGCCTGCTCTCTAAGTGAAAATATGGTCTTTCCTGCAATATTTCAGGACCTAAAAAGTGCTGCTTTGCTGAGTTTAACTTTTTTGCTTTAATTTGTGTTTGGATCATTCCTATCTCGCGGCCTTACAAGAATTTCAAAGACTTTTGCAAAGTAACTGGAACAAGTGCAGATATCAGCACTTGCCCATAGGCATTTGTGCTGTCACTCAAAGAATCAGCACACTAGTGACTGTAGGTCTGCAGCAAAAGTGTTACAACCTGCAGGAATTTACCGCTTCACACAGGTCTGTGTTCATGCAGCAGTTACAAACACCAGCAGGCTGGCGAGCAGAAGTCCCGTGGAGATAAAAGACAGTTTTGTGGCCATTTTATGTTCAAGCTATCAGCTTTGCCATCCCTGACAGTTTGGTTCCATATGAGTTTTGTAAATCCTGAGGTTGAGAACAGCTCCTTTTCAAGTGCCGATATGGCAAAACTCAAGCATTTTAACCTCAAACAGTTAGAAATTTATAGACATGGAAGCTAGCTTTTAATCAGGTTATATTTAAACATTCATCTCCTCAACTGGCTGCTTCTAGTAAATGAAGTTTAGTGCTATACAAGTAAGCACAGAGGCTGCAACCTTTCTGTTGAAGCAGTAGTGCTGAACGGTTATAAGCACTACTAATACAGATTGATTTATAAAAAAAGAAGGTGCTGAGATAGGCGGATAAAGCAGCACAACTTTAGGTTGTTAACAAAACTTCTTTTTGTTTGTTTTATTGTTTGTTTGTTTTTTAATCATTCTTGTGCCCCATAAGCCACAGTCACCTAAATTGGAGTGCAAGCACTTGTGCAAAGAGAGTGCAAAAACTGGAGGAGACAGAATGTGCAAATGATGGCATGGGGAAACCCTCCTCCCACAGCTCTGTGGGACCTCTCACCTCCCACCTCATCTAAAGGAAGATTCTCTGAGCCCCAGTTTGGCTTTCCTTCCTTGCTCAGGAAAGCAACATACTACCAGCAAGGAAGAAATGTAATCCCCCATAATTAGAAAGGGAGTTAGGTATTGCAAAAACAAGTTCTTCTAGCAGCTGATGGTTGTGTTTTCAGGCTGTCTGTGCCAGGCACACAGACAGAGGCAGTTTGCCAAAAACAGAGATTGTAGCAAAACAGCCTTAATTTCCCTCTCTCCCTAACTGTCTCATAGCAGAGTGCTATCTTGGGTTCTCTAGAGAGGAAATAACATTCTGAAGACTGGAGAAATATTTCCTATCAGAATTTCTGTTAATATAGATTATAAATAATCACTCTTAAAATATATATTAATAAAGTCAATTGAGATAGAAGGAACATTATCCTTTTTATATACAGAACCTTATATATAACCTTAGACCAAAGTAACCAGGACTTGCAAGTTTTAGTAGTTTTCTTCCTCTCTCGTCTTCAAGAGTTACATATCAGACGTCTTCGTAACAGACCACCTAGAAGGGGTTTCAAATCAATCATGATGGTCAAGTCCTCAATTTGGAGATTTGGGACTTTTGTAGTGGACTAATGGGACTAGATAGCAGCTGCCTTTCTCACACCACTTGAATTTTCAGTATTCAACATGGCTTTCCCCTAGGTCAGTGTTCTCACAGTATATACTCTGAGTATGGAAGCATGTTTAAAATGATTAATAAAGCAGATGCTATATAGATGAAAATCATCTAGATGAAGAATGAAAAAAAATATTGATAATATTTTTTTTTCTTTTTCTTGTTACTAGAGATCAATCCCTACCACCAAAAATATATGTTTGCAGCAGAAGGAAATGAAGTGAATGTCTATCAAAACAAAATTGTTCTCACGCACATACAAAAACTGGGTGAACTGTGAACAACCAAGTGCCAGAACAACATAATAGATTTGCACGCGTGGGTGCGAGAACAGATTGCAATTACAGTGGAATTCAGTTAGTGCTAGTCAGATTTCAGTGTTGCCTAACATTGAAGATAGGAGAAACTCTTCAGCAATGTCTATCCTTTCCTTATTTCTGTGGTAAAAGGAGTAACTGAATGCTGTCAAGATTGATCAAGCTGAAAAGGAAATTAATGAGTCAGAAGCAGTGGCTTCTCATTACCCAGGAGCACATCTGTTACACACTTTGTACCTGCAGCGCATACAGACTATATGGACATGCTGCTCATGCATAGTAAGTCTAACACACTTTTTGGTGAAACATGCAAAAAGAGCTGTCTTGAAACATTTCTGTTGCTAGAGGCAAACCCTTTGCAAAATCCAGATTCGTGCCTGTAGCTGTCAGCGTTTAAAGAATTATCCCACTCAAAGATGTCACTCTTGCTGTTAGACAGCTAGGTATGGAAGGTCTGTGCGTCAGACTTTGGGAAGCTTTCGGTCTAAAACTGCAATTTTTCCTGTTTTAGTAAACTCTTTGTCCAAGCTGAAGTCTCCAACAACTCAACAGTAATGGCAGAAGATATTTTATATTTCCTAATGCCTCCTTCTCTCCAGTTTAATTACCTTTTACAGGCTGGGACATAAAACCAGTAAGTAATTATATGTGACAAATCAAAGAATAGCTGTCAACTATCTCAGGGACCCCCTACAAAATTAAAATGTTAAATAATGCAGAGTGATAAAACAAAATGATTGCAACTGGAGGCCATATCTAAGCAGAAGTCCAGAAATGCTCACCACTTCCTTGGTGCCTGTGTAATTCTGACCACTTCCAAGCTCCAGTTTGGGTTGTACAGGATTTTGCTCCAACTCAAACATGCTTGGTGAGAAGGAAACATATCTTTCAGTAGAGTGAACCCTGCAGGACTGCAACCCCAACAGAATCTCAAATTGCTACATAGAATTAAAATGCACTACAGGTGCAACAAGAGCACTTTAGATCAGGAAATATTGCAATTGTGTCATATATCTTTCATGTGTCCTGGTAAGTCTTTTTATGACATGTGTAAATAAGTACTTAAATTTGCAAGTGGATGTTTGTTCAAAATACAAAGATATTTCAAAATACACAATATATTTCACTTCAAAAGAGAAGCATGCGCCAATGCCTCATTCAGGTCTTTTGCACAGGCAGAGCGTAGAACAGGTATTAATGTAAGTATAAAATACTAGATTAATTTTCTCAGCATTTCCAATTAAAGAAAATTTTAAAAACTATATTCCTACAAAAGTACAGTTCCTTGTATGAAAGTCTTGGAAATTACAGGTTTATCTAACAGCATTTAGACCAGATGTTATTTTCTGCCTTGGTTGTAGGAGTCATTGAATGGGAAGCGTTTGAATGGGAATTTGAATGGGAGTGAGGGTAATAGTTTTTAAACTACCATATCTTCTACAGGATTTGCAGACACAGTTGAATACAGCTGGAGGACAAAAGAAAAAATTGAACCTGGAGGTACAACTGGGAATGAACAATTGACTTGGTGTCAAGAAAAGAATTTTCCTGAATGACACTGATTTAGAAGAGAGTACTCAGCCTGACACTTGACATTAGTAACAAAGAGCCTAAGTCAAAGCAGAATAAAAGTCTTAATTTATAAATAAGAACTTCCACATAGACAATGACAATCCAAAGTAAGCAAGAGAGAAGAAAAATTCTTTCCTGGAGTTGTGAAAAGATTTTGTAATACCAACTAGTCCAAATCACAAACTGATGGTTGTAATCTAGGGCTTATTAAGAGGCCTGAGATCACCTAAAAACCCTAGATCAAACTCCTCTCTTGTTTTATTTAGATATAAAACTAGATTAAGTGTGTTAAAATTTAGTAAATTCATTCCAGCTCTGTTCTGGTAACATATAAACACAACATATTTTGTATTTTTAATTGTGGGTAAGTATGATAGTAAGTATACTATCCAATTCTATTAAATCTTGATAGTCTAATGAGATTAAAGGCAGTTAACAATATTTACTGATTGCAAGACACAATGCAGTTAAAAATGATCCATGAAAATTCACATGATTGTTTACAAACTTGTGCCAGGCTGAAGAATTGACAAAACCACTATGTACTTAAGTGACATATTCTTTTCTGACAAAATTAGTGTTGCTCAGCTGAAATAAAATATTCAATTTGGGATGTCACCATCTCAATGAGTAACTTTTAAGTTTGTTGCTAGACTTCATTGATTTAGAAACTTATCCTCAAGAATATTATTTAAAAAAACAGTTTTATAAACTTAATGAATCAGAGGATCAGGTCCGGCCAACATGGGTTCATGCAGACCTTACTTCATTAACCTGATCTTCTTCTATGACGAGGTGACCCCTCTAATGGTTAAGCAAAAAGCTGTGGTCTACTTAGACTTCACTAAGGACTTTGACACAGTCCCCACTGTTTTGTCCTGGGGAAACAGCAACTCATAGCTTAGACAGATACACTCTCCTGCTGCGTTAAGAACTGGCTAGATGACTGAGCCCAGAGACGGTTGTTGAATGGAGTTAAATGCAGGTGGCAACCAGTCACAAGCTGTGTGACCCAGGGGTCAGGCCAAGTGCACTTTGGTCACAACAACGCCTTACGATGCTATGGGCTTGGGACAGAATGACTAGAGAGCTGCATGGCAAAAAGGGATATGGGAGTGTTGGTCAACAACTGGCTGAACATGAGGCAGGAAGTGTGCCCAGATGGCCAGGAAAAGCAAAGACCTCCTGGCTTATATGAGCAATAGTATAGCTAGGAGGACAAGGGTAATTATTGCCCCCCTGTAATTGGCAGTGCTGAGTGCTGCACGTGAAATACTATGTTCAGTTTCACTACAAGAAGGACATTGGGATACTGGAGTATGTCCAAAGAAGGGCAATGAAGCTAGTGAAGAGGCTAGAGCACAGACTTTGTAAGGAACAGCTGAGGGAGCTGGGGTTATTTAGTCTGCAGAAGAGGAACTCAGGAAAGACTGCAACTACTGAAAGTAGGTTGTAGTGAGGCAGGGATCAATGTCTTCTCCAGAATAACTATGGATAGGGCAATAGGAAATGGCCTTGAGTTGTCCTACAGAAGGTTCAGGTTAGACAAGAGGAAATGCTTCTACAAAGAAAGAGTAGTCAAGCATTGGAACAGGCTGCCCAGAAAAGTGATGGAGTTATTGTCTGTGGCAGTGTTCAAGAAATGTGTAGATGAAGCACTTAGGGACACAGTATGGCAGGTATGATGTTGAAGGTTTTATGATTGACCTCAATGATCCTGGAGGTCTTTTAAAACCATAATAATTCTGTGATTCTATGAAAATTTTCAGGTGTTTTCTAGACAGATTATATAACCGAATTGCTAAGGGTTGAGCTACAGGACTTGGGGACAGTTCTTCTGCATTCTTCGCCAACAGAACTCTGTTAATCCAAGTAACCAATTTAATTCTTTATATATCTGTTTTTGTTGCCTAGCAAGGCGGAAGGAAGGAAGCTGCACTCCGGTGGAAAATAAATAAATAAATAAAGGAATCTGGGAGTTTTCTTTAACTACTGCACATTATTATTCAGTACTGGTATATTTCAATTGCAAATGACTAGACAAATAATAATAAAAAGTCCCTACCACATTCTTGTCTCTCGTAAATTCATTATGACAATCACTTCTCACAGTAATTTTAGTGCTAAAAATCTCACACGTGAGAGTCATCAAAAGATAAAATGGTTCATTCTAATTTTAACAAGCCTTTTTGTATTCTAGAAAGCACTCTGATGCACTCTCTCTACTCAGCTCTGGCGAAAGAACACCTAGAATACTGTGTGCAATTCTGGACTCATCAGTACAAGAAGGACGTGGAACTTCTACAGAAGGTGCACCATAGAACTACAAAAATAAATAAGAGACTGGATCATCTATCACTGGAGGAAAGATTAAGCAAGTTGGGCTTATTTAGCCTGGAGAAGGGAAGATTGAGAGGGGATCATATGTACAGGTATTTGAGGTACAACTATCTGAGGGGAAGGTGAATGGGCTAAAATTTTCTAGATGGTGACCCACAACAGAAGGAGAGGTAATAGCTACAAACTGAAACATAGGAACTTTCATCTCTATGAAATCTTCATGAGGAAGAAATTCTTTATTGTGAGAGGAAGAACTTCCTAACTGTGAGAGTAACAGAGCCCTAGAAAAGGTTGTCCAGAGAGTTTGTGGAGCTCTTCTTGGATATGACCCTGTGCCACATACTGTAGGTGTCCCTGCTTGAGCAGTGGGGTTTAGATGATCTCTAAAGGTCCCTTCCAATCTCAGTCATTAGGTTATTCTCTGAGTTATATCATGAACTCACTGGCCAAAATCACAGTGACCTGAAGTATCAAATCTTCAAATGATCAAAAGTTCTTACACCTCCCTGGAGAACATGTAGTGCTTGTTTGTGCGCAACTGCTTTCTTATTCATATTCTGTTTTCATCTATGCAATATGAAACACTATATAACGTTTAAGTAGAGTGTTATTAAAACACAATTCCTGTCATACATAGAAGATAACATTCTTTCAAAATGACTTTTTATCTAGTGACCTTTTATGGTTTATTTATGTCCTGAGTTGAATCTCATTACCAAAAGACAGAGAAAATGGATGAGAAACCATTAAAGGTATGTAAAGAAGGACTTCGGGAAGAGATTAGTAACATACATACAAATTTGATGGCTCTTAAGCTACTTTCTGAAAAAACTGCTAAGATACTTTGCTTAATGTTGACTGTTATGGTTGTTTTTCTTCTAGGAGGATTCAGGAAGCACTGAAAAATATAAATGATTTTGAGAAGACATAGAATACGTTTCATTTTCAAAGACAATTTCCACTTCACACTAATATAGTGTAAATAACTTCATCTTAAACACAATATAAGGAATTTAAATATCAGAACTAGCTACATTAGAATTCCTTATATAGCGCTTTAAACTTTAGCACGTCATTGTATTCAGATCAATGCTCTTCTCATAGAAGAGCTCAGCAAGTGTGGACTAGAAGAGTGGACAGTGAGATGGATTGAGAATTGGCTGGAGGGCAGAGGTCAGAGGGTGATGATGAATGGGGCCAAGTCTAGTTCGTGGCCTGTGGCCAGTGGTATCCTCAATGGTGTGGTGTCCTCAGTGGTGTACTAGGCTCAGTTCTGTTCAAATTATTTGTCAATGACTTGAATGAGGGGGCTAAGTCATCCTCAGCAAGTTTGGAGATGATACAAAACTGAGTGGAATGGCTGATACTTCACAAAGCTGTGCTGCCATTCAGAAGGACCTAGCCAGGTTGGAAAGTTGGGCAGAGAAGACCATCACCAGATTCTACAAGCGCAAGTGCAGGGTCCTACACCTGGGGAGCAATAACTCGAAGCACCAGGACAGTTTAGGGGGGTTGACCTGCTGGAAAGCAGCTCCACAGAGAGGGATTCTGGTTGACAGAGAGTTCTGGTTGACAAGAAGTTAGCCACGAGTCAGCAAATTGCCCTCATGGCCAAGAAGGCCAATGGGATCCTGACCTGCGTTAGCAGGTTGCCAGCAGGTTGAGGATGGTGATTTTGCCTCTCTCCTCATCTCTGGTGTGGCTGCATTTGGAGTAATGTGTGCTGTTCTGGGCTCCTCAGTACAAGAGGAAGATAGAACTTCTAGAGAGGGTCCAGCATAAAACACTGAAGATGATAAAGGAACTCCTATTTCATTTAACTCATTTTCAGTTTTAGGAAAAAGCTAAGTAAGCTAAGTCTTTTTAGCCCGGAGAAGGGAATACGGAGAGAGTATCTTAACAACATGTGCAGAATACCTGAGGGGAGAATGTAAAGAGGATGAGGACAAACTCTTGTTGGTGGTGGCCTATGACAGAACAAGAGATAATGGCTACAAATTCAAACACAGGAAGACAGAGAAGATCTGAGCAATATGTATAAGTACCAGAGGGAAGAATGCAGGGAGGACGGGACCACACTCTTCTTGTGGGTGGCCAGAAATGGGACAAGATGTAATGAGTACAAGTTGAAACACAGGAAATTTCATCTCCATATGAAGAACAACTTCTTTACTGTGAGAGTGACAGAGCCCTGGCACAGGCTGCCCAAGTAGGCTGTGGATATCTCCTTTTTTGGAGATTTTCAAAACCGTCTGGGTGTGATCCTATGCCTGTGCTCTAGGTGTCCCTGCTGGAGCCAGCGTTGGGACTAAATAATCTCTAGAGGTTCCTTTCAACTTCAACTATTCTGTGATTACACAGAGTAGATTTCATCATAGTCTTTAGAAGATTACGAATCAAAAATTCCTAGTGTTTAACATTGAGACTTTAAAAAAAATTGACATATAGCATCAATAAAAAACAGAAATTTTGACAGTAAATTCAGTCAAACTATAATGTAAGTCAAGTCCAAATTTGTAATTGGAAAGCTTTTAAATGCTTCAAGGTGGCTTACCGATAAAGAGCAAAGCTATATATTAAAAATAGAGGAGGCTGTAGGTTCTTACCACAGGAATATATATACTTCTGTTAAGTATTATCATCCTCAAATAACTCAGAAGTCTAGTTTTCAAAGAATAGATTATTTAAATATAAAAACTTCAGAGGATAATACAGGTAGCTAGCCTCAATGTCTGGTACTAGAACAATACAGTTATTAATAGCAATACATTACTATACATGTTGACATTTCTGTTGACATTTTCATCTCCCCTACAGAATTCAATCAACTCAAAATATATATATATATATGTATATTCTGCTTATCTTCTCCCGTGTGTCGTTTTCATCCTCAGGAGAATTTTACATTGTCTGCTAAATATATTCTTACAACAGTACAGTTTAGTAGAATTAATAAATTATGGCTTTCGCTTACACATTGGAATAAGCACTTTTATTGCTCTCTCACTTCATATGCAGGGTGCACACTAAACTCTACAGATACATGTGCTTCTGTCCTAATATTTACTCATAAAATATGGCAGATGGAATATGATCTATAGGAAAATCATAATCCCATGTTTTCCAAGTCACTAATAATAGCAGATGAGGAAATGGCATATATTTCTTTTTTGTGGTTAAGATTACACATAGGTCTCAAACAAATGCCATATGAATAGCTTGTATAAAGAGCTCTCCTCCATCTAAAAATAGGTTAGCACAGGGTTGAGTACCAGCAGTATTCAGCAAAATTTGGATCCGAGATGTAAATCCTTAATACAAGATTAGAGAAGCATCTTTCATTTTGAAAGCAGTTTAGAAATATATTTCAAGAAAAAAAAACTTGAATGAAAATCTTGCACAATTCTTGACATAAGTAGGCCAGCTATAATGAAATAATACAGAGAACATGAGGCCCTGTGCCAAAATCTTGACTTGAAAGGGCTAAGAATTTAAACTTCTTCATCTGAGAGTTATAACTTTTCTGTTACACTGTCAATATCTAAAGCATAGAAATGACATTTTTTCCAACCTTTAAACAGAAGTTTAAAAGGCAAGAATAAGGATACTCCACTCGTATGCTGCAAAGGACCTTGCAATAACTCAGACCTAAGGAAGATTTTGAAGATAAAAGAAGGAAAGAACCAGATCTAATAGTTAAAAAAATTGCTGAGAAACATTTAATTTACATGTCATAAACAGACATTCAGATCATCACAGAACATTTATAAAGCAGACTAAGCTTGGTTTAGTCTAAAGTAGACTAAATTGAAACTTGTTAATTGCAGCAGCAGGAATATAAAAGCAAGCCTAATTGTGATTGTCCTGGGATTTGCTTGCGTAGCAACCTTCCTGAAGTTGCATTATTTTTCATATTCATTTTCAGCCCAGCACACAGAAGAGTATTGCCAGACAGTAAGAAAAGAATGTGAGTCTGTATTCAATGAATCTCAGGTCGAAAGTCTCATGATGTGACACTTGCCGGCTCAAGTACCAGTCTGAAGCACTTTGGGAAAATGTCGTTTTCAGCTCATTTCACATGTGCGTGCTACTTTTGTCAGTGAACCCAGCTCCTGACACTGCAATTTTGACCTCCTCAGAGTCAAGCAGAAAGGAAGAATTACCTCCCATGATCTGCTGGCAATGCTTTTGGGCATATTACCCTAATATTGTTGGTTTCCTTGGACACAAGGGAAATCTGCTGGCTTGTGGCCTATGTGGGGTCAGCCAGAACCTCATCTCCTTCTGCTCCGAGCTGTTCTCTAGTACACTGGTGCTCAGCATATAATAGTCCGCTTGTGTAATGGAGCTCTTGCCTGATTCTTCATGAAGTCAGTACCAGTATCCTGTACACAGATCCTGGGCTAAACAGGCCCAGCTTGCTTAGTCTTTCCTCTTAAGACAGATCACAGAATCCATTAATCATCTTCGTTGCGTGGGTATGTATATATATGTATGTATATATGCGTATATACATGTACACAAACATATACTACATATTTTAGAATCTTTGAGTAAAATAAAATTTTTTCCAGATTTATCCAGAGGAGGAGAATAACAGCACTTTGAGCATCCTATGTATATATAACTGGCTGGGCTAGGAAAACAGTGCTGGATTTAGACACATAGGACTATAAATTCAAGTTGCACTGTGCCTTTGCTGTGTGTGGAAAAAATATAATGTGATACTGACATTGCCTTTGTTTTTGCCATATTGAATGTCCTGCCAGGAAGCAAAATAACTCAGTAATTGATGTTTAATAATGACCTTGTTGAAAAGAGGCTTATGAACAAGATACATGTACTATGAAATCTTGAGAAGCTTAAGTTTACACCTAGCAGCATGACATTAGAGAATTTTGAAAAATTACAGCAACAAATATTTCTTATTATTCTTAATAAGCCATGAGTTTCCTTAAAGAGGATGAGATACTCTAAGGTAGATTTGTTGTTTAAAAGCAGGTCTTGGGAGATGCCAGACTTTTTAGCCAATGTTTTACTTCAGTCAGCCATAAATTTTGATAGGCTAGTTTGTAAGTGACCACAGCCTTTAAATTCATCTGATTAATCAGTGTCCTGCAGGCTCTCTTTTATTCAAGGGGTTAAGCAGCTGCACTAACAGTATTGCGCCCCAAGCATTCACAAGAAGAACTGGTCCCTAGGAAAATCTTTAATATATTTAGAAGCATAACAAAAATCTAAGCACTTATTTCTTCATCTCTTCTATGGATAACATTCAGATTTTTCTTCACTTTAGGAGTTAATTAAAGGCATTATTCTGCACCTCCAGAATCTGCAATATTTAGTAAATGATTTGGGGGCATAGTGCTTCAAGTAGAAGTTCTCCTTCAATAAAATACATTCCGTCTTATTATAGAAAAACAGAACAGATATCACAAGAACACATAACCTTGTATCAGCATTTTAGAATGGGGATTCAAACTAATGTAGTAATGATCAAGTATTTTTCTTTATCAATTTAGACAATCTTTATCAGACTTTAGATAGAAAAAGGCTCATTGCATTGGTTAGCTTATTTCTTTCTCCTCTCTTCCTGAAATTCTAGAATAGAGTTAATAGGTCCTTTCAATCCCCATTCCTCTTGTTGAAATTCAGAAATAAAATCAATTATGTTCAAACTTTGAAAAATCTCTGTATCATAAAATATAACACAACAGTGGATACAATAGCATGCACTCAGAACATTTTCTGCCCTCTACATTCTCATTAAGGCAGGGAAAAATAATTGTACTATATGTGGTTTTGTTTGCAGCTGGATAGCTTGTGTGTTAGAAGCACTTTTCAAAAGCTATTGAAAATATGGATGTTTCAGAACAGACTAAAGGATCAGCACAAGTTTCCTAAATATGTTCCACAAGACAGATTCACAGGCTGCTTCAAAATATTGTATGACCCCACACAGGATTATATTCACTTGCTTCTAGTATATATAGTGTTATTCTTAATAAGATGTTGAGAACCAGACTGTAAAACCATTATCTACTTCTAGTATAATCCAATTAAGGTAATGGTTTGTGTGCACTATCCACAATGCTACACCTAGATTCATAATGTTCTTTAGGAAGCGACTGCTTTAGTCAAATCAGACTGCTTCTGGGAAATTTTGTTCCTTATGTACTCAGAAATACTGGTGATAAAACAAGCTGAAAGTCAAAAAAAAAAAAAAAAGAACAGAAGGAAATTGTGGAAGGACTATTTAACACTGCACAGATTATTGCATCTCTTCTTGCAGTCTTGACACTCTACATTTCTGTGCGCTCCACCTTTGAGCTATATGACCATCAGGATATTTATCTTAATTCATTAAGAATAAAACTGAATACAAAAATCCTGCAGAGGTTTTTTATTATTTATTTACTGATAAACAGATTGTGTGTGTGTGTGTGTGTGTGTGTGTGTATAAGGTTACATTGATATTTTGCTAAAGATCTTAAACTGAGATTAAAAATGATGAGTTAATTCATATAATCGTTACTTATCATAATTCAGCAGCTTCATGGCAATATAACATTAAAATGTACTCTTTTCAAATTCACTTGTTTAAGTCTGCTATCCACTCAGCAGAATATCTTTGACAATTAGGGTCATTTGTTTCTGTGCTGATATATTTTAAGAAGCATTCTTTTCATGAAAATGCAAGACTGAGTTAGATTTATTCATTGGCTTAGAATCACACTCCTTTCTCTACCAAGGATATCTCTTAGCCTTTGAAGACAACTGACTGCAACCTCAGGGTACCTGTAACAATTTCCACTGTGATTTGAGTCTGTCTCTTGAGTAACTGTAGTACGACAGATCTATCCCAGAAAATTTCAAACCAAAACTATGTTTCCATGACATTCACGCCCTAAGAGAATATATGTCTAGGTGAATCACCACAGAAAAAAACTCACAAGAATGCTGTGCTTTAACAATTTTTTGTTGCACTTCTTTCCAGCATATTTTGGCATATGGAGACCCTGTGGAGGTAAATAGGAATCTCTGCCTCTGGATTTTTCATGTGAGATTTTCTCTCTCACATCCCTGTCTGATAAGATACTGCGGTCAGATTCTGGCCTTTTCTGAATGTTCCTGTGCCTACAGCACAGATGTGTTTTTTTTTTCTGTGGTAGGATACATATCTTCCAACAGGACAGATAAGATTGAAAATTTTTTCTTTGAGAAAAAACACAACTGAATTTAGAAAAGAAATAAAGCCTCTGGCTAGTTTATTCAGCTATTGAATTCCCTTAATTAGCTTTTTCTTACTAACATCTACATGAAAAATGTCCAAACACATGTATAAGTGAGCACTATTTCAAGTCAGTGCCCTCAGAACACCTGCCAAAGAGAAACAAGTGCCCAGGGAAATGGACAATTATGCTTTCCCTTTAAAAAAATAATCCTGATCTATCTAGGAAAACTTTTCCTTGAGGCTCTTTTGCTTTCATTAATCTTATAGTTGGCTTGAAGGGTTTACAGTTTCAAAACAAAAGGCTTATTATTTATGGTCTGAAATACATTGCTTAGGCAATAAGACATGACAAGCCATGAATTTTTTTGAGATTATTAGCACACTGTGGATGCTGTGATAATGTGAAAGGCTGAAGGTCAAAAGAAAAATGATTTTAATTAATCAGAAAGTATCCTAATTACCTTGAAAAGCATTTCCTGGTATGGGTGAAGCTGTGAAACAGAAAGAGTCAAATAAAGAACAATTCAAATTGAGCATTTACTGGGCATTAAAAGGGCAGCACTTTACCTCACCGATAGACATTGAGCAAACACTGATTTATAACCATGTATGTTTTAAAGCTAATTCACAGTTGTTTACAGACAGAAGTTACTGCAGAGAAGGTTCAAACAGATATGAACATGTCCCATGTGTATATAACTGGTCTGCATTTTCTGTCATTAAATAGCATAATCTATCCCAAATTAGTATCTGTTGGTGTCAGGTATTATACTTTTTCATACAGAAGAAAAAGAAATGAAACTCTAGATCTAGGGAGTATGTCACTGAAAGTTTGTTATATAAAGACTATAAAATAAATCTTTGGAGAATGAATTCAATATTTGTCTAAGGCATTTAATAACATATCTAGTACAGTATTGCAACAAAATCCATACACCTTTTCAGCTGCCATTATTACACCTCACTACACACCATGACCATTAGTAACATCACTGCAGCACCAACTTCAGGAATTAATTCTGTTCCTAAATTACAGAATACGCATCTTTACTTTCTTAAAAGAATTGAGAGTGCTCTTCAAATAAGAACAGATGGAGCATGGTTAGATTATTTGCTTCATACAGAGGTGGATCATGGGCACTATATCATAGAATGAGTCAGAATTTCAAAAATAAGGTCTGAATTTCTACCTTAAGAGCTTGATCTCTCTTGTCTCCATATGTCTAACCATTAAATATCCCATTTAATATCTCTTCTAATAAACCCATTAAATATATCTTCTGACAGCTATTTAGGGTGCCAGTACACCCTCAAATTTTAGTTTTAGCCATGTTTGAAAAATAACTATATAATAATGCAGTTTGAGATTTCTTTAATTTTTATGTTTGGGGAAGCTAGTTTTTCACATGGTCCAAAAATGTATTTCAATGTGTTTTTAAATGTGTTTAATTATAGACAAGAAGAGAATGGGAACATAAATTTTTCTTCCATAAAATACTATAACATTCTTTGTTGAAGTCAGATAAGAGGCAAGGAATTTGAATCTTAAAGCATGTAAGTCTTTCTGACAGAGGTGCTCTTTCATATCTTGTTGGTTCTTTGCCCAAAGGATGCACCTAATGGAAGAAGTTTTTGCATAAGTACATTCCCTGGCATATGTACTTTAAAACATGTCTAGTGATAGTAGGAGACATATGTACCTCTTAAAAAACACACTATCTCCCTTAATATTCAAGAGTGGGAGAGAACTTTGTTACATCTTCTACTGAACACTAGCATCTAACTTGTGATTTTCCTTGAAGAATAAAAAGTTCAATTCACCCATATTTTACCTCCTAGGGATCTTTTAATGAGAAATATTTCATAGTCACAACTTTTTATTTCCTAGCACAGAAATAATGCTTTCTGGCCCCAAGGACTCCAGAGCACCTAACTTCTTTCTATCATCAGCAGAACACAAGAACTGAATAGTTGCTGATTAATTTATTATAGAAAACTCAGATGAAAACCATCTCATTGCTAACTTGTTAAATCAAATATTTGGTGTGTCAAAATACATCAATATATTCCCCTCATCCTTTGTAGTTGCATAAAAATATGTTAGCATGCTGCCTTTTTACTTAGTGAAAATTTCCAGGTACAAATTTCAGCTAAATATGCTGTTTTTTTCTTGTTAATGTTCAGTACTTGCACTTCACTCACAAATTGCTTCTCAACACTACTAATTTAAATAACACTCCATGTAAGTACTTAATATGGATTCAATCCAGGAATAAAAAGTGAGAGTGAGGATAGCAACAAAACCAAGGCTTTTGCAGATAATCTTTCTCACCTAGATATGTGTTTTGGCTGAGGTTTGGGAGTGTGAATTAACAAGTTGGCGAACTCTGACCGAAGAATCAGACCGGAACAGTTACTTACACTGTGGCTGAGTATAACCCAGAACAATGTTATTGAACTACATTACGGTACCCTCTGCTATTAAAGTTCAGCTATTCAGGTAGCAAATACTTGCATATCAAGACTACTTCAATTTGATTCTCCTAATTCAGTCTAGAAGTTCTAAACTTGAAAGAGGCATGTACTTTAGAATTAGTGCACCTAATTCTGTGGAGTCTTCACTTTTTATGAGGAAGCAGATGCTACATATAGTAAATACAGCCTGGGAGCTACAGACTTTCTAAATCCTTTGCATCTCATCTGCTTTTGCATATCATATCAGCCCATTTATCTGCTGCAATTCCTCTCCCAGTTATAACCTACACTTTCTCTATCATCAGTAACAGTGACAGCTACTCAGCTTGCTTCTTGCCCTTTTTCTTTTTGGTTGCCTTTGAACGTGCTTACTTGACTAACCTGTTAAACGGTACCTCAAAGCTGAGAGTCTTCTGGCTCTGATCAGCATGGCCACACTGGCGATAGCCCTGCTAACTCTGTCAGTCTGAGTCCCAGACTACAGTATGTCCACTGTGATGTCCATCCTTGAGGAGATAAATATTTGTTCCCTCTCCAGCAGGAAGCTTCAAAGCAGGTTTAAAGGGAAGAAGATTTGTCTTGCCAAGCCATCACTGTCTGGAAACACTGGGCCTTTCTGAATAATGAAACCGATCCAGTCCTAGGGAACATTAAGGGCCTGCAGAGGTCAAGCAAAGTTTTGTCTGAGGAGAGTTTATGTTGGCTACCACTGAAGCTGTGAAGCTGTGTCTGTGAGCTCTGGAGCAGTATTGTCACATTAAGCTATTGGGCTTCTGTGAAATAACTTCTCAAAAGAAAAAAAAAGGAGAAGACATTCTCTTAAAAAATCATTCATTCTGGTAGGGCTGTAAATAATTGATTTCCATTTTGTCACTGCCTTAATTGCATTATAGCTACTCTAAGATATGAAAATATTTCTAGAACTTGTCTGCTGAGATTTGCCAAGAGAGTATGAACCTGTCATTTAAACAGGCAATGCAATACATCCAGATGCAAGAATGAAGGCAGACATCTCAGAATAATGCAGAGACAGTAGGAGATGAAGAAGATGGCATTCAGGAAATATGCAATTTATCTGGGTTAGATAATTTAAATCTGGAAAGGTCCAGCATTTAAAGATTGTAGTCTCTTGGTTCTGGCTTTTGTTTGTCATACTGTTCAAGGAAAGAATAATTATATGTATTGTTTTGAGCTTTACTATTTTATAGTAGTTCATTTTTTTTCTTTCCCAGACTAAATCAAGTTATCTTTTTCTACTTTTGGAAACAATGAGAATGAGCAAGACTTTGAAAACAATGAGAATGAGCAAGCCTATTAATTACATGATTAGTCATAAAGATGTGAACTTCCTTCTCTCTTACACATTGAAGATAAAGCAGGGACCAGAAAGAACTGACAAGAGCAAGCATAACTTTTTATCTTCAGATTATACCCTCAGAGTTAGCTCAGGTCAAGCACCTCCAAAATTTTACTCAATTAGATGGTGAATAGAGGCTAGCTCTTAATAGCCAAGTTTTTACATGCCAGAGATTTGAGATGTAGGGTTGTATTACTGCAGTGGACAGAAGCAGGAACAATGTGATAAGAGATTTGCACAACACACACCATGATTGAATTGTTCATAATATTTGTTGTCAAACACTGTTATGATTCCCAAATTGGAAGTTTTATTCATCTGCCCACAGAGGGCACAGAGTAAATGACAAGCTGCAGTAAATGTCAGCATTTATATTGCACCATTTCTATCCCTTCCTTGCATACACCAAGTCTTCTTGTCTCATACATTCTTTTGCCATAATGAAATAAGGATGGTGGGGCACTTAGAGAATCTGAAAACTCTTGCAAACTAGAAGATGAGACAAATATCAGGAGATACACTATATCCAAATGCAGAAGAAGAGGGTTTTCAGACATGCAATATTCATGCTTTCTACTAAAAATACACAAAAATAGAGGACATAGATACTTAAGAAATTTTCACTGAAGTGCAGAAACAGTGTTATTTTTCTGAAATGCCTAGCCATGCATGAATACCTAGTCATCTGAAATAATTATTTATTTAAAGAATCAGATTCTACTGCATTAGAGTTTTGACTGCTTATTCCTCAGCTGTACTAAAAAAAATAAAATAATATTTCACAAAAATGCAATCCTGATTTTCCACAGAATCTTTTTGTCTTCATTAAGTAGCTCAGACTAAATAAATCTACTTTTTTCACATTTACTAATTATAAATTATTAAAAGATCAAAAATATCAAAAATTACATCAGAAAAATAATTTCAAGGTAAATAGTAGCATACATTCAGTGTTCAGGAAAAAAATGTTTAAAATTAATGAGACAATCTCAGAAAACAAGAAATCAATAATACTGCACCACTGAGCGGTGTGAGTTAAAGGCTATACCCAATATGTATCTCAATGATTAAAGACCCATGCACACAGTTGTGCTTATAGCTTTGGAATATAAAAATGTTCCCATATGTAGGCTTCACATTGAAATTCATATACTACTAGGAATTACCAGACTTTGATGGCATCATAAGTCTCTCCTAAAAGGAATAAAGTCAATTCACAATTTTGTGATGAGAATTCATTTGTCTTTTGACCAATTATCTGCATCAGAATATGTATTTTTCAGTGGAGAAAAAGATTTAGAAAGATTTTCAAAATTTCTGAACTATAAAGATTTAATTGCAATTATTATTTTATTATTAGTAGTAGTTTCAGAAGACTAGTTCCAAATATTTCTTCAGTATATGTATAAAAATATTTCTTCATTATTAAGAAATTCTCTTACATTGGGAATTGCTCAATGCAAAAAATAACTTCTCCGATTAAATACAAACAAACAAAAGAAACCATTCTCAAAATCCTCCAAAAATTAATATAGAAACTCAATTAGAAAAGGGCTTCAATTTTTGGAGACTTTGATAAGTAGATGCTTGGTACACCTAGGCACAGAGATTTATTTGATGACTTTGCTATTTTGGGAGTTAACTCCATCTCCCAGACATTTATTCTGTATGAGATGGTTTTTTCCTTATGTCATGTTTAAGGATTAATTTATCACAATGACAAGTGGTCTAACACTATAGACCATAGACCTCTAGAATAGGGATCTAGAGATGTTCTGGAGGTGACATTCTTCCAGAAATTTTAAATTCCTCAGGACACAAGAAACTTCGTCCTTCTGGGCCTGCTTTGACAGGGTGATTGGACAAGAGATCTCCAGAGATCTTCTCCAACCATGATTGTGCTATTATTCCACCTCTTACAACTGAAGAATTCATGAATTCATCAAACTGCAGTTGAGTATAACTTCTTTATTATTACTTTCACAAGATAAATTCAGCCTTATGTTCAGCAGTTTTGTCTTAGCAACAGCTAGTGATCTCTTTTATATAAGAGATAAAAAGATTCCATCAATATAAAGTGTCCTTTACTCCTGCCATGCTGTCTTGTTATAAAGGAAGAATCATTTCTCTGGAAACTGTCTTTAATCAGTACATAAAATAAAAATGATCTTTCTGAAGATATCTTCTCAGGTGAAAGCTCTCCTTACAGATTTTTTATGAAATGGGATTTTTTTCAAAATACCTTGAGCTATCAATCTCCTAGAATCAGATCAGTATTGCAGAATAATGCAATATTTCTAAATGATTCAGTGACCTGTTAGGTTATATTGCATCTGTTAATCTCTCACTTAAGAAATGATATTCTTTTGCCTAAGCAGGCCGAAACTAAATGCCTGCTTACTCTAGTGTAAACAATAGGTACCCTGGGCTATGCCACTTTGCATGAACCATTAAAATCATTAATAGAGAATTTATTTTCCTAGATTGTGATATCACTTTGCTTGCATTTCTGTGAATAATATGGTAGGGCTAAATAACAAGAGAGGAAATGTTATGTTCCACTAATGAGTTGCATAGTCTGCTCTCATGATATTCTAACTTTTTAAAAGTTGAAAATAGTCCACATCATCTATTCTTCCTGAAAAAAACAAGAAAAAAAAACCCAGCTTCTATCCATCTTTTGCAAGCACAATTTTATACTAAGAGCTAGAGAGAATGTAAATCCTGAATTACCAGAATTTATCATATATGGTCTTTGAGGAAACTTCTGTAAGATAGTAACTTGTCCCTATCGGAAGAGCACTGCTCCATCAGACCGAAGTTCAAATTACACTTTTGCCTCCGATTTTCTGAATGACCTAGAAAAAAGTGTTTGCTTCCAGGGCTTTCTCCATCCTCACTCCTAAGTCAGAGATTGCCCAACAGTCTTGGGCAGATGTCAAACTTTAGCTTTACTAGTCCACAATTTTTCTCAGCTTTACTGCCTTTTATTAATGACTTACAATATCACTTCAGGATTTTCTAGTAAAATGCCTCATACCTTTGAGTTTTCTGAGGCATGAAATAACATACATGCATAAAATAACACTAAAATCTAAATTAAAACCCATAGAATCAAAGCAGATTGTTCCTACATTTAGAAAAACCTCAGGCTCTCTGCACTAGCAGATAGATACCGTCATATCAGTTACGTTCTCCAGTTTTCCTGACAACATGAGCTGAAAAAAATAGAAAAAGCACTACGCAGAGGTTCTATGAAGCTTTACTTGCTGTCTGCTGCTGACTGCTTTCCTATTAAAAATAAGACTGGCTTCACAGAGGAAGAGATGCTATAAAATAAGGTTTGTGGTAACATAGTTATTGCTTTAGATTACAGCATTACAAATCATGGACATTCACCTCCTTTGGTGGAATTGGGTTTGTTTGAATGCCACAAACCAATAATTAACATGAGGTTGTAAATGGAGAAAAATGGCAGTAAGTAGCTGTTTAGCAATCTTTCCCATGGGTGACTAAATTACTATGAGGCATCAAGATCCTCAACCATACAGCGGAGTTTTGGATCATATGAGGTTCTAATGGCTGAAACTTTTTGCTCAGTCCTACAGATTAAGATTGTCACATTCTGAATCAATCCTTTCTGAGATTTTGAGCAAACTGGCCTTTGTGTCTAGCATTTCACCTTTTGCTTCATTGTGATTTTGGCAAAATTTTTAATATAAAGATAAAATTTTTAAATGGGGAAAAATGTTGTGGAGACATGGCTTGATTAAAAGACAGGTCTGGAAATAGATACCAGCTTTGTTTTTCTCTTACAGCTGATCCATCATTCTTTAACAGGTGCAAAGAGGGTTTATATGTTCGGATACTTTAAATTCCAGAGGCAAATCTGACAGATGATCCTAATTCATTGTTTATACTAAACCATTAGGAGAAGCTTGACATTTTGCTGCAGTCAATAACTAGGTTTCAAGGAAAAGTTTTATTTTATTCTTCTCAGATGGGAGAAGAGTGGTTATATTTAGTAGCCATAAAGGCTAGGATTTTAGAAAAAAAAAAGAACCAAAGCAACAACAAAAATCACCAAATCCTCTCTTCTCTGATTCTCATGAGAGAAGCCTTTACTATGTATGTGAACAGCGACTCTATTAATGTCACCAGTGGTAATAATTTTTACAGGCACCACCAGAAATGTATTGTCTGATAAGGCTATAGACCATAAATCTAGTTTTATTTCTAGGTGCTTTAATGCACATTTGCTTAAAATGTGTTCCCTTCAAAACAATTTCATCAATTAATGACTCCAGATGGAAATGCAATTTCCCTTTCTCATGGTTCATTGCCTTTTTTTTTAATCTGCCTATGGTACATAGATTCCAGCTTTTATCTCCCAGAAGATTCTCTTGCACTGGAGATCTGGTACCTTGTCTGAGGGAAAAGATAAAAAAAAGAATTCTGTTTGAATTATTGGTTTGTGACACTTTTAAAATTCTTGCTAATGATATATGTTACTGACATTAACAGAAGCATTATTGCCAAGTAATGAGGTATGACCACATTCAACTGCGCTGTAACTTTGCTGCTGGTTTTCTTATTGCTTCTGGTTTCCTTATTGCCCTAATTACCACGATCTTTTTAAGTATATAACACTTGCACATGAAAAGACTTCATTCTCCAACAATATTAAAAGATACTCCCACTTTCCTAGATTATGCTGAAAGAATGCTAATTTACCCCAAATATTTAAATGTTTATCTAAATATTTTTCTTCAGTATGAGCCTGTGCACTGAGATCAGGCTAAATAAATAAGGATCTCCACCACCACTTCCTTTTACTTTGAATAGCTATTCGTAAGCGCAGGGAAATAAGAAGAAAGTGTTGCTTTCCTACCTAGTCTGCCTTGGCACAAATATTGCCAAGTGTGGAGAGCAACGGAAAATTGCAAATTTGTTTTCTTAGCAGCATTTTATAATCCACATCTGAAATAATTTGCTTTTTGCTGTGCTGTTATAATATACTTCCCATTGTGGCCTGTTCAGGATGACTGCAAGCTTCTAAATATCATGGTCTTTAAAGGAATGTACATACAGCACTGGCTGGTTTGCTTTGTCCTCACTCCAGGCCAAGGAGAGGATTATGAACTGCTTGGGCAGAATCAGCATGCCTGAGCTACCTTTCAAATCAGTAGTTCAACTATGGCAACACAGATGCATGAGGAAGATAAGATGCAAAAATTTAACACTGAAAGTATATACTCAACTTCTGAAATGGCAGTGATATTTTGTAGTTATGGCCAAGAAACCAGGCAAATTAATTCAGGTCTGTTTTAGCTCATGCTATGCTCATATGTGCACTGTAACATAAACTCAGGCTGTATGCTTTTATTTTCTGTATTGAGGTATACTGACACATGTATAGCTCACTGCAAAGAACAGGAAGCAAAAATTCTTGCAGTTCCATAACCCTTTAGGCAGTTACTGTAAAGACCCATATGCAGCAAATCTTTGACTGAACATAGTTCAACAGTATCTGAAGGCTAAAAATTAGCATGTGAAATAGAATAATGTGTTTCCTTGTACTGGCAGAAGTTCCTCACAAGTGTGATATACTGAACAGAGAAAAATACAAAAGGTCAAGGAAAAAATATCTGTAACATTTAAAGCAAGAGTGTACAGAAATTCAAAAGTATGAAAGCCTTTTAATCGAGTTCTGGAAACTTGCCTTTGACTAACAGGAAAGGAAATGGGCTATTCTTCTCAAAAATATTATGTTTCTTATTTTTAAATTTCTCCTGGGCCCCTAGTTGGTGTTAATCTCTTACTATTAGAGGGATAGCCTCAGAAATTACTATATAATCCAAAATACAAAGAATTTATATTCAATAAACTGGAAGTCACCACCTTAGATAAAATATACATGCATGAAATATAAGAAGATTCTCATTTGCATTAAATTACCCATAAAACGTTTAACATTATAATCTAGTCTAGATTTGCTGAATTTCATCAAATTAATGATACAGTTCGGCCCAGTGTTACATGATCCAATGACACTTTCATAGATATATTTAAACATTTGGATTCATTGAAGAATTACATTACCAAGTGTGTTGTGGAATATATTAAAAAGGAATTCCCACTGAAAGGCTGTTTGCATTGTATGGCAATTTTCTTTCTGACTCTTGCTAATGACTGTTGCTATTACTTCAGTCTAAATCACTTAATCACCTGATAAGAAATAAAAAAAAAGGAAGAGAGAGAGAAAGATGAGAGCAAATCCCATTAGACTTCTCTGTATCTTATCAGGAAAGAACCATGATTTTCACAAAATTTGGCTGCTAACTAAGATTCTTGCTTCAAGAGGGTACCATTGACCTTAAGAGGTTGCACGAAGGCCACCATCTTATTGCTTATTTGTCTTCCAGAGCTGTAGAAAAAGCAGACATTGTGGTGTTATGGATGGACAGGGAGAGAATGCACCAAGCACTGCTGTTGCGAGGTCATTCCATGTAACACCAGAAGCAGCAGAAGCTACAGACCCGTAGGTTTCCTTCTGTGTTTTCATTGCTTCTAGTCCTATACTTACAAACTTTCTGAACATTTGCTTTACAAAATGACACGCTACACCTTATTAGCACTGCTATAGTGTAGGGTTATGTGGTCTAATTGTGAAGGCTACAGGAAAGGGAGAGATTAAATGACTTGCTCAAAAGAAAAGGAAAGAAAGGAAACGAAGGAGAAGAAGGAGGAAAAATTCAATGTTTTAAATCTGAGATTATATTTCTTCTCAACCAATGGAGTTGTCAGTGCTTGCGGTATAACTTGTTTGATGGATAGCACCAGGCTTTATATTCAACCAAGCAGGAAGCATACTGAAGAACACACTGCAGTAAAAAACAGGTTACTGGCTAGTACTAATTGTCAGCCATGCTCGGCTTAAAACATGGAATATGTGTACATTGTGATGCGCTACTTCAGAAGAACATATAAGATTTTATCCCTATGTGTGTAATATATACTAATCATTGTGACAGGATGCTTAGGCATGGTAGACACTGACCATCAATTTTAAAGATCATAGACCCTATGAAAGTAAATGTAACTATGTGATGTTAAGTGTTCCTATGACATAAGCTACAAAATATGAATATGAACAGAGCGGGCAAACAGAGCGTGGCGCGTCAGTAGGGCGTGGCGCGGCAGTTAGCGCGGCAGTTCGGGCAGGCAGAGCGAGCAGGCAGGGCGGGCAAAAGAATCCTGCCCACAGTCTCTCCCATCGACGGAAGGGCAGGAGAAACCATGGTCTCTGCTCGCCAGAAAACTCGCGCCATGAAAGCTGTGGCAACCCAGACTGAACCGCCACAGAAGCATGCGGCGGTCCAGGTCGCCACCTGCGAGGAGTGCCTGAGCTTTTCTTTGGTGCCAGGGAGAGG